>JAJJWW010001121.1:0-92194 GCA_023531295.1 Papaver armeniacum | reverse complement strand
TAGTGCCAAAATCATTTGCCATCTTGACTTGGTCAATTTACCTCTACCCATTATAATTAACGTCAACCCCAAAGAAGGAAGCATAAGAATTGATTAGCCATTAAGTTGATTTCTTCGGAACATGTAGAAATAAATAAATTCCGCCTAAATAAAGCGTAAAAATATGGAGACTCAGTTTAAAAGTACATTAAAATCATCAATTGTATCCCATCGAAATCGTGCTAGTTGTATTCCACATGGTTGTCTTCCTTGAACAGATGTCAAACAATGTTACTCTTTTATGTACCTTACAAAATAACGATAAATTATTCTATAACCTTTTTCTTTTTTGCCCTATAAATATAGAGGAAAAAAAAATGAATTCAAGTAAGGATCAAATCAAATCATGGCAGTAAAAGCTTCATGAGAGTTTGTTGACTACATTCGTCTTTGTTTTGATCACTATGTTGTCAATGCAGCCATTAAGTTGTTCTCTTAATCATATTCTTCTTGGTATGTATCATTTTTGCTCACCTTGAGATAATTAAGTTGATGATCATGGTATATATTTCTGTGGGTGTTGAGGTTAATGCAGGTGCTGCAGTTGAGTTGAATGTACAGATTACTGGGAAATGTTACTGATTGTTCCCGTTAACTGAATTACATTTTTTTTTGTATCTGTCTACCCTGTTCGTTCATTTCTTCTTGCAATTAAATGGCAGCAAAGAGTTCAACCTTTTCTATTATCTACCCGTTTTGTGATCGAGCGCCCGTTAAACAAAATATGTTGCAATGATGTATGCTTCCTGATCACCCGCCGATTCAATAAAAATTTCTTCGTTTCACTTGTTTCTTTTTTTTTCATTTTTATGTGAGATTTCCCCTTGTTATTTTACTTAATTTTGTTCCTCCAAAAGAATAATTGATAGAAACTAAATAAGAAACAAGAAAAAAAAAAAAAAAAAAAAACCTGTGAGTCTGTGACTGGGATATGTTGGCACAGGGCCTGCCTTGCCCCAGCGCCTAAGTCAGAAATCTACAGGATGTGACTGGCATACCATGACTGTGGCTCTTCTCTCGTGTCAGTACGGATGTTTCCGGCCACATTCATTGCCATCCTTTTGATGATGGCTCAACATAATTAGTTTTTAGACAAACGAATCTAGTAGAATTTTAGATGGAGAACTCCCATTGCTCAACTGTAACAAGTAGAATTTTGAAAGAAGAAGAGAAAGCTAGTTTGCGGTACGTGATTAAGAAATGGGATGTAGGGTAGAAAAATCAGTCAAAACTTTTAAAGATTTATAAAGAGTTGAGTTTTGTTGTGGTCAGCAATCTTCTTTTCGTCTCTCCAGTGGCATTTTTCAGTCTGTTCAGGTAACAGTAATTCAATGTACACGTTCTACTCTCCATCAAATGTACAATTCCCAGTCGAACACTCTCGGTCACGTCGACATCTTTTAATTTGAGAGATTTTGAAGATGAATTTGGCAGCTGATGCTCATACCAAACCATTAGAGAGACCAACCTTTGAACAATATAGTTGTTACCCCTTCTTTATCTTCAATCCAGTAGCATTTTTAGTAGGTTTGTCATTCGTTTATAATGATTCAATGTGGTTCCGTTCTACTCTCTAGATCACATTTTTGAAATTGGAGTACCCCGTTCAGTGATAATGTAATCATAACAATATATATATATCATTATAATGACAAGGGAAGCCGTAAATAAATTCTGATAATATATATGGAAAATCAAAACTATATATTTGGAATATATCTGTCTGGAAGAAGATATCAATTAGATATGGAAAGATCAAGAAAATATATTGGAAAATCATTGGATTAAGGAGATGTTTGTGCATTGAAAATTATATCTAATATTCTGATCATTGAATTAATGAAAAATCTTAAGTAATCTGGAGCACATGGAGAGAAAGCGCAATGGACTGCTGACACAAAATAACTGAGAAGAAGTTATTAGTGAATAGTATAAAATAAGGGAGAAGTATCATGCATTATTTCTATAAAATTTTGATCTTTCGAATCCTCGATAACACCATGAGAGATATACTGTACTACTAAATTAAATCAAATTTCTATAAAATTTAGATCTTTTTGAGATATACTGTACTACTAAATTAAATCAAATTCGTGGTAGGCGACTATTAATGTTTTTACACAAAATTGGTTAAAAACCAAATCAACAATTCCCTGTGTGAAAAGGATATTTAGATTTTCAATTACTTTTTCTTATTTTTAATTTACATCACGATGCATCCGAGTTACTATTTTTAAGTTTAAGTCAGGATGAATCCCAGGTTTAAATCCTTTGCTATTTTTCAATAGTGTCCATTTCACTATACTAATTTTTACTTGTCCATTTTGAACCATGTTTTAAAATATTTGGACAAATGACCAATTTTCGATGTTTTTAGGTTAATCTAGTGCGCGACTATTTAATGCGAGAAAATGGGTCATTTGTCAAAAAAATTTAAAACACGATTCAGATGGACAAGTAAAAAAAGACGCCAATTGAAATAGCCAAAAAAAAATAGCAAGGATGAAACTGATTCATCCTGGCTTATACTTAAAAATAGCAGGATGGCCGGATGCATCCACATGTAAATAAAAATAAGAAAAAATATTTGAAAATGGACATGATGAAACCTGAATTACATCCCGCGTATTTTAAATTTTCGTCCATTTTCAAAATATCTTTTTCATTTTTGGCTATTTAAACGATGCTCAAAACCTAAGTGTCTTTTTCACCCAGGAATTGTTGATTTTGGTCTTTTTGACCAATTTTGTGTTCTGGTTTACGGTTGATGAAGACGTTAGGTTTTATAAGTAATCTGTATTTATTTATTTTTGTTTTGATACATTATAAGTAATCTGTGTTATGGTGCCTTTAAGTATAGAATGATATTCTAGTTTAAGTGCTTGACCATAAGCATCTAACCGATCCACAGATATTTGAAGAAGAAGAAGCAGCAGCAAACGAAGAAGACATACCGGCAACTAAATCATGGCCAAGATCAATATTCTCCTTTTCTCTCTAATTGTTTTGATTGTCATGTCAACTTTTGCACCGAGTAAGTATATACTTGGTTTCCTTTAATTTAAATTATCTCGATGAGTTTATTATTCTACTAGAGACATTTTTCATAAATCGCATATTATTTGGTGTTTATCTCTTTGCAAAATCCAAAACCGTCCAATTTTAATTACTATGTTCATTTGTTTTCTTCAGATATGGTATCTGAAGGCCGGTGCGATATTGCCCCAAAAGGACAGATGCTGTTTCAAAATATCGATAGATGCAAATATAACTGTGGCAGGTATTGTTTGGTAAGAGGTAGGATGGGTCTTAAAGGCCTTTGCCTGTATAATTTGTGCTTGTGTTGCGTTTTTTAGACCACCTGGCCTATTGGATCCATTGAGCATCGGTTGATCCTGCTTACTATTTTATCTGCTTCATATATATATATATATATTGTCATACCATATATACTCATAACAATGTATTCGTTTACCCACTATTGTTATTTTGATTTGGCTTTGAGTAATGTACTGTAAGTTGTTAGATTTCGGATTTTAAATTTAGAGAAGAATATCAGTTGGTTTGGTGGCCTTAGTTCAGTTTGGTTTGGGTTTCGATTGAGCCGAACACTAAACTGATGTTCTTCTCTGTTCTCAAGGACGTCCGCCAATCAAACCGGCCAACTGATTCCTAATTTTTATCAATTTTGTGAAACCAATGAGTATAAAGTAATCAACATCAACCCTGATATTTGATTGAGAGTGAGCCTTCACTTTTCTTTGTTGTTGTTCTGTTTTTTTTGGGATGCAAAAGAACTATGGAAGGGCAGTTGTAAAAAAGCAAGAATCTCAATGGGGGGCGTCAGCCCCACTAGATATCAGTGTCCCTCTCTACCCAAACGATATCTTTTGAAGTATGCAGTAGTATTAATGGATTTTCACAATATTTTTAAGAAGACTTACTTGATTTCACAATGTTTCACTCAAGGACCATTAAAAGTGATCATTAGGTTCGGATATTAATATCATGAGCATAACCCAACTCAAGAAGGGAAAAATAACTAAAATATAAGCACCAACTCTTAGTCTCTGATCTTGCTATATTCTCATACGTCCAAAACAGTGTGCATCAAACAGCCGATATTGCAGATTGCGATGGATCTCATCATATTTCCATAGCGGCCAATGTTATTACTATGCATCAAAGGTTTAAATCTTTTAAATTGTTGGATGTGTGAATGTAGAATTATAAATGTTGAGATTATTAGTCCCACATTGTATGGGCAATCTAAGATCCTGCGGTTTATAATCCCTTAGGGCCTCTCCACTCATTGCCAATTGGTTTTGAGTTGGATGCCCGTATTCTAACATGGTATCGTGAGCAAAGCTATTTTATGATTTAGTCATTGACCGCGCCTACTCCGTCACCCGATTTATTGTCCACGTGTTAGGCCCAACGAGGCTACACGTGAGGGGGCGTGTTGAGATTATTAGTCCCACATTGTATGGGCAATCTAAGATCCTCGCGGTTTATAATCCCTTAGGCCTCTCCACTCATTGCCAATTGGTTTTGAGTTGGATGCCCGTATTCTAACAATAAATTTACTCTAGGAGGTTGTTATTTATGAACAACAACTAAATTGCAAGATACCAGTTGATTGTAGTTTTGATAAATATGCAGAAACGTCATTGCTTTAATATAAACTTTTCTTGTGATTTTTATTGCAAATTGATATGTTTGAAAGGGATCCTTTTCTGTTGCATCTAGGTGTGATCAACGCCAACAGCTGATGCGTCACTCTTGTATGTTTATTTAAGCATACTAATCATACAGTGTATTGCTTCACAAATTTATATATGCATGGAAACTGATCACTCTTTCAAAATTGGGAAACTGAATAATTTTGAGGAACTTTAAAAATACGACAAACAGATCTTTGTTGGCTAAAAAGATCAGGAAAACTAACTGTGGTTAAACAAACAGTTTGCTGACATAAAAAAAGACCAAATGGTTGGCCATGGAGCTGCTAGATCAAACATGATCTAGCAGCGCTAGAGCAAAAAAATTCCCAATTCCCTCACCCACCCAATTTTAGCACCTAAACTAAGAGAATCTTATTCTTTATTTTCATCGTGGCAATTGCGCACTTACAAGTTACAGGCAGTAACAGAACTGTCCTTAGTCCTTACTGTTAGAGCATAGATCGGTTGAACTCACCAAGCGTTGGTATGTCAAGTTTGGTTGTCATATTTTAGTGAACCAAAACTCATTTAAAGAGTCGCTTGATTATGTACTAGAGTCAACTCCATATTGGTTAGCTTGAAAGTATTTGTAGGATCAGAATATCGCAACACTAATATCCTTGCGAAATCCATAAACGACACATCGCGAAGATATTGCGGATCGGTAATAAAAATGACGCAACAGATGACGACAGCCTGAACACGAGAAAGATGTGAAGACTTAGCGAGATTTAACATTTGTACACTTGCGATAATTCGCAAGCCAAATCCAAAAATAAAGGACATCTTAGCTATCATCCACTATGTAATGTCCTATATAAATAGTCGAACAGGCTTAAAGGAAATGAGAGATCTTTTTAGAGTGGAGAGAAAGTTTTGTGGAGAGAAAGTCTAGATTAGCAATTATATTCTTAATTTCACTTCCTTCTTGTAAAATTTCTAACCCAATTAATAAAAAGATTGATTGTTGATCTTAAAGATGTGTTGAATATTACAAATTCTTGTGAGGGATGTATCAGAGATTTCCTACAACTACATAATGGCGCTAGAAACAGGGACTGATTGAAGATTGATATTGTGATTTGAAAGAATTTGGAGTAATAGGAAAGGAATTTCATATAATTTTTAACAATTCACTAAGATTGAAAAATGGCTAAGAAGACGTGCATCAAAACAACCAAGAACTGTTAGGAGGAGTAGGAGACTTGTTGGAGAAGGGAGGGATGAAATGGGGGAATCTTCAAGAATGAACACAAGGAATAATGGAGAAAATCAAATTCAACCGCCAGTTCAACGTACACCAATACCGAATAGAACTGTGGATTATGACAGAATGAGCGTGCATACTTGGCGATCGGATTCTGTAGATGAAAGGGGAGAAAAACAGCAATTAGGAAACAATGGACGAGAGGAGAGAGACCAAGAAGTAATTGGAGAAATAATTCATGGAAATGAAGAGATCGCAACATTAGAGACATTAAGACAAACAATACACGAAGAAAGGCGATTAGAAGCAGAAGAACGTGCAAATTTGACAAGGAAAAATCATGAGTTGAGGATGGAAAACATGAGACTACAAAATAGAAGGTCAAGAATCACTACAAGGTCAAGTTCAAGATCAGTTCGAGAGGAAATAAGACGAAATTTACCTATAGAAAATGCTAATGAAGAAACTCGAGAAGAGGTACAAAATCCAGATGAAGAACGTCGCGAAAGAAGAGAAATAATGGAAGATCGTTATATCCAACGTGCTGAAATCCTCCAGAATGGACAATATGATAGAAATCAGGGGAATGGACAACCTCTAGGGCAAAATAATCAAGATGGTGAAGAAAATCAGGGAAAGGAAGGAGAATATTACAAGGAAGAGATATTCAAAGGAATCAGCGAACAATTGAAGAAGAAATAGAGACATTATCTTTGAACAAGCACGTCTAGCTTGCGAAAAAGAGAGGTTGAGAGCAGAAATGGAGGAAAAAGAGCTCCTAGAGGCAGTTCTCTAGAACAATCATGATAATCGAGAAAGAAGGCGTTTACAAAATCACAACAATGGTAATATAAATAAAGAATATGATAGAGTACAAAAGAGAGATGAAAGGCAGCGAAGAAGAGAAAATGAGAGATATAACGGTGTGCGAACTCATGAAAGAGAAGAAAGAGAAGATCGCAGGGAAAGACAAGAAGAAAATGATGAACGATAAAATCAAGGTAGAGAGGAACGCAGAAGAAGGAAAACAGTGTTAAAAAGACCCATGGATCCAAATTCTGGTTTAAATGAGCAAATTTTAAGAGAGCTAGCGGAGATGATAGGAATGTTAAACACTATAAAAGAAGGAGGCAGGAGACAATTGGATGAAGCCATAGAAGAAGCTGCAAAGACTCCATTTACACGAGAAGTACAATTAGGAGGAATACCACCCAAGTGCAATCTACCAGTCTAACTAGCATTTTCGATTTTAACAACTTGTGTCGTTCAACACATCAAAGCTTATGTGAGATGTATGTTACAATGGGAAAATTATGATGTTTGTGTTGTGCAAATATTATGCATCAAGTTTAACGAGGAAGCTTTAAAGTGGTTTAAAGGTTTACCCAAGAATACCATAACATCCTTCAACCATTTGCGAGTACATTCTTAGGAGCGTATATAAAGAACAATTCCTCGCGACTGGCATTGAAGATGTATTTGGGTTAAAACAAAAGATTGGCGAAAGTTTGAAACATCTAACCATGAGGTGGAAGACAATGTGCAGTGATATGGCTGGTCGAGTGGATGAGATATCTCATTCTATCATTCATTAATGCTATGTTCGCAACCAACCTGCTATACATTCAAATTTTCGAATCAAGAATACAATCACGATGACCGAGTTGTGAGAATTTCGGAGAGGAATATATTGCTCTTGGAGGAAAAGCAAAATGAGATGGAATCATACCATTGTCATAACACAAGTTCAAAAACAACAATCCAAGCTTATTACCTAAGTTGATAAATACAAATGGCGAGCACCTCGCAAGGGCAAGAGAGATAACGGGTGATAGTCAAGTTAGTAGCTATGGGGAGTCGTGATCAAGAAGAATTCGAGAGAGAAAGAAATTTCTATAACCTTGGAGGAAATAACAAAATCCAAAGACTCGATCGACCACAAGAAACTTATGGAGGTCGAGGCAAAATAATCACGGAGGACAAATAAATCACGTAATAGTATGGGAAGAAATCAAAATGCCACATTTGAATGCTAGTGTGGAGAAAATATGGGAAGCTATAATCTTGATGGAAAACATACCCGCGCCATGGAACATGGGGGAGTGAACCACCTCAAGCTTCGTATAATGAATTTTGCTCTTATCATCATTTTCATGGGCATACAACGAATATTATTCCCTATAAGAATATTCATTATGCACCCAGGTGCATCTTGCCAAAATAGAATTCCTATAAGAATATACAACATGCACCCAGATGCATCTTATGTACTCCGCATACAAATCTAGGTTTATCCTAGTGATCAACCAATAATATACTCCCTCCGTTCCATTTTACTTGCTTTTTTAGGGGTTTTTTTTTATGTTCCAAATTAGATGGTAGTTTTAGTTTTTTTCCCCAATTTTCACTAATCTACCCCTGCTTTGAATCACACGAGAGAATTAATTCTCATGGTAATCAACACAAAAACAATTAGTCTAACTTTTAAATATACTCCATGGATGATATATACTCAATCTTGTACATCCCAAGTACATTACTATGGGATTGATAACTTTCCCTATATTCTAGAAACACAAAACTAGGTTATTTAACTTTTAAGTAGGAATTAATATGGGTATTATTGGAAAGATTTTACTCTCTATGATATTTCTTAATATCCGTGAAAACCTCTACAACGTCAAGTAAATTGGAACGGAGGGAGTATTATACACAACCAAAATCACTAGCTCATGATATCGAGCAATAAGTCTACCACCATTTTCATCACAAACACCATCAAAACATCAACGTAAAACAAGTATTCAAAAAAGAAAAAGAAAAATAGGAACACCAAAGGATTAATATATATATACTAGGTATCACCCCGCCTACGACCGGGGTTCAACCTCTCTGATGGCTGTTTTGTCACTTGGTTTGTTTTTAACCGTATTTTGATATGAAAGTTGTTTAGTCAATATTATTTGCTTAAAATGATCAATTTACTTTCACAAAAATTGGGTTATAGATTAGTCGGTGCATGCGTCCTCAGTGTTTTGTTGTTCGCATCAAATTAGTTGAAACCTGTGGTTCGGTCATGTATTAAAAAATCTATTGTCGATCGTAGTAGCCACATCAAAATTAGTTGTGATTAGGTTGAAATAACTGAGGTCGAGCCTATAAGTTAGCCAAAACCTGCAGTCGTAGTGTTTTCTTTGTCGTGTCAAATTAGCCGGGGGTGTAATTAGCCGGGGATTACACCCCCGGCCGTGACCACTTAAGCAATTCCCAGTATTTTGTTGGTCGGGTCAAATTAGCCGGGACCTGCAGCCCCGTCCGTGACCACTTAAGCAATTCCCAGTGTTTTGTTGGCCGGGTCAAATTAGTCGGGGCCTACAGCCCCGGATGTGACCACTTAAGCAATTCCCAATGTTTTGTTGGTCGGGTCAAGTTAGTCGGGGCATACAGCCCCGACCGTGGATGCTTAAGTAATTTCCAATATTTTGTTAGTCGGGTCAAATTAGTCGGCGACCGTGACCAATTAAGCAATCCTCAATTATTATTCGTCGGGTCAAATATAGTCGGGGCCTACATCCCCTTCCGTGACCAATTACAATCCCTAGTGATTATTCTTCGGGTCAAATTAGCCTTGGCCTATAGCCCCAACCGTAGTTTCTTCGTTTTTTTTTTTTTTTTTTTTTTTTTTAAATTTGCTAGTCTATTGTTTCGGTATTTTGGTGGTCGGATCAAATTTGCTAGTTTAATATCATTAATTTAAATTCTCGGTTTCTGATCTTTTATAAATAAGTGGAGTGATGGAGTAAAATTAACTACAAAGTAATACCACCCAGTTGTTTTCATCGTGCTTCCTGCTACCACCCATTTTGTTGTCTTGTACGGTTTATGGCTTCAATGTTAGTAGATTCCCTTATATTAACAAAATTTGTTTCCGTGAATTAATATTTGGCATTAAAATTAAAATTTTTAAATTTAAAATTTTTTAAGAACCAAATTATATTAGGAAACTTATTTAGCAAATCTAAAATTAAGATTAGCAGTTTAGGATTAGTTTTTGTCCGGGTGGCGGCATAATCCTAATATACCTAAACGAAATATACACAGTCAAGATAGAGAACCAACGTAATAACTACATAATTCACGGAAGACGTCTTTTTGCGAGAATGTGCAATGAAAAAGCCTCTATCTGTGGCTTATATAATGATTCTTCTTTAGGTTACTTACCATAAAACACCATAGTTATCAGCATCTCCACTTTTGCTGTCATCAGACCACCACATGGTATGACTTCAAAAACAAACAAAAGAATATAAAGCTTAGCAAAAAAAGTGATTTGAGGGTAGCCTTAATGGAATTAGCAACAACTTCAAAAGCTCAATCAGTCACCAAAAGTTAATTTTTGAATTCATTATCCAACTGTACAAACAAAAAACTGTAAAAGAAAGATATAAAAATAAAAAGAGCCATGTCACTTCTTCTCCTTGCTATCAACATTAGACAATAAAAAAACACATATTTAATCCAAATTGATTTCCTTCAATAGAAAGGAACATGTAATGTGAGATTTAACATGCAGAGAAATAGTAACCTTCTTTAGCTAGTATCAGTTCAAATATGTGTGAAACTGCCTATTCTTTTGATAGTGTTTATCTGTAGATGTGGTGTATTTCATGGACCTGCGGTCCTTGATGTTAATACCCAAAACTGCAGAGACAAATGTTTAGCAAATTTAAATTGATACTTATAATCAATATAAAAGAACATAAGTTATATTGGTACTTCACATGAACTGTAGGAACCAATATACAAAACTTATATTGGTGATGCTTCTGCGTATTTCCACCTCCGCTTGACAAACCCTCAACATTTGAAGATAAAATATAACCTTTTCAGCTTTTCTAATCAATGGAACTGCACATAAAGTTCCACCGTGAAGATCCTCCTATAGAAACTCTAAAGATAATCATCTTTTGCAATCTCAACAACCTCTTCTCATTTTCTTGTTATATGTTGCAAATTCATCCGCTGTATTCTTTATCCAAGTTATATGTTGTAAATTCTGCGTGCTTTTGCATCTCTACCCCTTCCTCCGATCATGTTCTTCGCAAAATACTCATGTTCAAGTCACCATGTACCACGATTTACATAATTTTCCCATACTCGACTCACTACCACATGATACCAAGTGGAATCCTACGCAAAAATCCAACGTACAACAAACTTGACCTAGAGAAATAAGTATGCATATGAATATCGTAAACTTAAAACACGGAAACAAAATTTTGTTTGTGAATCAGATAAAGTTCCATTATAAGCCTGTACATGCACTGGTGCAAATAAATCTATAGCATTATACCTACACTTTTACATAATCCTGATTTGAGCCAATCTCGGAAAACAAACAGATGAAGTCTTAGTTTTTGTATGTGGAAACACAATAAAGTTGCAAACGTGTAGCCATAATTGAGAATAAAAACAAATCCAAAATTGATTTAGGTTACACTACTGATCTAAAGAATATCCATCGTACTTTAAAACCCTCAAAAGAAAAATTCCTGAGAACCTTCATGCTAACTGGATGGGGAAAACATTAGAGAAGGACGGAGGAATGAGGAGAAAGAACCGTCGGAGAAATAGATGCGTACCTGATAATCCTGGTTAGACAAAATCAAGGGTAAAATCTAAAGTTTGTTTGTTCTATAAATACATGTTTTCAGTGTATTAGCGAAAGGAAAACTTTTCAATTAGGAAACCGAGTCCGATAAGGAAAGGTTAGTAATTCTCGGCAAGAGTATGTGTTGGCGAGATTTCTATTCTTCCAAAATCCCACAAACCAACACTAGTGGAAAATGGGTATTATACCACCCACATCCGAGACCCTCATTAACCGTAGTTGGATCATTGACCAAATATAGCGGTCTCTGATATGGTAAAAACACGGAAAATATCCGAGAGCCTATATAGCGGTCTCTGAATAACTAACTAAATTTACCATTCTACCTTCCAATTCAGAGACCCTTAAACTGCGGTGCAAATCTGGTGGTATTGTGTCAGGATTTTTGGGCCCACACTATGTATGGCCATGATTGAGCAATCTGAAATTGAAGTGAGCGGGCACGTGGATGAAAAAAAAACCTTATCTGGTCCCCCACCTCATATCTTTCCTTCTCTTTCACCTTTGTTTCTCTCTCCATTGTTTCTCTCGTTTCAAACAACTAAAAACCCAGGCTTTCTAGAACAAAGATTATTAAATCATATTACTAGTGAAACTCTGAAACCTTTGATTTCGAGATTCCTCTCAATTGAATCAGTATGAAGAATTTTTTTCGAATCAGTATGAAGAATATTTTCGTTTGGAAATTAATGTAAGGGGAAATCTTCTTGGGTTTAAATCAGCTACAATCGATTTAGAAATGTTATGTAGAAGATTTCTCATACATTTTCCAATGTTTTGTGATGTTAGTTTGCTACAATCTAGGTTTTTTTCTTTTCAATTTGGGATTTAGGGTTTCCGCAAATGGAAGTTATATTAAGTACGAAACAACGAATTTGATTATTCCAACTTCCGTATCCTCAAATTCAAGTATAATTGTTATTATTTCTCTTTCAGACTGATTTGTTTTTTGAATTTTGAAACCCTAGATTCTTATATGTAAAGTTGATATTTGTCATGTTTCTTTGCGGTGTTGCTTTCTAAACAATCTAATGAAAAGATGAGGTAATTTATTCAATTTTCTTAATTGATTCTTGAATCAATGGGGAGGGTTTTGTGAAGGGAATGGTGAAAATTATTATTTTAGGTTATAAGTTTGTGGATGAAGGTGAATTGAGGAATTGCAATTTGAGTAATGTTATGGGTTTGATCTTTTTTCATGTAGTATTATTAATTAATGATTTTGATGTTGGGTTTAGAATTTTTTTTTAAAATTGGCGACGTTAAGCATATAATTTTAGAATATCTTGGCTTATGTTTTGCTATAATTTTTTCAATAATGTATTACGTTATGTGTCGTCATCAAAGTCTAATACTGATTTGATTGTTCTTTCCATGCACAATGGAGATAGTGGTTTGTGAATTATTTTGGTTGTTCTTTCTAGGTAATGGAAATGCAAGTTGCAAGTGATTCGCTCTAGTATGGAGTGGTATTCTAAAGATGGTGGTGGTGGTGGTGATTTTTAGTGGTATCGTGGATGGTAATGGAGATGTGGGGGATAGAAAGACCGGACGGATTAAGTAAAACTACAGAGTAATTTTTTGTATGAACGGGGTTCTTGTTATTTAAATATAGGTTCAAATTTCAAGGCATGCCAAGAAATTACTTGCATTTCTATATCGTTTAATAACCTTCAGTTTAGCTAATGTTAACTTTAAAGCATATTACGTTTACTCAGGATAACTAAAGGAGTTAGCCACTAAGCTACAACAAAGTAAATGAAATTGTTGCGGATTTGGCTTACCTCAAATGAGGCGGCTTGGAGGTGCTATTTTTCTCTCCCCTCTTATATTTATGTTTGTTTCTTTTATTTTTCATTTCATCTAGGTGAAGACAACGATCGGTAGCTCAATCATCTCGTGTTTAAAAGAGTAATTTGGTTTGAATTTGTGTGAAGTTTCTTATTCGGTTTGGTCATGAAACTAGCTAGGTTATGTTTTTTTTGAGTTTCTAATTTAATTCTGTAGTGATCTATGAACCCATCTCAATTCTTCTACATCCAATTGAAATTCTAACACTTTTAGGATATTAAAAATGTAAAACTAATTATGTGACCATGTTATATGTACTATCTTGAGATTTTAATAGCAACTTCTTGAGAATAAAAAGATTGAATTGCCTACTTAAACTGTTGTTGCCATGTTGATTGAATGTTTGTGTTTGGTGGGTTGTTGTTACATTTTGCGGGGATCAACACTTTACCGATTTTTCTTTGCCGATGTTGAAACATATTAGTATATTTTTTGGCATTTTGATTCCTCCGATCCCCGCCTTAAGTATTGACCATACACATTCAAATGAAGATTAATATATTTTTGTGTAGGCACTAAAACTATTCAAAGTGTACCACAGATCGTGAATCTTGTCAAGAGTTTTGGTGATTTGCATGGGCACTTTGGGGCGTTATTCTTATCCTTTCCAACATTTTAGGCATGTTTACATACTTGTACCTTTTGGAAGTCAAGTAGATAATACTCACATAGGACATGAGACTCTTGTTTTTTTTTCATGCTTGATTTTTATGGGAAGGTAGGTAAATGGAATTGAGCAGACTAGACACTTCTTTTGGTAATGAAAATATATACCTAGTCAATCATTAAAATGAAAATGTACATGTACACTTGGACCATAGATCAAAACTAGATATTACACAGGGATCAAGACATGTTTCAAATGATGAACTCTCGATCACTTAATTAATGAGAAAATAGATCTTGGCCTAATCGTGTTTGGTATTGCACTTCAATTTATGGTGTCATTTCTATTACGATGCTTACGTTAAATTAGTACCCTGTGTATACTAGCTTTGATAACTAGTTTAGTATTTGGAATAAAATGATTAATCAAATTGGTTTGTGCATAGGTTTATGAATTTGGACGTATTTCTACGTTTTCACTGATGTTTGATGCCGTTAAGTGGTTTCTTGTATAAATCTTTGAAATGTGTGGCTAGTTTAAAATACAAACTAATGATTGCAATCTGGATTATTAATTTATTTTGTGTTGGTGCTATATAACTTTATTTAGGAAATGAAATGGTACAAATCGTAGTACAAATCAAGTACATGATGAGTTTTAATGGGATCATCAGTGTGGCAGCAGCAAGTAGCTCATGCATCCAAGCCTGGCATGTAGGGGCACTAATGTTTTCTAAGTATGATTTTTATTTCTTTAATATTGGTCTTGCTTAGTATGTTTGACAATCACGAGTTCGCTTTTTTCATTTGATCCAAAAGTATGTTTAGCTTACATTTTTCTATTGGTAGACTTAATTTTGATGATCTCTTTGAAATTTTGCTTGAGAATGGATTGGTGGTGCTAATGTATCCGTGTTGACAAAATTGCAATAAAGCTCATATGACTGGAGCTTTTATGTTTCTTTGATTTCTCTATGCATCGATTTTTTTGTTCTTTTTTTTTTTCTATTTTAACACACTCCTTTGTGAGTCGTATGTAATCAGAGTTGGATGAGCTTCAAGATCGAGAAATGGAGATGAGACTCGCTTCATTTGTAATTGTTGCCGCATAATTGCTCAAGGTAAGAACCGTTTATTTGATAATGGTGGCCGGTATCCAACTACTATGGCATCGACTAGTATGGACAATAATGGATTCTTGTCCATGCTTAATATTTAATTTCTAAATGAATTGATCTACCTAATCGGATATGATTTACAAAACTTAATTGAATTTAAGTTATACATTTGAAGTGATTAACTTATAGTATTATGTTGCTTTTATTCTTGTATGACATGTGTGCAACTAACTGTCTATTACAATATTTTAGGTGAGTCATTAGAAGATGGTGAGTTATTTACCTTAAGATTGTGAACAACAAAGCACCTTAATTTTGTGAATGTCTATCTTCCTTTTCAGGGAGTTCTACTACCCAAAGAAAGAAAGAACCTATAAGCATCCGAGACTTGAGTATGAACCATTGATGTAATGAATCGATCGATCTATTGCTCGAGGGTCAAGAAACCTCGTTCTTCGCATAGATTTGTCAATTAGCCGGATATAGGTTGAACATATTGAACTTACCTTCAATTTTTGTTCTCGAACTAAGAATTTCATCCATTTTTGTGTAATTTTAAACCCAATGGATAAAAGGAATGAGTGTTGAATTCTAGTTTATATTTGAAGTTTCATTTAAATTTGAGTTTGGGTATCATTTGACTTTAATTTTGAATTCCATTTGACTTGACTTTGAGTTCCATTTGACTTGCCTTTGACTTGACTTTGATGCGGTCAGATTATTTCGCATTTAGCTGCCTCATTCATTTCAAAAATCAATCTATATTTTTTTTTATGTTATAATTTAAATATGAGACCCACGGCTAAGGGTCTGTACTTCGTACACTTAAAATCAGTCGTTATTTTGAGACCCACGGATAAGGGTTGTACGAAACAGGGACGCTTTATCAGAGACCCCAACAGAGACAATTCTAAATGGTCGTATAACTCGTATGTATGACATGTCCTGACGGTCGCGGAACTTCTGTTTTCCACTAGTGCAAGTTATTAAAAAGACCCTAACAAAATCAGGAAATCCAAGGCATCCGACGCTTAAAAATATCTCTCCCCCAACTATCAATCCATGTCGTAGGATGAAGAAATTGAGAGTCGGCCGGATTTATCAGTCTACACAAACAACACTACTTTTTATAATATATATGCATTCGGGTGCAACCAGGCCAAAAACATATTTATTGTCACAATATACAGTTGCGCTCATGTGCATCTTGTGTTAAACATGAATGCTTTACCAACTTAACTATAGGCACCACAGCAAGATGCTTTATAAATTTCATAATGTTCTAACAATATAAGACACACACAATGACATTTCTCTATATGCTGTTGTTTCCAAATTGTAACAGTGTAGTAGAAGTAGTAGATTTTAAGGAAGTGGTGCAAGGCCAAGTTGATGAATCAGCAACTCCACTAACAATGGACTCACAGTTGAATTCAAAGTAAGCTGGTCCCAACTATAGCTTTACACCAAGCATGTTCGAACACTACCCCGAAATAGAACCACACAACTTATCTCATTGCACTACATCATATGGCAAAATGGACTCCACTGAACATATTATTCATGCAAAGAGTGTTGATGGTAGTTTTTAGCTTAGGGTTAAAATCGTAAAACCTTGCATCTATGTAACGTCACTCTGCAGGAAAGCGGAGCCACGTGTGCTAACCTCTCCACTGGCATATTTATTGAGCCGCTCAATATACTTACATGAAATTTATCCAGATCGGCCAATCCTAGATGTTCTCAGAAATTTCGGCGCCTCGTATATTCACTTAATATAAGTTCCTCTAAATGCCTTCTACGCTATATTCTATGGCTGAACTCTTAATGTTGATGTGGCATGACGATTTGTGTTCACTCGCGGCAGAGTAGCAAGAATCTCCAAGTATCAAGGATAAGATCTTTGCATAAGGTATTCAATCGAAAAGCATGTTGCTCTCCTCGGCAACGAACTTAAAAGAGATCCGTGTTGACACATAGAATTCAAATAACCCGACTAACTTACAGTAGTTAGGGTTTCGCGCCGCGCAATATACCTTACCTTGCTTGCCAAAAATTAAGCCTATTAGGTAATTAAATTCACCATAGCGTTGGAAGTGTGACCACGCCCAGCTTGCCGCCCCACTTCCCATCGACCAATCAGGTCGTCCTAAATGCTCCACGCGCATTACAAACGAGGCCGGACCCATGTTGCTTGTTGTCTCCCTTTCCATCGACCAATCAGGTTGCTTTAAATCCGCCACAACGCGCTGGAAGTGTGACCACGCCCTAGCTTTCCGGCCCCACTTGCCATCGACCAATCAGGTTTCCCTAAATGCACCATGATTCCAAACGAGGCCGGACCCATGTTGCTTGCCGGAGCCCTTTCCATCGACCAATCAGGTCGCTTTAAATCCGCCACGCCGCTGGAAGTGTGGCCGCGCCCTAGCTTTCTGGCCCCACTTCCCATCGACCAATCCGGTCGCCCTAAATGCGCCACGCACATTCCAAACAAGTCCGGCCCCATGTTGCTTTTCCATTTCCCTTTCCATCGACCAATCGTCGCTTTAAATCTAGGCCTACAGCGCGCTAGAAGTGTGGTCGCGCCCTAGCTTATCGGGCCCACTTCCCATCGACCAATCAGGTCGCCCTAAATGCGCCATGCGCATTCCAAACAAGGTCGGCCCCATGTTGCTTGCCGACCCCTTTTCCATCAAACAATCAAAGTCGTTAAACCTCGCCACGCATCGAAGTGTGGCCGCCCTCCTAGCTTGCCGCCACCTAACCAATTAGGTTGCTCCAAACCATGTCGTAGACTCAAAAGAGGTCGCTATACTAAGTCAACTTCCCAAAACGCGTCAACTTCCCAAAATGCACCAACATGCCACACGCGCATGCCGGCCATGCTACCACACCTCTAGCCACCAATGGAAGGTAGCCATAATCAACGACTACCCTTCCTCGTGAGATGTAAATCTCGGCACCCAAGTTTGCCACCAAACCGCAAGACTTGTGGCAACAACGCCAAATCCTTTGGTTTGTGCCGTCAAACCCTAAATTGGCCACGCCACCGTGCCAAAAAGCTTGCGAAAGCCATGCCAGCCACGCTACCACGCCTATGGACACCAACGGAAGGTAGCCATAATCAACGGCTACCCTTCCTCCTGAGATGCAAATCTCATCCGTCCAAGTTCGCCACCAAACCGCAAGACTTGTGGCGACCTTTTGGCCGCAACGCCAATTCTTTGGTTTGTGCCTCCAAACCCTAATTTGGCTACGGTGCCAATTCTCTTGGCTACGATGCCAACTTTCTGGTCACGACACCAACTTGGCTACGATGCCAATTCTTTGGTCATGGCGCCAAACCCTAATTTGTCCGTGACGCCAAATCCTTTGGTCGCGCCACCAAACTCATCGAACGCCAACGCAAGGTAGCCACAATCAACGGCTACCCTTGTTTCATAAGATGCGATCTCGCCATCGAAGTTCGCCACTGCTTCCGGCGAGCTTGTGGAAAGTTCTAAGCGACCAACCAAGACGAGCCTAATAAAGATCACGCGTTATTTACTTACGGCAAGCCTCTCAATTTTAAACTTAATTTCCACACGTAGCAAAGCGCTACACGTTTTCCATGAAAACACTCGAGACATCAAAACATGTCACAAACGGGATACTCATCAGGGTATTGGTCTGGCGGTTTACAGCTGTGCGGCGTGCAATACGCCCGTTACAAGAAAGTGTCATAAAAGTGAGGCGGTTAGTAATGGCAAGAAATAATGGTGAAACATATATTTCATTATGAAAACATCAATTCCTGTGCGTTAACCGTTACCTCTTTCTTCCCCCACTCAACCGTTTCCACTTCCTACGATACCATGGTACGTTTTATTGCGACTTGTATAAATAGGTCTCACCTATTTCCACCAAAAAACAAGTTTTGGTCGGCAACACACTAGTATCTAGAAATCACTTGGTAGCTTTCCATCCTCGCCACTAGTTCTACTTTATGATACAAGTCACAAAACGCCCACACTTCCAGAATCAACTATACTGGTCTCAACACTTTCTTCGCTTTCCTCCTAAAGACCAACCCTTCTCCTTCACTTTGTGACCGAAGCAAGCCCGGGCGGCCATTTTTGGTTTATGCCAGGGATTTACGTATTGATCTCTCGAATCAAAGTACTCCGTGCAAGTACATTGTTTAGGGTTTAGATTCGTTTTTCACCCACACACCCAAAATTACCAACATCAGTAGATACGATTTTCACTCTCAAACAAGTAATAACCAAACCTTTTGTACCCCGTAATAAGAAAATATGCATCCACTTTCACGATAGCCCTTAAAATAAATCTACAATAAGAAAGACTAGTAGTTGTAGCAATTCAAGTAATTGGATCTCTAAAAGAAGATATTTGCACAACACATGCCTACACAAATAACACATGCATGCCTACCCATTATGTACCAAGCATCCAGCTTATCTCCAACAGACAACTGCAATCTCCAACAGACAACTGCAATCATTTATACTTGGGAGAAACCTGATGATTTCATTAGGATAAAGGAAAATCAACCACCCTAAAGTTTCTTCTCTCTAAAAAAACTGCCGAGAGAGAGAGAGTTGGGAGAAAAGGTAAGAATTGTTAAAGGGTTGAAGTTTGATTTTGGTAAGAAGATTACCTTGCTGTGATTGCAATTTTGAATTCAAGCAAAGAGAAGCAAACACACGGTAACTCAAAGAATAATCTCAGTTTGCATAACATATGAACTTTTGGTACCATAAAATGAAATCCCGCCATTGGAACTCGGTGATTTTTGGATATGTTATTCTTCAATATGTCAGGAAGACGCGACTAAAATTTCAGGATGATCGGACGTGCGAAAGTGGCAGAAACTGCTGCATCACAGGGAACCATACTACATAATTTGTACAGCGCCGGCAGAAGTTTTGAGGTTAAAATGAGGTACCTAGACTACTTGAAATTGTCTTATTTTTGGATATGAGGAACCCATATTTGTTATGTTTGATCTATAAAAATTTCAAAGGAAATGGATTACGTAGGTACACCAAGTAGAGGATTTTCTATAGTCTTGCCGGTAGGAATTCAGTTTCGCTTTGAATATATAAAATCAAATAATCACTAAAGGATCGCTATTTCCATTTAAAAGTTATGCAAATTATCTTTTGGCATGGTCATGAACATGTGGTGAATTTCTCATTAAGATTCAATAAATGAGTCATTGTGTCTAGGTCTATGATTGAAGTAACAGTTGTGAACCATGAAAACTGTCTCCATTAAATATTTATGTCCGAATTGTTATGTGAGGCCAGAATAGCTTAAATTATACCTAGTGGTCTTACATCTTAGTTATTGTGTTCTTTACCGTAATATATAGGTACTCACCCCGCTTCACATATAAATACAAGTGAAAATATTTAATTTTAGCAAATGGGTTGTTCTAATTGTGAACGAATAATTTTGAGATTTCATTTCTTTGATTATCATTGTGAAAGGTACATTGTTCGTAGCTTTTGGTCGAGAGTGCTATTCGTACCCAGTTAAGCATTTGTGCTAGAGCTATGCAAATAATGAATAGGATGGTAAACATGACCACCAATTTTTCTCATTGGTATGGTGTTTGGTGTGAGCATGCTATCCAATACGGTATCATTTTCACTCTGTTTGCTTCATGTGAGTTTCTGTATCCTTTCACATGTTGTGATCTCCCTTAAATAAATCTATGTCGCATGTACTTGTCAACATTTTGGAATATTATTTGTCCTGCAACATTTGCTCAAGGACTTGATTGTATTTGAAACTTAATTGGATCTTTTAAAGGAAATGACCTGGGTGAGTACAAGCTATACTATTCCTATAGCTAGATTCTTAATTTCATTTGTAGTTGGTGATTGAGAAATTATTTTATTGTTGTTACGTATCTTGGACTTCTACCATACAAAACTAAGTTTAAATTACATTGTAGAAGGCTAATAGATGGGAATTGCATAGGATCATGCTCATGCCTTTGTGGCATTCTTGAGATTGGCAAAGTACTTGTTAGACTGATCTCTTAGTCTAACGTTCTCGCCTTGTTATGTGGTACAAATTTCAATATATTAATTTTTGAATGGGTGTGCTAACGGTGCACAAAGATTGTCATATATGTTTAGAATTGTTATTTCCAGTATGTGTTATTGTACATTTACTAGTAAGGTTCTACGATATCTCATTCGTATGAGTTGTAGAACTATGCAAACAATATTTGCATACTTTTGTGTGTATATAAGTGCTTCATTTCCTGGTGGCCAAAACTTAGGATATGTGGGATTTTGATTGGATTTTTCGGAGCTACTTTATCCTTGGCGTTGGCCTGAAATGTATAGATAGTTTTTGTAGCTGATGATGATATTTCTTTAGATGCATTTCCATTTTTATATTGGCGGGTATGGAAATAGGAAAATGAAGTAACATATTGTTTGCTATATTGTTTAGCATCTTTCTGGGTGGGTGTATACCCTTTGATATTAGACAATTGAACCTCATGATTCCTTAAGTTCCATAATTAAAATTTAGGGGTGACCAGGGAGTCCATTTACACGCTTACATTACACTTTGTTATATATCGATCATTCTAGGAAAACGGTTCTGCCGAATGAGCCGATTCTTATTTATTGAAAATTTATGTATGATATTGTCAAATTGGGTATAATTGCTAGGAGTTGATTTGCATTCTACTTGTTCTTACAAATCCCCAATACATATTATTGATTATCTGTATGCATGGTGAAATGAGTGCTAAATGCATAATATTTTTTGTAGAATACAAATTATTGCGATGCAAGGTGGTTTCTTGAAGCCTTGAAGTGGAAATTATGGCGCAGGGCATTTGGGTGTGTATTCGACGATACAAGTCAGGATTAGTAGTTACCGCTATACAGTTCATAATGTCCAGACTAGTTAATGTTGGAGATAGTTACCGCTTATGGCAAGCAGTTCATTGTCTGCCGTAAGGATGATTGCTACTTAAACAGAGTAGTTTATATCACCTAAAAGAGATAGTTGTTGCTTCCAAAGGAAATTCATACTATCTAAACTAAGATGGCGAACTACGGTCGTGCTTGATCCCTTCGAGCAACGGAGAGGGTACGTGGCGGCTGCCATGCTGTTGGCAAGACAAACCCGTAAGGTTGTTCATATCATCTCGTAAGTGCTGGTTGCTATTTTGGCGCTTCATACCACATATTCGGAGATGATTGCAATCCTTCACCATTGGCAACCGGGCCGATGGCGATCGTTAAAATAGTGGCAAATCGCTATGGAAATCTTAGTGGTGGCAATCGGCATGAGAGAATTATTAGTGGTGGCAAATCGTCCATGAGAATTATTAGTGGTGGCAACTGGCCATGGAAATCTTAGTGGTGGAAACTGACCATGAGAATTATTAGTGGTGGCAACTGGCCATGAGAATTATTAGTGGTGGCAACTGGCCGTCTGTCATTTTGGGCAATCGCCCTGTGTTAACTTTGGCAATCGTCGTCCTGCTTGGGGCACTTGCCTGTGTTAATTTTGGCACCGCGTACTACCATTTGGGCAACTCGGGCAAACTTTAATTTTAGGCAACTTCACCGTCTCTTTTAGTTTTTGAATTGGAACCCTTGTCGAATTTTATGAGTATTATGGTATGGGACATATGCTCATGAATTACGACATTGAGACTCGATGAGAGTTCTACAAAGGTGCGGATTAAACTAAATTTTCACTTTAGTGGTATATTAGAGAATCGGAGCTTGCCAAGCGATCTGTAATCCGACCCGCTGGAAGAAAAATTCTCTGGTCCGTCACAGACTTCCTTGAAAATGTTAATTTGGGATTTCTTTAAAATATCTAGGCAAGTGTTAAACCTCTGCATGGAGGCATAGCTTAAGAAGCAATTAATGCCCACCTTTTACCTAAAATTTGAAATTTATATTTATTATCAGCGTTTTTATTTTATGAATGTTCATTTTACATTATTGTCCCTGCAATTAAATAAAATGTAACGCTAACTTGTCGCTCCAACTTCTCTTTTCATTTATCGTTTTTGTAGGAAAAAAACCCTTACAGCCTTTAACATATTATGATTTTTCACAAATTAAATTAGACTAAATAGCTCTCTATACCGTCATATATTCCCTTCTTTATCTTGGCTAGTTCTATATTGTACTAGTGTCTCTTTCGTAGTGTTCTCGATTCGCAAAGAAGAAAATCTTAAATCCCACTTCATTTTCATTACAAGTTAAAAAATCTCTTATCACCTGTGATGGTCGCCGACTTCCTAAATGTATTTTTATTTATTTTTCTTTGAAGCATGAATCTAAGAATATATATTTCTTTCCAGAAAAAAAAAATTTGATTCAAATTTCTTTCCAAATTTGAAAAAGAAAATATCTTAACAACATATCAGATTCGAAATTTAGCAAAATATATATAACGGATTGATTCGAAATTAAGCAATTAGTTTGCTTTCATGACATGCACTTGCAGAGATGGTGCAAAGAGAACGAGAGTAGGTGCATCTTCGTTTAAGAGTATAAGGGTATTAACGTAATACGGTTACTCATTAAATCACAACGAACTTTGGTTGCCTTCCCAATATAGAATCTCTTAATCCTATGTAAACTAGTACTGCCTCCGTCCCCAATATATAGGCGAGAAGTGAGTTTCTCTAAGTGAGTTTCTCTTAGAATAAGAAATTTTTTTGATTTCATACATATCCATCCTCTTTCCTGTTTTACCCTCTGTCATGAATTTCCAACATTAAAAACATTAACTTAATTGTGGTGATAACTACCGATAATAAATAAGGGTAATGAATGGAAAATTTCATATTGAAATTGAAAATCGCTATCTAATGGGACTACAAATTTTCAAAACTCCGCCTATATAATAAGGACGGAGGGAGTAATTAATTATTAGGCCATGCATAGGTTAACAAGATATCTATTTCATTTCGGATAAGTTGCAGGACCATATCTTGGTTTTCGCACTGCAATTACTTCCGGTACTGCTCGTGTCTATGTAATTCATATACAGAAAATCATTCAACTATCTTCTTGAAACACACAATTAGGGGACCACCAAATGATAGGATGAAGATAGAATGGTTTTCTCTTGAAAAGGATACAGAAATCAATATAGGGAAAGTACTAAACATTTATCCATCAGTTGCACTCCAATACAGTTTCTACACTCGAGACAGAGATACAACTATATGCGTGCCTAGATAAACTAGTGATTTGACGAAGACGTCTTGAGAATGTGGAAGCTCAAATTCGCCCATGGTGGAGGTCCATTCAGCGAGTGGCTGTTCAGTACCAACAATTTTGTGGGAAGACAGACTTGGGAGTTCGAACCAGATTCCGGGACGCCAGAAGAACGAGCTGAAGTCGAAAATGCTCGCCAAGAATTTTATAAAAATAGATTCAAAGTTCGGGCTTGTGGGGATGTTTTATTGCGCTTACAGGTAAGACTACTAGTTTTTCTTTGACGGGTTTTTTGTTGGTTCCACCGAAATATATCAAAACTGTATGCATATAATTCATGCAGCAATGGAGAAAAAATAAAGATAAGTTTGATGATAGCATACCTCCTGTGAAGAAGATAAATGATGGCGATGACGTGACCTTGGAAGCAACAACAAATACATTAAGGAGAGCAATCCGATTGTTTTCTGTCATGCAAGGCGAAGATGGTCACTGGGCAGCTAATATGGATGGACCCCTATTTTTGATGCCACCCTTGGTAATAAGCTGTTTTCCTTTCAAGTTCGATCTGATCTGCTTCTCATTTTGAATAATATTATTGTTCTCTGAGATCTAAATATATATATTGCAGGTTTTCACGTTATATATTTCGGGAACGCTGGATACAATCTTATCGGAAGAACATAAGAAAGAGGCGTTACGGTATATGTATTGTCATCAGGTACTGAGCTCCTTACTATAACATTTATGAACCATAATCAGGATGGTCGAAGATATTATATTACAATTTACAAGGTGTAATGCAGTAGTTAACATAGATAAATTTCATTGACATGCTTCACTTGGAGTTGCAGTAAAATTTGATTTTACTCTTAGATTTGTGGATCGTCCGGGTTAACTTGATATTCTAATTACTACATAATTTGTTTTAAATTTTCCTTTCATAGAATGAAGATGGAGGATTCGGGCTTCATATAGAGGGGCATAGTACCATGTTTAGTACTGCACTGAACTACATCTGTATGCGCATACTTGGACAAGGACCAGATGGTGGTGATGACAATGCTTGTGCTAGAGCACGAAAGTGGATCCATGACCATGGTGGTGTAACATCAGTACCTACGTGGGGAAAGGCTTGGCTTTCTGTATGTAAATATTTACACGTATCTCAAATCTTATACTAAAAAAATATAAGTTATTGTAGACTAATTAGTTTGTGTATATACAGATACTTGGCGTTTATGACTGGTCTGGTTGCATCCCTATGGTCCCTGAGTTCTGGTTTATTCCTTCCTTTTTTTCCCTGCATCCTGGTTTGTACCTAGTTACAAGAGACCATCCTTGATTAATAATTATATATTTTAAACTACTGAAATATATTTCATGTGTGCAATATTTGATTGCAGCTAAGTTATGGTGTTTTTGCCGGTTGGTTTACATGCCAATGTCGTATCTATTTGGTAAGAGATTTGTGGCACCCATAACGGATTTCACAATATTGTTAAGGAAAGAACTCCATGTTCAACCATACAGTGAAATAAACTGGAGCCAAATGCGACATGTTTGCTGTAAGGTAACTTTTCGTTTGCTCGGTATGATTAGCGATTACCGATAAAATCTTGGCCACATGCATAATATATTAGCCATTAACGATTTATTTTTCTCTCTTTCTCAGGAGGATGTCTATTACCCACGATCATATTTGCAGAACCTGGTATGGGACTCGGTGTACAAGATTGCAGAGCCTCTTTTAACAAGGTGGCCACTTTCAAAGTTGGTTAGAGAGAAGGCTATGGGACTAGCAATGAAACACATTCACTATGAAGATGATAACAGTCGCTACATCACTATGGCTGCTGTAGAAAAGGTACATATATACAAGATGTGAGCGAGGTTATTTATGATCAAGCCGTTAAGAGAGTTAACGTCCATTTTGAAGTTTTTTGATTTCTTCATGTTATATTTGAACAGTCTTTATGCATGCTTGCTTGTTGGGTGGAGGATCCGAATTCAGACGCCTTCAAGAAACATCTTGCTAGAGTTCAAGATTATATATGGGTTGCCGAAGATGGACTCAAAATGCAGGTAAATATGTATACATATATGGTCTTGACTCTTGTATAAAATAAATGTGAAAGTTTGCAGACCCGCAGAATTTACAGATTCTTGTACTGCAAAAATTCGCTGATATTTACAAGCTTGCAAAATAAGCTTACTGAAGACTCGCAAATCTAAAGTAACTTCCAATTTTTGCAGAGTACTAACGGAAGTCAGACATGGGATGCTAGTCATGCACTTCATGCACTTCTAGCAAGCGATGATCTTATCGAGGAAATTGGTCCTACTCTAGAAAGGGGACACCATTACTTGAAAGTTTCACAGGTTTATTTCTACTTTCAGTATAACAAATCAAAACAACCTCCTGTAGAAAAAAGAAAACGATGAGGCTCGACTTAAAAACCTTTTTCGTTGTATAAATGAAGGTTAAGGACAACCCTTCAGGTGACTTCCGGAGTATGTATCGTCACATAAGTAAAGGATCATGGACTTTTTCTGGTGAAGATCAAGGATGGCAAGTTTCTGATTGTACTACTGAGGCGCTCATGGTAATATTATGTACATGTCCAGTATTTTCTTTACATTGTTAATGGAATCATTGCTGACATTTGTCTTGCAGGTTTGTCTCTTACTTTCGCAAATGCCTTCCAAAATTGTTGGTGAAAAACTGCCTGTGCAGCGGTTCTATAATGCTATTGAAGTCGTTCTTTCTCTTCAAGTAAGGATCGAGTTTCGCCCAACTGATATGCTTGTAGACGAATCACAATATTCTAGTATATTACTTATAATTTCGTAACTAATTTCTTAGGGTGCTGATGGGGGAGTTGCAGCATGGGAGCCGGTAAAATCGCATGAAGTAATGGAGGTGGTTATTAACAATTCATATCTATGTATTTCATCCGTTGAAAATAAATTTATTTCCTAGTTTTCCTTTCCATATGTATTTAGAAATTTACGTGTATTTACTATAGGTACTTTTCAATCCAACCGAACTCTTTCAGGATGTCTGTGTTGAGCATGCGTAAGTTTATTATTTATTTCTGTGATGTATAGTACTGAAACTTATTGTGATTCAAGCAATAACAAATAAACATTGCTCAAACAAAATACTAACTTATTGAGTTCAGATATGTGGAGAACACTGCATCAGCAATTGAAGCGCTAGTTCTATTCAAAAAGTTACATCCTGATCACCGCGCCAAAGAAATTGAAACTTCCATTGAGAGAGCAGTAGATTACCTAGAAAGCAAACAAGAGCCAAATGGTTCATGGTATGCAATACTATCAAACTATCTTAAGAGTTTACACGTCAATCTTTGTGTAATATACTAACATTCTTTTTCTTTTTTTTTTATTACTCGGAAGATAATTATTTTTCGTAATATTATATTCCAGGTACGGAAATTGGGGAGTATGCTATATCTACGGCACATGGTATGCACTGCGTGCCCTAGCAGCGGTAGGAAAGAACTGTGCGAACAGCCTGATTGTTCAGAAAGCTTGCAACTTTCTGCTTTCTACGCAAAATCCATTGGGAGGTTGGGGAGAAAGTTATCTTTCATGTATGAAGAAGGTATGTGATCATCTCATATATGCCACGTTTTCAATTCTCTGGAAGAAGACTGTGAATACATTTACCAGTTTACTACGACTGCAACTGATTGTTCGATATTTGGTTATTAATTTCTTCACGGTCAATTAATCAACAGGAATTTGTACCTTTAAAACACAACCACATGGTACAAACATCATGGGCTCTAATGGGACTTATCTGCGCTGGTCAGGTATGTTCATTTTGATTATGATGACCATAACTTTAATTTCTAATATTCGACAAAGCTGTCAACCAAGTATATAATGTAACGTTTATTTATGAACATTTTAAATATTTAGGCGGGGAGAGATCCAGAACCTTTGCACCGTGCTGCAAGGGTATTGATAAATAGTCAAATGGAAAATGGTGATTTTCCTCCACAGGTAAACTAAATCAGTAATAATCCAAGAAGTTGGTATACATTGCAAGGATATAAGAGAAATCAAATTCAAAAGAAGCAAAAAAAAAAAAAAAAATTTCTAATGCCTTTAACCATTATACATTTTTACAGGAACTAACAGGCGCATCCTTGAAGACATGCATGATACACTATTCACTTTTCAGAAATGCTTTTCCAACATGGGCTCTTGGCAAATATCGCAGGGTATTACTGGAAAACGCTGCTCACAACAAAAAACTTGTGTAATGGTATGGTGTAAGTTTATGCATTATAAATGTTGGTAATTTAAAGTTTGAGCAACAGTTTGGTTCGAGGAACATCAGTAACACGTTGTAGGAACTTGCAGTGGCGGAACTAGCCATTCGATATAGGGATGGCTTCAGCTTTTTTTAGGGCTTGCTTAAGCATAAAACCCATACACCAACTATGGCCCACCTTAAAAAAGGCTTTGAAAAAAATGATTTTTTTCAAAGCTGGGGCTGGCTTAAGCTATCCTTAGTCACAAGGTAGTTCCGCCCCTGGGAACTTGGGCCAATGTGTATGCGTCCCATCACCTATCTACTCTGTTCCTATATATATATAAAGGTATAAACCTATGTGATTCTACCTTGATATCTAATGAACTCCTCCATATCTTGCCTATCTCTTGTTCTCCCAGACATCATTTTTGTTTCTACGATTTTTTTCACAACTTTAAAAAAATTACTGAATTTCGACCTAGTCAGTAAATTTCCAGGCGAAATTTGTCAGAATTTAAAATAACCCGCAACAAAAACATAACTGATGTTTATTGCGTTATAACTTATACTAGGTAAGATTATACAAGGCGATATACAACGACAGTTGGAACAAAATTTGCAAGAAAGAAGAGGCTTGTAAACACCCTAATATTATTATAAGGTTATGAGGAGACTAATACCAATACACAAAAGTACAATTCTCCTGAAAAGCTCTCTTTTCTTCTAAGATATTCTATTAGCTCTACCTGTCCACGCCCACTTGAATTCTAGGCTCGCCGCCCGAAATTCCAAGAGTGGCATACTCATGGACCATTTTACACACTCAAACCGTCATACCAACAAATGGAGATCGGGCTATTGTATGGAGCACATTGACAATAATCCAAAAAAAAATAATTTATTTAAATGAAGTTGATAAGGAAAATTATAAATAGAAGTGAGTATTTTGGAAACAAAATAAAATTAAAATAAAATAATCCTCGACTCGCAGGTCGGCCTCCCAGATAAATGCGAAGAATTTATTTGAAAGAAACAAAGTCTGATCTTTAAAAGAATTTAATAAATGTTTAGCTAATTTAACACCTTAAAGTAATGACAAATTAGCCTTTCCAACAAATCGATATACAAGCTAGGTTCCTCCACGATCACTCTCTCCTCGAAAATAGTAAGTTGGGTGAATTTTTCAACTAAAAGTAGGCTTTCACTCCTTATACTCTTTATGGATAATCTAGCTAGCCCGAAATTTCTTATAGAAAAAATATAGCAAAGTAAAAGACGATTTATGAGATAAATAATCGTTTTTAGAAAATGTAATATTGTCTGCAACTCAAAGGTTTAAATACACAATAAAAGAAATCATGATGTTTAAAACAAGACAAATCAAGACTCTCCCCCAACTGATCTAAACGACAAGGAACTATCGGCTTCCCCTCTCTTTACCCCTTGCTCTAATTGTAGTACTAACCGAAACAGCCCTAAGTAGTCCAACTAATTCCCATACCGTGCGACGGGAAAATTAAATGATGTTGATCCCAATAAAAGATAATAGATCCATATCTTTTAGACGACTTCTCAATTATCGCCTAACAATCCATGGGAATCGAGCCAACTACGGGCGACAAACAACTAACAACTTTATTCATCTACGCATAAAATTCTAGTATCAACTGCACCGATACACCATCAAACATGGACTGGCATAAACATTTCGAGCTAAACATCACCATACATCCATAATCCAACCTCACATTTATCCTTACGGTTTTACCCATAATCTGATTGATCAAGACAAAACTAACTAGTCTAAAACCAATACATGGCGTGAAATACAACATACATACTTCAAAGTCACCTACTGTCGACTTTTATTAGTTAGCCTCACTACTCCCATATAGGGCTCTACTCGATCCAGCCACTAAAACACATTTAAATCTAGAGAGTCCAGAGCATTATGGACTTACAAAGTTACCCACCTAACTAAAATCCTATATCATGCACAGTAAACTACTTCAAGGGTCGAGTCTCATTTCCGACCATGATCAAAAGGGTAGTAATACCACACATACAGACAAACCTACTTAGGTCTGTGATAAATTAACTATACCTAATTTAATATCTCCATGCATATTCAAGGGATCATATGTAAAAATATATATACATATATAGTAGAAAAGTCTAATTAATGATCGACTATCCTGTTTATATGTGCTAATCACTAAAAGATCTCGATATCGTTGTCCTCTGTAGAAAATGATTTCATAAAAACTGTTTTAGACAAACTAGACCAACCTTAAAGAGTATAGAAGATATAAAACCTACCTGATACGAAGCAAAAACAACCCCCAATCAGAAACAGTGCCCTTCGCTTCAAAGCAATCATCCGCTTCTTCTTTTTTCGCTTCTCAAAGACAAAGGGTTTAGTGCGGCTAAATCGTTTTCATGTTTTTAGGAGAATAAAATATTAAAACCCTAGTCTTTTCATGCGGATAATATATAGCCCTAATCATTTTTTCTTTCTCAAGACCCAGGGATAAGGCCCTTCCTATGTATGTCACGGTCTAGATAATTTAGGTATATCCCTGTACCATATGGAAAATGTCCACCTAACTCTAGGGTAACTAATTAGTGGCACATGGTATCAAGATAAGGGGCACTACACTACCTCTCTCATCTTGGGCAACCTCTTTTTATAGGAGAAGTTGGCTTAAGGTGGACCTCAAGTGGACAACCTCCTTACAATATGAGTTTTACTATACAACAACAACCATTTATTAAGGGCGCATCACCTTTGTGACCACGTCATAGTCAATGGTGGTTTCGGTTGGTCATTACCCGAAGCCCCATTCTCATGTCAAAATAGTTTTTCAAATGACATCTAATTGCATCGTTCACCCCAAATAGTTTTTCATAGTCAATGAGGGCGCATCACCTTTGAATAGTTTTTCAAATGACAAAATTAAATCTCTTCCTCTAAATGAACTTCAATCCAAATTTCGCCTTTTAGAAATTGATCATAGATCTAGTTTAGGCTTAGCCAACCAATTTAAGCATCTCTATCTTAATTCTAAAGAGAAAATTAATACTTATGAACCAAAATCAGTGATCTCATAGATGATAAAGATCGCATCGCTAGACAAGGTGCTCAAGCATTAGCGAAATTCCAAAAGACTCTTCTTGAGGTTCAAATTGAACGAGATGAATCTATCCGCAAAAATGATATACTTAGCGAAAGAGAGAATCAAATCCGCTCCTTTCTTGTCATAAATAATGATGATGAATTTTCTTGGGTCACGAAAGTTCTAGATGACGCCGAATAATTTAGGTGTTAACGTTAGTATTCAAGCCGAGCATACGGCCTTGGTTAGGGATATGATTTATTGGAGAGAAGGTTGTTAATTGTTCTTCTTTATTTAACCGTTTGTCTTTCATGAAATTGTTGTTAAGTTCTTGATTCATTGTCACATGTTAACAGGAAGGCCAAGAGAGATTTCATAAAAGAATTGAAGAACTTGAGTCTGAGAAGGAGCAGCTTGCAAAGAACCTTTCTTCTCGGGATGATAAATATTCTAGATTGAAGAAACAACAACAGATCACTGTTGCGAATTTTAAGAATGATGCTACTCTTTTTCACAATCAAACTATTACGATGATCTGCGACGACAACAGTATTCCTCATTCTGCATACCCTTTCCTCCTTGAAGAAATTCCCCAGAATGTGCCTTCTCTGGATATTTCTGACAGCGATGCTAGCGAAGAAGAGGAATCTGATGAAGATGAAGAAGTAGAAGGATCTGATGAAGAAATAATTTTGTTTTCTTCTTTCTCTTTTTGTAATATATGTACATTCATTCTTTTAATCTTTTATTTTTGTAATCTTTTGCTACGAATTTCTTGGATCTTCAAATACAAGCTCTACCTTTGTTGTTCCTTTCTGCACATATTAAAAGAGCAATTCTTTTTTTGCGATACAGTTAATCAATACATTATCAATCTTTTTCATACTATGAGTGCGTAAATCTATCATATGAAGACAAATAACATATTTTTATTCTATTCATTCCCATACTTGCCTCTGTTAGTTGTTTTCAAATGAAAGATTAAGCAAGTTACTTTTGAATGTTTAACATGCCTCGCCCTGCAATCTAACAACTTTGAATTCTCGCAAGCAAGTATTTCTTGGTTGTTTCAAGATCCTCTTATATGTGGTCTTATTTTGCCTTCCTAGTTAAAGGTCTTACTGTGCCACCTCTTGTCATTGCGACAAAATCGCAGGACGTCTTTACACTTTCATGTAATGACCCATTGATCTTGTCTTACCATTTCTTTAGTATTGTTTCCTCTGCAGGATATTTTTGTTGCGACAATATGGCTGAACCTAAAAATTCTTGCTAACATAAAGCCCCATGACATTGTCGTCTTGCGACGAAATCGCAGGACGTCCTTTACATTTTCATGTCTTGACCCATTGATCTCGTCTTATCTTTGTCTTTTGTATTATTGCCTCTTCAGGATTGTCGCACAAATATGACAAGCCTAAATTTTCTTGCGAAAATAAAGCCTCGTGACATTTGCGTCTTAAGACACATATCAGCTCCCTAATGGAGGGTGCCTCCCTTATCTTCCCCCTGGTTTCCCCTTCAAGGAGGCGTACCTATATCATACAAGGTTGGCTCCTCCCATCCGGTCTTAACAACAACCAGCTGTTTTCGTAGCCTCTTATCCCTTTTACCTATGGGGCTTATGTTTACAAGACTGCACCCTAAGTGGAGTTTTCTTCGGGACGAGTGCAACATACCCCAGGCACTCTTGGCTCAACCGTGTACCTCGGTGCCTTGATCATATCCTGACTCCTTAGAAGAGACCCTCAGTCGTCCAACCTAAGTTATAAGCTTAGGTTGAAAATCCGAGGTACCTCTCCAGGATGGGCTTTATTGACCCCAAATCTCCATGACTCGGTTCCATGGGCGGTGTAACCTTTTCCCTGAGCCATGTCAATAGTACTTCTTTTATGACGCACTTTAGGTCTTACATTTGCCTCTTGCGAAATTTTGATTTCGCGAACTAGGTGTACGCCATAGCAGGTTCGCCCCTTTCTGGTTATTTTGTTTCTTTTTCCGCATGCTCGGCTCTTTTGTAATTTCGCAATCTCATCTTTATCATTCATAAAATATATTTGCTTCTTCTCGCATATCACTCTTTTCGCATCTCATCTTTGTTATTCGAAAAATATGATTTTTTATTTATTTATTTTTTTTTACTTTAGCAATAACAAGTACATTCATTCTTTAAGTCTCTTATTTCTCGCTACTTTCCTACGCTCTTGCATTTTGAATTTTTCCGTCATTTTCTTGTCTGTTGCGAGATTTTCGCCTCTTCTTATCTTCAATATGCCTTGGCTTCGCAATATTTCTTCTTCTCTCTGTTCTATGGCATCTACCATCAATCTTTCACTCTTTTTGTTTATCTTTGATGTTGTGTTTCAATTCTTCTTCTTGACTCTTTCTTTCAGGATTATATATCAATTTCATAAAACTTTTTTCCTTCAATCCAATCTCCTCTTATGATGCCAATACCACTGGGATGAGGGAATTTGATACATTGATGGAAAGTCGATGCAACCCCTAAAATCTCATGTAACCAAGGTCGTCCAATTAATGCGTTGTATGGTGATTCCATATCGACCACACATAATAAAATTTCAGAGGACAATCATTTCAATGGAATTCGCATATGAGCTTCTCCTTTTGGCTTATTCGCAGTACCGTTAAAACCATAGATGTTGTAAGTTGATGGTATCAAATCTTCATCTTTCCCTCCCATAGTTTTATAAGTATGATAAAAAAGAATATTCACGGAACTTCCCGAGTGTCGACGAATTCGTTGATTGCCCATGAATTCTCATCTTCATCATCACTAGTTTTTGGGTTAATCTCCAATCTTACCACTAATGGGTTGTCGTGCATTTCTCCATCCCCAGGTACTTTTCTCGTAAAAGAAATAACCTCGCTTTTGCCATTCTTTCGATGGTGAAATCTTCGCAATGTTCATTATTTCTCTATTATCGGCATCTCTCGCGAAAACCCCGCCGAGAGTGTTATCATGAAAATCTTCAATTGTCTTGTACGAATGTACAATAGAGTTACAAAATAAATTATTTGCCTTTCTCCAACTTCTATCACAAATGTTTCTTTTCCTTTGTTGTATTTGTCCTCCGAATATCCGGTGGAGGTGGTAATGCTTGAGGTTGAGTTTGTCCTACTAGAAAGTAATTTAGTTTTCCCGATCTATCATCTCGAGAATGATTCTCTTTATATTTCGCATTCATTCGTTGTATGCCCATGGAATGATGATAAGAGCAAAATTCATTACTTCTATAGCTTGGAGGCGGTTCACTTCCCATGTTCCATGGCGCGGGTATGTTTTCCATCAGGATTATAGCTTCCCATATCTTCTCCACACTAGCATTCAAAGGTGGCATTTTGATTTCTTCCCATACTATTCTCGTGATTTCGCCTGCCCCTCTGTGATAATTTTGCCTCGACCTCCATAAGTTTCTTGTGACTGATCGAGTCTTTGGATTTTGTTATTTCCTCCATGGTTATAGAAATTTCTCTTTCTCTCGAATTCTTCTTGATCACGACTCCCATAGCGACTATCTTATGCTGATTATCACCCATTATCCTCTCTTTGTTGCCCTTGCATGAGGTGTTCGCCACATTTATCAACTTAGGTAATAAGCTTGCATTCGCTGCTTTTAAACTTGTGTTCACAACTGGGTATGATTCTATCTCGTTTTGCTTTTCCTCAAGAGCAATGTGTTCCTCCTGAAATTCTCGCAAATCAGTCATCGTGATTGTATTCTTGATTCTGAAAATTTGAATGTATAGCAGGTTGGTTGCGAATATAGCATTAATGAATGATAGAATGAGATATCTCTAATCCACTCGACCAGCCATATCACTACACATTGTCTTCCACCTCAAGGTTAAATGTTTCAAACTTTTGCCAATCCTTTGTTTTAACCCAAATACATCTTCAATGCCAGGTCGCGAGGAGTTGTTACTTATATATGGTACTAAGAATGTACTCTGCAAATGGTTGAAAGATGTTATGGTATTCTTGGGTAAACCTTCTAACCACTTTAAAGCTTCCCCTGTCAAACTTGATGCAAAATATTTGCACAACACAGCATCATGATTTTCCCATTGTAACATACATCTCACATAAGATTTGATGTGTTGAACGACACAAGTTGTTCCATCGAAAATGCTAATTAGCGCTGGTAGATTGCACTTTGGTGGTATTCCTCATAATTGTACTTCTCGTGTAAATGGAGTCTTGAAGCTTTTCTATGGCTTCATCCAATTGTCTCCCGCCTCCTTCTTTTCTCACGTTTAACATTCCTCTCATCTCCAGCTAGCTCTCTTAAAATTTGTTTATTTATACGAATTGGGATCCATGGGTCTTTTAACGTTGTTTCCTTCTTCTCGCGTTTCTCTCGCTTTGATTTTCTCGTTCATTATTTTCTTCTTATCTTTCCTCGCGATCTTCTCTTTCTTCTCTTTAATTCCTCCGCATTCTTATTATATCTCTCATTTTCTATTCTTTGCACTTTTTCACTCTCCTTTGTATTATCATATTCTTCATTGATATTACCATTGTTGCGATTTTGTAAACGCCTTCTTTCTCGATTATCATGATTGTTCTGCCGAACTGCCTCTAAGAGCTCTTTTTCCTCCATTTCTGCTCTCAGTCTCTCTCTTTTGCAAGCTAGACGTGCTTGTTCAGCATAATGTCTCTATATTTCTTCTTCAATTGTTCGCTGATTCCTTTGAATATCTCTTCCTTGTAATACTCTCCTTCTATCTTCCTGAATTTCTTCACCATCTTGATTATTTTGGTCCTGAGGTTGTCCATTCCCCTGTTTTCTATCATTTTGTCCATTCTGGAGAATTTTGCCATGTGGGATATAGCGATCTTCAATCATTTCCCCTCTTTCGCGATATTCTCCATCCGGATTTTGTATTTCCCCTCGAGTGTCTCCGTTAACATTTGTTACAGGTGAATTTTGCTTTATTTCTCCCCTAGTTGACCTTGAACTTGACCTTGTAGTGCTTCTTGACCTTTTATTCCGTAATCTCATGTTTTCCATACTCAATTCATGATTTTGCCTTGTCAGATTTGCACATTCTTCTACTTCTAATCGCCTTTCTTCATGTATTGTTTGCCTCAATGCCTCTAATGTTGTAATCTCTTCATTTCCATGAATTACTCCTCCAATCATTTCTCAGTCTCTCTCCTCCCTTCCATTGCTTCTTAATTGCCGCTCTTCTCCCATTTCCTTTGCAGAATCTGATTGCCAAGTATGTACACTTACTCTATCATAATCCACAGTTCTATTTGGTATTGGTGTACGTTGAATTGGCGGTTGAACTTGATCTTCTTCATTGTTCCCTGTGTTCATTCTTGAAGATTCCTCCATTCCATCTCTCCTTTCTCCAGCAAGTCTCCTACTCCTTCTAACAGTTGTTGGTTGTTTTGATGCACGTCTTCTTCTAGCCATTTTTCAATCTTAGTAAATTGTTGAAAATTATATGAAATTCCTTTCCTATTACTCCAAATTCTTTCAAATCATCAAATCCCTGTTTCTAGCGCCATTATGTAGTTGCAGGAAATCCTACAATACATCCCTCACAAGAATTTATAATATTCAACACATCTTTAAGATCAACAATAAATATTTTTATTAATTGAGTTAGAAATTTTAGAAGAAGGAAATGAAATTAAGAATATAATTGCTACTCTAGACTTTCTCTCTACTCTAAAAACATCTCTCCCTTCCTTAAGCATGTTCGGTTCTTTATATAGGACATTACATAGTGGATGACAGCTAAGTTGTCCTTTATTTTCGGATCTGACTTGCGACATTCTTGCGAGTGTACAAATGTTAAATCTCGCAACACTCCTAAATCTCGCTAGGTCTTCATATCTTTCTCGTGTTCAGGTTGTCGTCATCCGTTGCGTCATTTTTATTACCAATCTGTGATATCTTTGCGATGTGTCTTTCATGGATTTCGCAAGGGTATTGGTGTTGCGATATTCTGATCCTACAAGAACAATGTGTATTGAAATGGCAAGACGAGTGGATGAGCAACACCTTATTCTCGAATTTTTCAATGCTCTTTTCCCTACAGATTTATTAAATACACAAATCTTCAGAATAAAGGATACAATAAAAATGTCAGAGTTGAGCGAATTCCAAGAGGAATACATAGCATTGGAAGAGAAGCAAAGAGATATGGAGTCCTATCCAGTGGAGGTACCTGATGCGAAGAGCGGAAACGCAAATTTACTCCCAAGAATGACAAATATGCAAGCACCTCGCAGGGAAACCAAGGAAAGAACATTATAGGGAGAGAAAAAAACCTAATAGCCATGGGTAGTGCAGATCAAGAAGAATTTGAAAAGGAATACAGAGAAAAACAACTTCAAAATCATAGAGGTAATGATAAGATTCAAAGAATGGACAATCCACCAGAAGGCTCTGGAGGTCAGCAACCATATCATAATAAGAGGCAAGGAACTGGAAGGATAGTATGGGAACAAATAAATTTTCCAAAACTAAACACTACAGTAGATAAAGTATGGGAAGCCGCCATCCTAATCGAAGAAATTCCTGAACCACACAATGTAGGATATGAGCCACTACCAGGAAGGAGGAGTAAAGACTTTTGTGTATATCATCACTTTCATGGTCATACAACAAATAGTTGCAGAAATGTGAGGAAAATCATATTGCAAATGATAGAAGAAGGGAAGTTGGATCATTTCTTAGCACAACAACCTAAGAATTTACCACCACCACCACCACCACCTGGAGGAAACACATATGGAACGGATAAAGGAAAGAATACATATGTAACTGAAGTATGCGCGAAAGCAAAAAACTTATATTGCAACTCAATTATACATTCATTCAAAAACATAGAAGACTTCCATGACAATATCTTAAGTAGGGTGCATGCGAGAGATGCTGATGGAAGAGAAATTATGAACCTTGCGAAAGTACCACAATTAAAAGATTGGCAAAAATAGATTATTTCATTCAGTGCGGAAGAAACACCAGGAGGAGGGGAATCGCACGAATGTCCATTAGTAGTGATATTAGGAATTAATCCGAAACCAAATGTAGAGGATGATGAAGAAGATGAAGAAAATACCTGTGCGATAAATAGAATACTTATAGATTCTAGACACTACACCAAATTCCCAGATTCATAACAGCAATTCGTAACGGCATTGTGGCCGTTACGAAATTCCCATTACAAATGAACGTTACGAAAAATTCATAACAGATAGTAGCCGCTACAAAAATTTTAAAATTCGTAACAAGCCTAAGTCGTTACGAATTTTTTTATAGGCGTGCAACTCACACGCTAGGTCACACTTGGATCGTAACACCTCGAGTATTTGTGTGTGTCATTCACACGCTTGGGACACTAGGGTTGTAGCAGAGGAGTTTTTTTTCCACCCAATTTAGAATAGGGAAAAATATCGTTTGGTCCTTTTATAGGTGGGCCCATGTCTGTTTAGTCCTTTGGTCAAACGCCTTTACTTGCTTGGTCCATAATTATTTAAAAATACAAATGGACAAAAGTACCCTTCCATGTTAATTTTTACTCATATTTTGTATCAGTTCATTCCCGAAATGAAATTTCATATAACAACATATACAAAACCTGGACTTCATTCCAGAAATGAAGTCCATATAAAACCTTTTTTTTCCTTCATATCAAAACCTATACAAACCAGACTTCATTCCGGAAATGAAGTCCATATAAAAACCTATACAAACCGAGACTTCATTCCATAAATGAAGTCCATATAAACATATATAAAACTGACTTCATTCCAGAATGAAGTCCATATAAAACCTAAGAAAAAAACAGACTTCATTCCCGGGAATGAAGTCCATATAAAACCTAAGAAAAACAGACTTTATTCCTGGAATGAAGTCCATATAAAACATATATAAACCAGACTTCATTCCAGGAATGAAGTCCATATAAAACCTAAGAAAAACAGACTTCATTCATGGAATGAAGTCCATATAAAAACCTAAGAAAAAACAGACTTCATTCCTGAATGAAGTCCATATAAAACCTAAGAAAAAAACACTTCATTCCGGGAAATGAAGTCCATATAAAAATAGACTTCATTTCGGAATGAAGTCCATATAAACATCAAGAACATCATCTTCATCTTCTTCGACGTCTTCAACAAAGAAGAAACAACATCGTGTTCATCATATTCATCTCATTTTCTTCGATGTCTTCAACAACAACAAAGAGCAACAACCACAACAACATCTTCGCCGTCGTCTTCAACACCAAAGAACAACATAAATCGATTCAAGATTCTCAAAAATCAAGATCTTCTTCACCAGCCAGCCGATTCGTAAACAACACGAGTTCAATCATCGTCGTCTTTATCAAAAAAACGAACTGCTTTCATCGTCGTCTTTATCAAAAATGATGCGACAGCCAGAATGAAATCAAGAAAAACACGTTTACATCTTAAGCGGATCAACGATTTAAGATGATTTCATCTCTGAAATCAAAACAAGACGATGATTGAACATCATCGTCTTCATCTTCATCTCTGTAAACAATTGCAGTAGCAGAAAAAAAAAAACCCTAGAAAAAATGGCGGAGGCGGAGAAGAAGAAAGAGAGAACCGGTGGAGAGAGAAAGTAAATCTGAGAAATAATTTTTCTCTCTCACCAATTGACTTTATATATGGTCCTTATCCAAAAGGGTAATTTTGTCACTACAAGGTGACATTTACATCATCCATGACATCAGCGTAGGACCAAATAATAATTTTTATTACCAAATAGGACCAAACAGACACATGACTGGGTCAACAGGACTAGACTCTCCCTAATATATTATTCCTAGGACCTAATGGTATTTCCTACTTTAGAATAGTCGTAGGATAATTTATCCCCAAATATGTATCTATTTAAACCTAAGATAAGTTTTATTTATTCGTCCTCTTTAATTTCTTTCTTCGACAGCCTCCATAGCTCCCTCTTCTGTTCTCTTCTCCATAACTCATCACCATGAATCATCTCAATCACCTCTTTCTTTCTTTTTTATGTATATATATCGATCTAACATCTTTCTCTTCTAATGATTTTTGTTAATCTTGTACGAAGAGATATTGAAAAAATAAGAAATTAGGGTTTCATTAGATTGATGGATTTCAGAGAAATTAGAGTTTCGGTAAAAAGGGTATTGATCTTAATACCGGGGTTCCTCTTCACTTCAAGGTATTGATTTAAGAAATTCGATCAATAGGTTTTTTTTTTCTTTCTGTTTTTGAATCTTAATCTTCTTTTCTCTTTTGGTATTCTCTTTTTGTTTACTTCAACCCATTCTTGTAATTACCGGTGTGATTTATCTTCTTCTTCTTTTATTAATCTTATTGTCGTTTTTTAATTATGAATCTAGGGTTTAAACATTTATCCCGATGAGAGTAATTGGGTATGTAATAATGATTCAATCGAAATCAAGATTGAATGGCTAGGTGATAGGTGTAGAATACACCGTATTTTCTATGAAGAGTTTATACTTTCTTTGCTATTTTTCTTGTGAATTATGTACTTTACGCTTGTTTTGAGTTTTGTAGCTACTTTGGAGTCGCACGGAGGAAAAGAAGAAGAATTACCCAATTTGAGAAAAAGGGCGAAATTGTCACATCACATGCAAGTGATATATAGAGCTGACCCAAGTTAGGGACAACTTTCTTTGGAGAGGTGTTAAATGAAATCCAAATAAATGTTAAAGGGGCTACCCAGTTGGGTACCCCTTATCTCGTCACCCCGGGTGGCTATATCCACCATCATCTCTTACACAAACCAATCCCAGACCGAGAGAAAAACTCAATCATTTGCATCCGAGTGAGAAGAAGAGAAGGAACTATGGCTGTCAAGTTAATCGAGAGATTGAAAGACGAAGGAGATGGGTTTGGCTTATGAGAAATCGAGGAGAGGAGTAAGTCAGCTGCTGATGTGAATCGAAGAGCCGCCGTTGTTGAGAACAAGATTCAGCGCTCGAATTAGTTAGGGTTCATGGTGAAATTGCTGTAATTCTAAGTTCGAGTTATTGTTGGTCAAGATCTGAGAACAAAGAAGAGATGGGTATGACTCAGTTGAAGTTATGAAAGGATAACAAAGAAGATTTGGGTTTGAGTTATGTCTGAAATTGAAGCTAAATCTGATGGAGTTACTGCTATTTTTGGGGTTACAAGGAAGAAAACAAATAGTGGAACTATGGGTGTTGAGAAGTTGAATCCGAGAACAAAGTGAGAAGAATTTGAGGGTTTCCATAGATTTGTTGCTTTGATATTGTTGGATTGCAGTTTTAGGAGCTAAGAAGATTTGCAGAACTCAAACTGCTATCATGGGTTTTGATGTGGTAATGAATCTGATGGGTCTGTGGTATTTGATTCAGATGGAGGCACTCTTGCAGTTTGAAGGGTGAATTGCAGGTTGAGGGGATGTGATTCTTTGAGGTTACAGTGAAGTGATGTATGTATGGCTTGAGCCAAAAAGCTGAAAATGGAGGTGGTTGAAGTTGCTACAGCTTAAGTGCTAGCTGGAAGTGCAATTGTATGGAATGAATTGGCCAGGGAAGATGGCTCTGCGGATGTATGCTGTTGGCTGGTGGATGTCAGGTGGCCTGAGCTGAGAAAGGATTTGAGTTTGCTTGGCTTGCAGAGCTGGTGATTAGGTGCTGAAGATGAGCAATGGAGCTACAGAGGCGCCTTCCCGATTAATCCGAGCTGTGGGTCTGGACCGACTGGAATGAAGTTTTATAAAGAACTCGGTGATTCTCATGGGATGCAAGTGTTACTGGCAAGTGTTGCCTCGAAATGCGCTTTAGAAATTCGTAGATGGATGTGTGTGGTCAAAATGGTTGGTCACTGGAAGTTTGAATCGCAGTGGCATTGCAAGAAGATGGTGCCGATTTATGTGGATTGCGAACATGGCCATAATCGTTGGATAGGCCATAATGGCTTAATGGCCATGACCGTTGGTTTGCAAAGTGAAGTAGGGATGCTTGAAGAGTTTGAGGTTGCGGGGCCATAATGGCTGGATAGGCATCATTAGAGTGATGGCTCATGCAAGAGCTTTAGCCTGGCAAGATGGTTTAGCCTCGACCATTCACCTGATATGACTCGTAACGGACTGTCCGACTGCGAGATGAGTCACCCGGATCGACTCGGTGCTTGACCTGGGGCTGACCGACCTGGCTTGACCCGTTAGCTGACCCGGTGGCCGGTTTGACTTGGCTTCCACCAAATATTTTCCTGGCGATTAGGTGGGATTCCTACCACAATCCTGGTTCCCGGCGAGCATTTTTGGGACATAATTTCTACACGGGTTTCTCTCCATGGTGGGCCGGGTGAATTTCTAACTAATGGACTTTGAAGACAAAACCTAGTTTTGGAAGGAGAAAAAGAGTACAAAAGGGAAGACTTCTACAATTGGAAAACGTTTTTATTATCTTATCTCTACTTTATTCTAGGGTTTACACCATGAAGTCTTTTCTCTTTCTTCTTGTGATGAACTCCTTGAATATGAGTACTTGATTTATTATTGGTTGAAGATGTAGTTGGATTTTGCAACCAAGTTATGATTTTTATGAATTAGTTTTCTCTCAATATTATCGTTTGATTTCTACGGGTTATAATAATTGCATGATTGATGGATTGCAATATGATTGAATGTTTGTTTAGTCGAAGTCTAGAATTGATTGAACTCACATCCATATCTATAGCTATTTTAGGGTTTTCATCGAGCGATAACCTTGAATACTAGTAGCATGATATGATTAGGGTTTGTAGTGATACATCCTCATAGTCATATGTAAAAATTGACCTTTGTTCAATTGTTTGCGCAATGTATTACAATTGCATTGATTAGCCTATTTCAAACTTAATGCTCCTAGGAATTGAACTTGATTAGCGCAAGGCGTTAGGTTATTCTTTAGGTAGGTAGAATTCACATACGCAGCCCTAATGTGTGTGTTGATAACTTTGGGAATTACTAGTATTCTTGCAATAAGGTATTCTATGGCTTTTGATGATAGCGAGATTAAATACGAATTCTATTCATATATTCATAAACTTGTTTACAATTGAAGATGAAACCTTTATCCAATATTTCACATTCTTGATTTGTTTGTTTACTTTTGTTTATTTGCTTTTAGTTTATTTTACTCTCATAAAAATCAGAAAATCCTCGGTGTTTTATATAGGAAACCATAACATATTGACAACCTAGACCTCTCTCAGGATCGATCCTTTCTTGCCCTTGCTATATTTATATTTTGAGTAGTAAGAAAGTGTAATTATATTTGTGTCGGCGACAACCGGTCAAATTTTGCGCCTAGTTTCAGGGAGGCAAAATTGTCAATTGTTTTTGGTTTCTTATTTTTGTATTTAGTTTTTGTTTTATTTTTATTTTTCTTATTTTCTCGGGTTCTAACCTTGGTTTGAGAATCTTATTTGGTGCTTGTTTCTCATGGAAGGAGCATATTGGAGCAATGGATATGATTTTCAACCTCCTCAACACTATGAAAATTACCCACCAGTATGGGATGCAATCAAAACCAATTTATTGGCTATGATGCATATCCTAGAGAACCTTATGGTGATTTTCATACATACCAACAACAACCTTGTAGTGGGTATGTAAGTCAAGCACCTAGGTGGGATAATTCTACATCTAATTGGCTTTATTCGAGTTGTATGCAGATTATGAATGGGTTACAAGACATGCAACAAAGGCTAGACCAACTTGACCGTGATAGAGAACGTCGCACAAACCAATTTTGGAATATTTCTTCTTACCCGACTCCAGATCGTAGTTATGATCATTTACCCATTCAAAGGGAAGAGTCATGGGAAAGAGAACATATTGTAGTCAATGGTGGTAAGCGTGTGAATGTCAGGAAACTTGCGCAGAAATTATACAAGTTGGAAGATGATGGAGCCTCGGAAGAGCTAGTCAATGAAATTAGTAGGACCATTCATATGGAACTTAAACGACGTCGTGATAAGGGTTGGGAAACCGACGACGATTCTTATTATGGTGAGTCTGAAGATGAAGACGAAGATGAATGTGTTAAAAAGGACCGACCTTTGGAGATATTTGATGACATTAGTGTAGTTGACTCAACTATTGATCTTTATAATGATAACTACCTATTCAAAAGGTAATTGAGTATGATGACACTAGTGTGTTACACAACTTCTTTGCAACAAGGTGAGTCTAAAAAGAGGAGTATGTTGAGAATGAGACCGTTATGACCAATATTGTGGAAGACCAAATTGAGCTTGCAAATGATTGTAATGATGATGTTTATGTCGATACTTTGGTTAAGGCAGAAACGGACGAAGAATGGTTGCAAGGTTTGATAGAGGACCATGATATAAAAGAGGTGAATAATTCACTTGAGTTTTTCAAGGATGAAGAGGATTCCGTGATACAAGAGATTTTGAAAGGTTTATCTAACCCTTTACCTATTATTTCTTCTCCTTTACCTCTTATTGGTTTGAATGTATGTGCTTCGAGAATATTGTTGGATGACTTTGTTTCTCGTTTTCCGCCATTAGAGAAACTTGATTCTCATACTATGCAGGTTATGGAACAAGAAACCGTGGAAGTACCCGATTTCTATATTCTTTATACACTTCCAAGTGTGGACAAGAATAAGTGTGGGGGAAGCTTTTATCGGTTCATAGCTTCACTTTTGCTTTATTGTACTAATATTTGTGTGAAGCTAGTGTTTGCAAAACAGGTTCTATGGACGGATCCCCAACTTTTCAGATTATTGGTGTATGGGGAATGAATCTTACAAGAAGCTAGGTCGGGCCGTCGACTTTAAAACAAGCGCTTAGTGGGAGGCAACCCACCGGTTTTGTATCTCTTATCCTTTTGCTTTTTATTTTTGTTTCGTTTATTTATTTTTTACTGTTTTCATATCATATTTGCATCCCTATGTTTAATTTCATTGAGTCCGTAATCTATCTTAGAAGAGAATTATGACGAATACCTTTTCGTCAGAAAATTTCAGACTGCACGTAGTTCAGTCCAGAGACCATAACCGTCAGACCGTTTATCAAAACACTGTGAAATTTTGACACTGTGTAGAAAACACGTAGATGAACAACTTTTGTGAAATGGAGTTTTTCCAAATTCCTTACCAATTTGCACAGTTTTTGCGTTTTATCTGATGTTACGTCAGAATTCAGAACTTTCGGTTTTACACATTGAGGACAATGTGAAGTTTAAGTGTGGGGGAGCATTTATATGTTTGTATAGTTTGTTTTGACACCATTAGTGGATGGAACCATTTTGAATGCAGGAGTTGAGGAACCAATTAACTAAAGGGGACGAATATAGCTCAGAAATCACAAATTAACATGATAGTTGTTACCATATCTCGGAATATCACCATATCACATTCTATTTTTATTTTTCCATATTTATCTATTGTTCTCTAAGTGCTTTGGTGGGTCACTAAAAATCGACGCCGTTATTACTTTAGATGAAATAGAGTGGTTGAGTTACTAAAAAAAAAAAAATGAAAAAATATATGAAAAGAAAAAAAAAAGGACCGACCAATTAGACCAAAACGGAATAAAAAAAGACACTTGGGAATAGCAGTATGTGTGAAACGTAGTCCCTGTCTCCGTCGCCTAAACAAGCGTGGAATGCAGGATCCAAGGCAACTATCATGTACTTGCTGACAAGAAGCATGCGCTTGGATCCAAAAGATCTAATCATGCCGTCTAAAAAAAAAAAAAAAAAATTGGATCCAGTTTTATCCAATCATATAAAAAAATTATTATTGTGTTGAATAAAGTCACTTTTGGTTCCCTTGTATATGCCAATTGATTTGATGTAGCATTCAAAGACGAAGTAGCTCAATCAATAGGATTAGGTTCATCTTAGCAAGTGGTCTTCGGACAGATATGGGAAACATCGAACACTTGTGAATATTCGCCAACATCTACATCTTTATCCATCTTCTTAATCTTTTTCATTGTGATTGTGGTTTGTTAGTTTCCGAGTATCAGTGGCTTGTTCGACTATCTAATTAGAGTTTATTTACTAATATATGAATTGAATTTGCAAGGTACCTCCTCCCGTAGTCATTTTGGATTCGTTCATTGATTTGTCACAAATAGACGGAGTTTGAAATATAGGTTTTGTAGGTAGACCTCTTGTAAACCTTCACGAGACTATAACTCGTCCACTAGGGACACCTAGGGTTTAAAGGCTTGTTATTTATGCTAAAAGTGACCGTAGCCTCGACGTCACGGGAGTTGTTGTATTTTATTGTTTTGTTTGATTTGCTCGAGGACTAGCAAAGTCTAAGTGTGGGGGAATTTGATAGGTGTAGAATACACCGTATTTTCTATGAAGAGTTTATGCTTTCTTTGCTATTTTTCTTGTGAATTATGTACTTTACGCTTGTTTTGAGTTTTGTAGCTACTTTGGAGTCGCACGGAGGAAAAGAAGAAGAAATTACCCAATTTGAGAAAAAGGGCGAAATTGTCACATCACATGCAAGTGATATATAGAGCTGACCCAAGGTTAAGGGACAACTTTCTTTGGAGAGGTGTTAAATGAAAGCCAAAGAAATGTTAAGGGGCTACCAAGTTAGGTACCCCTTATCCAAACCACAGGTGGCTATATCACCATCATCTCTTACACAAACCAATCCCTGTGACCGAGAGAAAAACTCAATCATTTGCATCTCGAAAGGGAGAAGAAGAGAAAGGAACTATGGTCACGATAATCGAGAGATTGGAAGACGAAGGAGATGGGTTTGGCTTATGAGAAATCGAGGAGAGGAGTAAGGCTGCCGATGTGAATCGAAGAGACGCGTTCTTTGAGAACAAGATTATCTCAATTAGTTAGGGTTCATGGTGAAATTGTCAGAATTCGAGTTCGGAGTTATTGTTGGTCAAGATCCGAGAACAAAGAAGAGATGGGTAATGACTTCAGTTGAAGTTATGAAAGGATAACAAAGAAGATTTGGGTTTTGAGTTATGTCCGAAATTGAAGCTAAATGCGATGGAGTTATCACATTTTGGGGTTACAAGGAAGAAAACAAATAGTGGAACTATGGGTGTTGAGAAGTTGAATCTGAGAACAGTGAGAAGAATTTGAGGGTTTCCATAGATTTGTTGCTTTGAGATTGTTGGATTGCAGTTTTAGGAGCTAAGAAGATTTGCAGAACTCAAACTGCTATCATGGGTTTTGATGTGGTAATGAATCTGATGGGTCTGTGGTATTTGATTCAGATGGAGGCACTCTTGCAGTTTGAAGGGTGAATTGCAGTTGAGGGGATGTGATTCTTTGAGGTTACGTGAAGTGATGTATGTATGGCTTGAGCTGTGGCAAGCTGAAAATGGAGGTGGTTGAAGTTGCTACAGCTTAAGTGCTAGCTGGAAGTGCAATTGTATGGAATGAATTGGCCAGGGAAGATGGCTCTGCGGATATATGTTGTTGGCTGGTGGATGTCAGGTGGCCTGAGCTGAGAAAGGATTTGAGTTTGCTTGGCTTGCGGGGCCGGGTGATTAGGTGTCAAGATGAGCAATGGAGCTACGAGGCAACTTCCGATTGTCCTTTGCTGTGGCTCTGACTTGGAATGGAATGAAGTCATTATAAAGAATCAGTGATTCTCATGGGATGCAAGTGTTGCTCGAAAGCCGCAGCTAAAATTCGTAGATGGATGTGTGTGGGTATGAAATGGTTGGTCACCAAGTTTGAATCGCAGTGGCATTGCAAGAAGATGGTGCCGATTTATGTGGGATTGCGGATATGGCCATAATCGTTGGATAGGCCATAATGGCTTAATGGCCATGACTGTTGGTTTGCAGTGAAGTAGGGATGCTTGAAGAGTTTGAGGTTGCAAGGCCATAATGGCTGGATAGGCATCATTAGAGCGATGGCTCATGCAAGAGCTTTTTAGCCTTGGCAAGATGGTTTAGCCCGACTCCGATTCACCTGATATGACTCGACGACTCGGTCCGACTCGAGATGAGTCACCCGATCGGACTCGGTGCTTGACTTGGTTGACCTCGACCTGTCTTGACCGTTGACCGTGGCCGGTTTGACTTGGCGGTCACACGAAATATTTTCCGGCGATTTATCTTGGTGGGATTCCGCCACAATCCCAGTTTTTCGCGAGCGTTTTTGGGACATAATTTCTACGAGGTTTCTCTCCATGGTGGGCCTATGAATTTCTAACTAATGGACTTTGAAGACAAAACCTAGTTTTGGAAGGAGAAAAAGAGTACAAAAGGGAAGACTTCTACAATTGGAAAACGTTTTTATTATCTTATCTCTACTTTATTCTAGGGTTCAGAACCATGAAGTCTTTTCTCTTTCTTCTTGTTATGAACTCCTTGAATATGAGTACTTGATTTATTATTGGTTGAAGATGTAGTTGGATTTTGCAACAAGTTATGATTTTTATGAATTAGTTTTCTCTCAATATTATCGTTTGATTTCTACGGGTTACAATAATTGCATGATTGATGGATTGCAATATGATTGAATGTTTGTTTAGTCAGTCTAGAATTGATTGAACTCACATCCATATCTATAGCTATTTTAGGGTTTTAAATTGACGATAACCTTGAATACTAGTAGATGATATGATTAGGGTTTGTAGTGATACATCCTCATAGTCATATGTAAAAATTGACCTTTGTTCAATTGTTTGCGCAATGTATTACAAATTGCATTGATTAGCCTATTTCAAACTTAATGCTCCTAGGAATTGAACTTGATTAGCGCAAGGCGTTAGGTTATTCTTTAGGTAGGAATTCACATACGTAGCCCTAATGTGTGTTGATAACTTTGGGAATTACGGGTATTCTTGCAATAAGGTATTCTATGGCTTTTGATGATAGCGAGATTAAATAATAATTATTCATATATTCATAAACTTGTTTACAATCAAGATGAAACCTTTATCCAATATTTCACATTCTTGATTTGTTTGTTTACTTTTGTTTATTTGCTTTTAGTTTATTTTACTCTCATAAAAATCGGAAAATCCTCTGTTTTATATAGGAAACCATAACATATTGACAACCTAGACCTCTCTCAGGATCGATCCTTTCTTGCCCTTGCTATATTTATATTTTGAGTAGTAAGAAAGTGTAATTATATTTGTGTCGGCTGACAACCGGTCACTAGGGTTTGGAATTTAATTGGAACTTAGGGATTGAACTCGTGTATAGGAGGTGGCGTTATTGCGAAAAGAAATGGTGTTTCTTTCAAAGGTTGTATTGAGATTGGATATGGTGTTTGAGCTATTGGTAGTTGATGTAATCAGGAAAAGAGATGGGTGATGGATTGCGACTGATGGTTAGAATGGTTGTGTTCAACAGTTGGTTATATAAATCCATGACAGGGAGTTTGGGTTTGAGTTGGGAGTTTTATTTGATTCGAGTCTGTTTTGTGTATAATGGAAATAAGTTTAAGAGTTTTCATATCACCATCTTTAAGTATGAATGAAGTATCAATCTTTTTATTTTGCCTATCTATCCATGAGTAGAATTCACTGTATGATAGTATAGGAATATAGTTACATCTGTTTTGATGGTAGTTTACCAAATATGTTTGTTGTACAATGTGTCAAACTTGCTGCACCCGTGGAGTGGTACAAATAAAAGACCACATAGGATTTATTATTCTTTTTCAAAAATTCATCTCCAACGGGAATTTTATGAAAGTAAGTGAGGATTATCTTCATGAAACCTAGGTTAGATTCACATCCTATAGCCCATCCTCTTGTTTCAGAGGTTCCTTAGAGGATGTAGAAAACCTAATAATCATGATCTATTGCTATAATTATATAATTTATTAACCAATTTTAAATCCAATGTTTAATAAGTTCCCCACAAAAATAAAGATAATCATGGTTGGAGATGTTTTTTATTCAATTACCATTGAAGATGCTCCAAGGAAACAGGCGCACGGATCGACAAGTCAAGGCCCGGTGTGCACTGGTCACGTGTAACATCCGATAAAAGAAATACGTTTTTTCCGTTTTTTTAACCGCGGCACAGAAAGTACCGATAACACCCCTCCGTGTTTTTAAGCTTCTAACATTTTTTTCGTTGATTTTAGATAAATCCAGCGGTAAATACATTCTGACACGATCCATTCCATTCTTTCATCGTCCCAAATCGATTCAGTCACAATCTAACCCCAAAGAATATTGTGTCTAACCATTCCTGATATTTGTACGAACCCCAATCTTCTTCGCACAATTTTTCTATCAAAAATTTTGAGCTCGATTTCAATTTTTCTAGACCGAGATTTCTATTTTTCCAAATTTTCTCCCTTTCTTTCATTTTCCCCGATTGAGTTCACACAATTTTCTATCAAAAAATTTGATTTTTGTTTTGTTTTTTCTTTCATCGGTAATTTTTCGCTTTTCCTAATCAAATTCTCACCCAACTTTATGTACTTCAACATATTCGTTCCTCTAAAGACTTGGTAAGAAAATGCTACCCGGTATCCGTATTTTGAATTTTTGATCTTCTCATCGCAGTTTATGAGCTTTAGATGTTTGTAAAAATGTAAATCATAATTTTTTCTATGGGATTATTTCCTTTGCACTCTTAGACTTATTTAGCAGGGTATCAACTTACTTAGTAACATGTTTGATAAGAATTGTGTTGGTCATCTTTGGTTGAGCTGTTTGAGGTGAGAATTTTGGTCCTCTTTGTTTTTGTGTTTTGTACTAGAATGGGATCTGTGTGCTTATTATAGAAGCCGCTCAAGGTCCTATTTGTTGGGGATCATATTCGCAAAGCTGAACTTGAACTGTCTATGGAGGGAACAATATAATCGACAATCAGGTATGGGAAACGGAGATATACATATTACTCCACTTAACTTACAAAATTCCTCAACGTGAAGAATAGTTTCCCTTTGTTACACTCAGTGCCAAAGCATCGTATATTATTCCTTTTTGGGAGTTGTTTATGCTTCAGGTACGATTGAATGGGTTAAACCCGTCTTGAATCTGAAACAAGTTGAAGTGGTCTTAAAAGTATCAGTTTCAAATTTTTGATGTTGGTGTTTTTAGAACTTCAGTTTACTTGATCATTTTAATAGGGCTACACAAGCATCAGAGTAACTTCGGTTGTATATTGTTTTATCTTCTCTAATTTGTAGGATTTTGTTCAAGTTCCCAAATGTCAATTATTAAACTTATATCCAGAGTACAAACTGGCTAGACCAGTCACATGAATCTCAAGGCATACCCGTTTAAGAATATTTTGATCAATTGAGTGATGGATCCGAGTAACTACAAAATCTTGGACATGTCTAAAGCTAAATTCAAAGTTCAAACAATCAGATATCTAAGATCATTTTTTTAATACTTTTATAATATGTGTTTCTTCATCAAAGTCTCCAAGAAGGATAATTGCAAGCCTTCAGTATTGTCAACTCCTCTTTCAGTTATTTTGATGTGGAGAGGAGAAACTACTGCAAAAGAAAGATAGATACTTCTGAACCAAGAATGTTATTCTACTGAATCACCCAAGGCACAACTGTGGACGTTGTTTCATCAAAGATATGTCAACAATATGTAAGTCCGTCTTCTACTCCACTATACCTATGCTCTCGCATTTCAAGCCAATTTTAGTCGTTTGCAAACCTATTATCTCAAACTTTAGTCACCCATCCCCCGTCAATACGAAGCATGGAAGCGATCGGTTACTTTTGATCGAATATGCGTCCTCAATCATATTTCATCACTGAATGAAATCTAATTCTTTCACACATTGTAAAAAAATTTTCAAACCAAAATATAATATAAAGTTAAAAACAATACCCGGAAATTATGTTTCATTGAGAACCCTTTGTTAGTACTATTGTTGTTGATATTTTTGACTCCATGTTGATGCCACTAACCTTTGTACTTATTTTCACTACTGCTACTGCACTCGCTGCAATTATTGGTTGTAAATTTATTTTATTCTTATAGCGTAGTGTCATATTAATTGTAGGCACATACATGAGGTGGACTGATTGCAAATTTTGATGTTGCAGATTAAGGTACATTTGATGGAGGTTAGTTGGTGGTCGTTTGGTGCATAGGGACATACATTGTGCTGTTTATGAAGAGGGACTTCTCCACAAAATTATTTTAGTTTGTTAGTCCTATGTTTTATAGGCTTTGTAACGTAACGATTCGTCTGCAGGTGCATCGCACGTGTGTCTTTACTAGTCTAGATTATTAAAACCCTAATAATCACTGTGAAAAGAAGCTTCTAAGGAAAATATTGATCTGGAGGAGGAGGAGAATAAATCAATCCTGGCTGCAGGGACGGACCCAGGATTCTTTTTAGGGTAGGGCTGGCTCATATTGCTGGTTATGCAGCCGAAGGCTGCGTTAATTTTTTTGGCTCCAGTCTCGTTTTTAGTTGGCAAGCCTAATTTGTTTATGTACATGCAATAGATTGAAGAATAAACTTAAATCAAATGTCACATATATAAGAAAAATTGATTGGCCGAGAGCAAATTTCTCAAATATTATAGATATTTGGAATAGCAATGTTGTAAATAAGAAGGTTTTCTTGTGTAAAAGTTGCTTAAGTTCGTGAAAATGTTTTGTTTTTACTTAAATGTTTATCACTTTCGTTACATAAGCTAGAAACTGTATGGGCTTGGTATCATATACGTGGGCTAATATAAAATAATGTGCTTTATATACAAGGAAAATTTTTCTTTGGGCAGATTTAGGGACGGGCTTGAGCCCCGTTTAGCCCCCTCATACGCCCGTCCCTGCCTGGCTGTCAATTGCATGGTTCAGGAATAATAATAAGGTAATAAAATCCTTTTAAGAATCCTTTTCATTTTTATATATATGCTAAAGATTTTTGATTAATTGGATTTTATATGGCTTCATAATAATTCTGTAATTAGATAGATGTTTGGTTGGTTATCTATACAAATTCTGATTTTTGTGTATTCAATTTTTGAATCAGTAAAATGAATCAAGTTGAGGAATCAAGTATGAAAAGAACGGATCCGACGGATCGAATCAGTGAGTTGCCTGATAGTGTTCTTTCTCACATCTTATCATCCGTTCCTACAAAATCTGTTGTAAGAACCAGCATATTAGCAAAAGATGGAGATATATTTGGAACACTCTTCCGGAATTCACCGGAGAAGAATGGGTTTTGGGGTTAGCAGGGAAAGAAAAATGGGTCTCGGCTCGGGTCTGCGTCGCTGAAAAACAAGTGGAACACTCTTCCGGAATTCACCGGAGCTTGGTGTTTGAACCGGAAATTTCACCGGTGTCAACTGGTTTGGAGGAAGAAGAGTCCTTGCGTCTCTCTAGGCTGAAACAGGGACTACCAGCTGTCATCTCTCCACTGGTTTGTACGTTCCCCTTCATAAATGCTCAACTACCTCTCATTAACAGTGCTACGGATATTCATCAGTCTTTGTCAGTCTTCCAACGGCAAAATTTGAATTATTCAACTGTACTTCAAAAACCTAAACCTATCGCCAGTTCAAATGCTGGTTCTTACAACAGATTTTGTAGGAACAGATTTGTAGGAACGGATCCGTCAATTCCCCCTGGATTCGAAACTTATGACAGATTCCAAGGGATTGAAGACGATCAGGAAGTTGATTCAACTCCTGTACTTGAGGAAATTGTAGATATTAGCATTACAAAACCAGCTATGTCGGAGCCAATTCAAGAACCAAAACCAATGGGAATACAAAGTCTAAAGTGACGGGTTTCTTCCCCAATGGGACGTTAAGCACCAAGAAGAAACGCTCCACGAAATCTCTTAATAGTCCTAGTAAGATTTTAGCCGGTAATCTCATGAAGTTTGGTTCTATAATGGGGTTAAGCTTTCCTCTTGAAGGCGAACGTAAGGAAATGTTTAGTGATGTGGAGAAAAATCACAAGGATTTGATTGTGAAGACAATGATGAAAGTCCCACTTAAATATAGCTTGCGCTCTTATTTTACAGTTCAAGTAAAATTGGCTGTTTAGTTTCTAAGGTATGTCAAGAGGCCTTTGATGCTTTTGATTATCCCTGAACCTTTTGGCTTAGTTTTTCTTTATTACTTTCAGTTTTAAGTTGGCTGCTTGACCCTCTTTTGGTTGTATTCGTTCGCGCAAGACTTGTGTGCTTCTTAATATAATTCCTTTTGATCGATCAAAAAAAAAAAAAAAATCTTTAAAATACATAGATTACGTTGTGAAACTACAACATGGAGAGTCACTTGTCTTTGGTTGATGCATTTATTGATGTCAGAATTGGAGAACCATATTGGAGTGAGGCATATGAGAATTGTGGTTACTCTGTTGTCAATTTTCTGAAAGGGGTTTCAAATGCTAGATATCTATCGTTGTCTGCTTCGTTTATTCACTTTTTTTCTTTTAAATGTACAGCTGCTTGTGTTGCTTTCAAAATCTCCTAAACCGGGTTAGGTTGAATCTGAGAAAACACAAAGAGTTCTCGATATTGTATTAATTATAATATAAATCTTGGTTTTTGACTGTTGGTGATAAAATGATATCGCAGTAGCATATTGGCACTCTGGGTGAGGTTTATATATTGAATGTTTGTCATGTCACGAACAAAAGTTCCAGCTAACTGTTGGATGACCAATGCGCCTTTTGTTAAGAATAAATTAACTTCAAAGGATAAAATGAGTAGATGAAAATTGATTGACTATTCATTTCCTGATTTAACTTTATGTATCAATTTGTTCAATTACTGAAAAGAATTTAGTTATGGTGCTCGTGCAAACTGCAGTCCTGAATACAACTACATGTATAAGTGGGTATTTTGTTTAGTAATGTACAGTCTGTTAGAGGTTTTAGGTTTTATGAATAAGTGGAACCAAAAAGTTTTATTTTCAAGGATTGTGAATCTCGCCTGCCTCCCTGCAGTACCAATTCAGTTTTGCCTGCCTCCCTAAATTGGCTAGTACATCTCTCTAGGTGTCTATGAACACTGCACTTGGTTTTAAATTTTTCATCGCAAAAACAAGAGAAGACTTATGTGAATGACATTGCAAAACAAGTGAAAACAACTCCACCATTCGCTGTGAGTCTGTGACCCTGCCCAAAACTGCCAGATATTTTTTGGCCATGATTATTGCTTTAGGGACGAAATTAACTAAATCTAACTAATACATCCTATCCAGCAAAAATGGGGGCGAACGATGCAATTTGATGTCCTTCCAACTAACAGCTGAGAGCCCTGGGTTCTCACTCAGCAGCAGATATGCCAACCATCCAGATGGGATGAATTAAAATGAGAGAGAGATCAAGAGAGTAATGGAGAGTATTTAACGTGGTTCAGCACAAGGCTTACATCCACGGGGTTAGTGTTTCACTATTATTAATTTCATTACAATTACATTGATGTCGGAGCTGCATTAAAGGCTTATGTACGTAGTGAAGAGGAAGCCAATGTATCCCACTAAAAGTAACCTTCGCTTCATTGTGGATGTGATTATATAAGTATGGTCTTCCTAATAACCAGGTTCACGGCTAACTTTCGTTACGCGGTGATATTTCCAAATGGAAACTTGAGGACCTTCATGGCAGTCACTGCAGCTCATACACCATGGGAAATTCCTGCAAGTTGCACCCAGAAATTTAACGTCAATGAGAGAGCTCTTTCACGAATGTGATGATACAAGATGTATCCAACTAAACACCTCCAGCTTCTCAGTTTGGAAAAATCACCACCAACATGTCAATAATCAAGTCCAGCAATGGTCAGCGATGTGAAGGAAAGATATGAGGAACTTGGGCAATTAAAAAATGGAAAATGACCTTACGAAGTAAAACACAAACCACAAGGTTACAGGGGAAATTTCAGCATCAACGAATGAGGTAATGCTTATGATGTTGAAAGAAGACTAGTGGGTCTTAAATGAGAAAACAGAAACTACTTCCCACCATAGACTGCAATTAGTAAAGCAAACTCATATTTGCAAGGTCCTATTTTAAAATTTTGGCATGATCTATTGAATAAGATGCTAAACACCATAAAGTATTTGCCATCTAAAGCATACAGTCTTCTGAAATTGTGAGTGGTAATAATTGAGCAGCAGACATCAAAGGTTTAGCCTGCAATGGGTAAAGCCAAATCAGGCGAAAAACCATGTGAGTCGAGCCATATGACTATTATCAGTCTACAGGAGATCTTGTACTGCAGGAAAATTAACATACATACTTGAATGGGGACCAAAGTGCTGTCTTCAAATCCCACATATCCAAATTCTTCGAGATGGTTAGGAGTGTTCCTTCAAAATTAGGAGACTGCATGAAGAGGCACACAAAGTACAAACAATAAAAAGAATGGACACTGGAAACAACAACAACTATCCGAAGAAAGCCTACCCCAAGGATATAATATTACAAGTATAGTTCAAAGCCTAAAGAAAGGACATCGAGTGGCTAAACTCCATACCCTTTTGCAACGAAGACGCATTTCCAAATCAGAAACTTATAGTTTGAGCTTTTGAGGACCTTCATACACATAAGAGCAGCTCCTATACAAGAAACAACCAGAAACTGTAATATGTAGATCAGTAACCTGTTCTAGTAACCAAAACAACATTGCATTAGTATCAAGAACCCAATATTAAAGTACTACAATCAGAAAATCATGTAACTGGCCTTACATTTCAGATATCCATGTGGCAGAGGGCGTGCGGCAGTATACGGCCATGGGTGTATGGCAAATTGGCAATGACTTTTAGGTAAGGATGGATGGCAAAGGGTACATGCTAATGGCTGTGAGGCAATGGATGACTTGCAGTGGATGTGAGAAAATGGATGTGTAAAAGGAACATGACCCAATGGCCCTACAATTCAATGGCGACACACCGTCCCATCACACGTCGTCCCATCACACGCCATCCCATCACACGTCGGTTTATGGGTATGCGGCAGTGGGCGTGTGGCAGTTGGCGTACGGCAGTGGGTGTGAAGCAATGGGTGTATGGTAATGACTGTTAAGCAAGGATGGGTGGCAATGGATGGCTTGCAGTGGATGTGAGAAAATGGCTGTGTGAAAGACAACATGACCCAATGGCCCTACAATCCAATGGCGACACACCGTCCCACCACACACCGTCCCATCACACGCCGTCCCATCACAAGCCATCCCATCACACGCCGTCCCATCACACACCAGTTTATGGGTATGTGGCAGTGGGCTTGCGGCAGTGGACGTGCGGCAGTGGGCGTGTGGCAGTGGGTGTGAAGCAGTGGGTGTATGGAAATGACTGTAAAGCAAGGATGGGTGGCAATGGATGTATGCTAGTGGTTGTGAGGCAATGAATTGGTTGCAGTGGATGTGAGGAAATGGTTGGGTAAAGGCAACTTGATCCAATGGCCCTACAATTAAAGCAATAATAACATAATCAGTACACATTTGTAAGATGAAAAGGTTATAGTATGAAATACACATTTGTAAGATGAAAAGGTTCTAGTATGAAATATAATAGAGTAAACATAAAATACCAAAGAAATAAAGTGAAAAATAAACATTGTTTTATTTGACACATACCCTAAAGAAGAGCTGATTAAAATGTGAAGCACTCCATCAACAGCTTTCTCAAATCCAAATATTGCTGGAACAGTTAATAACTATCAGTTATTAATGCAAAACCCATTATTAAGGTAAAATCTATATTCTAGTAAGGCAGGAAACTCTACTGTAAAAGGAAAATGAAGCCACCTGGAAGTAGATGGATGCATTTGGTTAAACTAGGAATGATAGCTGCACATTCATTGTGGTGATATCATCTGAGAGCCTTCTTGAAGGCATGGGACCATTAAGCAGGTTTGAGCTGAGATTTCTGAACCGTGAAACATGTTGTCAGATAAGCACTGCAAGTGGATTGCAAGACAGGTTGGCTGCTTTAAACAAATACTATCATGAAATGGTAAAACTGTCACAAACTTACAAATAGGCGAGATCATGTCAGGAACCAGTCCTGTCAAGCTGCAGTAGTGATCTCTGTACAATTCTTGATGTTATTCTTTATATTCAATCTAAACATTCCAAGAATGCATTCCGTAAACGATTTGCAGTCCTACAAGATAAAAAAAAATTATGTTCAAGTAAGTCGATACATCTCACAAGGCATCAGGTACGCAATTCTTAACCTGGCAAGCGGAGACTGCTCTCATATGTTACACAAAAAACATACGAGACTCCTGATGGAGAACAACAACAGTAACAATTATCCAAAAAAAAAAATTCCTGAATCGTATGAAGTTACAAGTACCTCAATTCGAGTGCCAACAGAATGGTCCTCGTAGTAGCCAGATTCTTTGCTCTTTTGCGATAAAGACAATACAGGAAAACTTGTAGTTTGATGACCTTCATAGACGTTTAGTGCAGCTCCTACAAGTAGAAACTTGACACTAATGAGAGAGATCTTTTCCCTATGGTGATTACAAGAAGTAGAAAACTAGAAGTTAGAAAAAAAATAGCATGAGTACCATGTATGTAATCAAATGCATCAAGCGCAAAACCGAAAGTGTTTTCAGCAGTCTCTTCAACCATTTCTTCTTGAATTTATTTCTTTTCTGCAAAGATAAAATTTGGTATCTCAAATAAATACAAATTACGAAATAGCAATGAAAATCAATAGTTCAAGAAGCAAACTGGAAACCTATTGAACAAAATCTCTATACAGTACTTTACTGCAATCAACTAGAAAGATCATTTCTAAACCAAAATCCTACAAAAACTGGAAATGATTATTTAAGTACTTACCGAGCAATAATATTCCCAGCAACCAATCATTTACTTTTATCGCCAGTAATACAAACGCTCAGCATCCAAATTAAATCTTGATACTACCTGTAAGTATGATTTTGTTTAGTCAGTTTACATGCACAACAGGAAACTCCTAATAATCTTAGCAAGTTAAAGACAGAAAGAGAGAAGAGAATTTTTTGTTATAGTTAGAAGAAGTGGTACTCACCTGGTGATGGTAAAGATAACAACCCATCTCTTTTATATGCTCTAGAGATATAATATCTCCTTCAGCGCTTCTATAATATATGGATCAGTAACCTGTTCCAGTAAATCACCAGAACAATATTAGCATAATTCGAAGAACCCAATATTAAAGTACAATCGAAAATTCACGTAACTGGTCCTACCTTTTAGAGATTCTATTGAGAAAAACTCCATTAAATTACCATTGCACAAGAGAGAAAGCAACACCGTCCAACCACACACCGTCCCATCACACGTCATCCCGTCGCAGGCCGTCCCATCACACGCCGTCCCATCGCACGCTGTCCCATCACACACCGTCCCATCACATGCCGTCCCACCACACACCGGTTTACGGGCGTGTGGCAGTGGGCGTGGGGCAGTGGGCGTGTGGCAGTGAGCGTGTGGCAGTAGGCGTGTGGCAGTGGGCGTGCGGCAGTGGGCGTGCGGCAGTGAGCATGTGGCAGTGGGCGTGCGGCAGTGGGCGTGTGGCGGTGGGCGTGTGGCGGTGGGAGTGCGGCAGTGGGCGTGCGGCAGTGGGTGTGAGGCAATGGGTGTATGGTAATGACTGTTAAGCAAGGATTGGTGGCAATGAATGTATGCTAGGGGCTGTGAGGCAATGAATGGCTTGCAGTGGATGCGAGGAAATGGTTGTGTAAAGGCAACATGATCCAATGGCCCTACGATTAAATCAATAATAACATAATCAGCATAGATTTGTTAGATGTAAAGGTTCCAGTATGAAATATAATAGAGTAAACATACCAGCACAAGAAATATATAGCGAATAAAGGTTGTTTTACTTGTCACATACCCTAAAGAGCTGATTAAAATGTGATGCACTCCATCAACAACTTTCTCAATTCAAAATGTTGTTGTTTTTACCTACAACAAAGAAAAATCAAAATGAAACAAAAGTTCCCAAGGATCCAAAATAATACCAGTTGGATAAACTAATCGAAATGTTCATTTGAAGGTAAGATAAAGGCTTTCCACTGAAAACCACAAATAATTTGACAGAAACCAATTTACAAGGATTTCAAAACTAAACCTTCGACACCTTGTTTATTCTAATTCATTCATCACAGCAGAACATTTAATGCAGTTTTACTAAACATGTAAGAAACAAATATAGATTAGAAATTGGAAGAGTAATGAAAAGAGAACCGGCATGCTTTGGATAGAATAAAAATTGAGGTTTTGACACTAATCAGAAGCATGATAGATGTATAAACAGTAAAGCAGGGATGATACAAATCCCTAAATTGGAAGGAAAAACAAATCTAAGAAAACATTAAATCAAACATACTCATGAATATTATTCGCATCTAAGAAAATTCCAAACCAATTAAAACGCAATCAGCATCAGCAGAACATCTAATAATCATTAAAAGTCACAAGAAATTAAAATTTGAGAACAACTACTTACAGATCTGGAAGCGAAAGATACTTTAGAGCAGAAGGAGATGACGATTTAAGAAGAATCGAAGTCGCCATGACCAAAAAAAGTTTACAGAGAATTGGAGAATGTCTTCATGGGTTCTGGTTTGGACCCTTACACTGAGATTTAAAATAGAAGTTGGCTGATTCTTAAAAGGGAGGGTTTTAATGAGGAGAAGAAAGGCGAGAGCTGATAAAAATCTCAGGTTTTAATTTACACCTGATGAAGAAGAGGAAGAAGAAGAAACCAGATCTAGTTTCTCTTTCGGATTCTCTTTCTTGTTTAGAGAGATATAGAGTAATGTATTATTACACATTTTCCAAGATAAAGTGTCCCGCGATTTCAAATTTCAAACTTTTACTTGGACTCTGTACCAAATGCCATTGCCAATACAGTATGTGGATGCCTATCTTTACCTCGGGATGCTGCTTAATTTACATGATTTTAATTACTACATCCAACCGAGGAACTTTGAGAACCATCTGGTGGCTCGGTTTCATGTCCCTCTCTTGGAGGATATAAGGGTTCGAATCCTGGCCTCAATTCTAATAGTATTTGGGGGCCTAACTAATTGTCTTAACCCAAAAAAAAAAAAAAAAAAAAAAAAAAAAAAAAAAGCAGGAACTTTTATTTATATGATTGTTAAAAGCGGATACCACTTCTGTAGGGGGCGGGTACTAATCGGGGAGGACTCAACGGCTAAGATACTTTGTTCTATATAGAGATGGAACAAAAATAACACCGGTTTCTTTGTAAGATAGCATCAATCCTCATTCTGCCTTGATAAGTTGGGTATTACTAGTTGATAACTCTGGTCCGACTCAGTAATCTCGAACCCTGGATGTTCAAAACCTCATACTCATCTTTAGTTCGAAGGAATGAGAAAACTCGGGTACGACTCACATTAATCTTTGAACTCCGTATGTTCAAACTCGATAAATATCACTTATTCCTTTGAATGAGAAACTCGGGTCCGACTCATAATCTTGAACCTCGGATGTTCAGGCGATTAATTTCATATTCGGCTAATCGGAATGAGAAACTGGTGTCCGACTCTAGTAATATTTGAACTCAAGATGTTCAAACCTCCCAATTTCATCTTATTTCACTTAATAATGAGAAATGTTATCCCACTTAATAATCTTTGAACTTTGGGATACCCAAACTGACACTTTGTCTTAGCCAATTTGCTTAGGAATGAAAACTCGTCCCAACTCAGTAATATTTGAACTGGACAATGTTGAACACGATTAATTCATCTTGACTCATAGAATGAGAAACTGGTGTCCTGACTCTAATAATCTTTGAACTTTGGGATGTTGAAACTGATAAATTTCATCTTGATTCCACCTAATGAGAAACTTGGGCGGAGCTCTAGTAATCTTAGAACCCAGGATGTTCAAACCTCGAGAAATTTCATCTTTAGTTCATAGGAATGAAAAGCAAAATTCCGATTCTAGGTAATCTTTGAACCTCGGATGTTGAAACCGATAAATTTCATCTTGATTCACCAACAGAAACTGGGTCCAACTCTAGTAATCTTTGAACCTTGGATGTTTGAGCATAATTTCACTGTCTTCGGTTCACACAAATGAGAAAATCGGATCCACTCTAGTAATCTTTGAACACAGGATGTTCAAATGATAAAATTCATATTCGGTTCAACGAATGAGAAAAATGAGATCCATTTCACAGTAATCTTTGAACATGGGATGTTCAAACCGATAAATTTCATCTTCGAGTTCATAGGAATGAGAAACTCTGGTTCGAGTCTAGTAATCTTTTGAACCTGATGTTGAAACGACAAATTTCATCTTTAGTTCACTTAGGAATGAGAAACCGGTCAGGTTCATGTAATCTTTGAACCTTGGATGTTCCAACTTGATAAATTCATCTTGAGTTCAATGAGAAACTGGAGATCCGATTTGTCAGTAATTTTTGAACTGGGATGTTAAAATCGATAAAATTTCATCTTGATTCCTTTGAATGAAACTTCACCGTTCTAGTAATCTTTGAATCTTGGATGTTGAAACGATAAATTTCATCTTCAATTCACCAATGAGAAACTGGGTCCAACTCGTAATCTTTGAACCTTGGATGTTCAAACCCGATAAATTTCATTCTTCGATTCACTAGAATGAGAAACTTTAGTCTGATTCTAACAATCTTTGAACTGGGATATTTCAAAACTAATTTATTTGACATTTCAAACCTTACCCAGGACGTAGCATCGCGCTGTATATGGTGCATCTTACAACCTCGAGTCGATAATAGGTTGCGCCTATCGATACGATATATTTGACATTTCAAACCTCTTGGACGAAACATCGGGTCAGATATGGTAATCTTACAACTTTGAGTTCAATAATAGGTTTGCGGTTTTATCGAATATGATATATTTGACATTTCAAACCTTACTTGAATGAGGAAAATCGGGTGCAGATATATGGTAATCTTACGGCAGAGTTGATAATAGGTTGTTGTTTTATTGAATGTGATATATTTGACATTTCAAAACCTCACCGGCCAAGAACATTGGGTGTACAGTATATGGTAATCTTGCAACCTCGAGTTCAATATTAGGTTGCGGAATCATCGAACGATATTGGCGACACATGGCAAAGAAATTTTGTTTCCGACACATGGAAAGAAGCTAACCATCAAAATCTTGGTGGACTAATTAAATTGGCGGCGGTGGTAATAATCGTCCCGGCTCTCATCATGATAACTAAGTGCAGTCGTGTGCAAACTCACAAACAAGAAATTGTGTCCCTATATCTCCCTGATCAGTTAATCGAGATAGCTATTAGGTTTTCTTATAAAAAAACTAGAGAGAGAAATGACTTAACCTTATCACTTTTCCATCTCCTCATACTCCCACCCTCTTTTTTTTCTCTGTAAGAATATGAAACCCTAAATCACATCTGTTCTATGTCTAACTCGAGGTGTAAGATGTTCTATCGTACACCTTCTTTCATTTCTGCAATAAAACGAAACAAGATCTTATGGAAGTAGAAGAATTGATGATTTTCAACTTTTACATATGTTTATTCATAACTTCAGCAGCTAAGTGAATTCTCATAAGTTAGATTTCAGTTTCAGTAGTTTTTTTTTGATCGATTATTAGTTATTTTTATATCATAGTTCTAATTTTGTTTTTCTCTGTGATTTTTTAGGCTTTTTTTGAAGGACGTGGCGAAAGGAGAAACCTAAATTATCGAAGAAGAGAAGAATTCCTAGCCTCTAGTTTCAAACAATAGGGATCTTCTTCGTTTTTTCTTGGTGAAGTCAATCTTTCAACTTAGGTCGTGTTTTCTTAAAACCCTAGTTCGATTTGGATTATTGATTCGTTGTGTTATTAGTAATAATAAGTGTTCTCTGATGTGGGTTTTTGTTTTTGAAGGTTGTTGTAAAGGTTATATACGAATACGCCAGAAGAGGAGTCACTACACCAAATATGGGTTTTACTTGACTTCAGTCTGGCAATGTAAAATGTAGCTGATGCGAATTTTTGTTGCTAAAAAATTATGACATCCGGCAACGATTCTTGCTAATTTAGCTGCTATAACAAGTTTTATTTTAGGCGGCGGCTTCCCGTGTGACAAAAAAACACCTACAAACACTTTTTTCCCTGAGCATGCGAATTTAGCATGTGCGCACTCCTGCTTATCCACAGAAAAAGTATCCCTCGGTTCATTTCAACCACTCGCCTCTCTCTCGCTCTCTTTCTCCGTTCGAAGAAAAAAAAAATTCTCCGCCTTTGAATCTTTCCGCCATTGAAACTTGAGAGGAAGATAGGTATGGATGATGATTAGGGTTTGCTGTATGTAGGGTTTAAACCAATTGATGATGCTTTTGTTTTGGTAATAGTTAGGGTTTTTGTATCTTTTTGTTAAATCATTTAGTGATATATTATTTTGTGTATTTTGGTAGATTGATACCTAGGGGTTTTATGTATTTTGGTTAAATCGACTAATGATGTATCTTGTTTGTGTATTTTTGGTTGATTGATTCTTAGGGTTTTCTGTAATTTGTTTAAATCGGTTAATGACGTATATTGTTTGTGTGTGTTGGTAAATTGATAGTTAGGGTATCGTTTTTATGTACGGTGATGTTTTTATGCTATTCCTCCCGTTAGTGTAAACGAGATCCCTTAGATTAAGTTGTGAAAGAAATTTTGTATCTCTTATTTTTAGTTTGAGTCTGGTGGGTTTTATATATCATGTCAACTTTGATGAAAGATATGAATTTTCTTAGTGATATCATCATAAGTAATCTTGATGTTAAGTTTGATTTACACTTGACATTATATCTTTGTGGTGGTTGTCTCGGCTTTCAAGAGTATATCTAAACTTTTGATATGTTTATTATACTAGTTGGGCGACATATGCCTATAATCGGATGCCTTACGGGGTAGATCGGCGGATGCGTTGGCTCTTTATTTGGAGAAGATCTTACCTGTTGCCCTTTTTTAGGCAAGGTATTTTAAGTGCTTGTAATTTGCGGCATTTATTCTTTATTGTTTTTGCCAATAGAAATGGTAAATCTTTGTTGTTGACAAGCAAAATGTAGTTTATGAAATATGAACTTATCATATCAGTGGAATTTAATTGTCAATCCTTCACTTTTTCATCTCGGAATCGCAACCGAGTACAACCATTACCCAAGTTGCGAGACCGGATCCGCTAGTGAGAATCCAGTTTCTAAAGGAACTGGTGGTTTAAGTGGGAAACCATCTATTGTCCTAGAAACCAATATGCTCAGTTACATGCGTCTCTTCACAAGGGTCAGTGGTCTTTCTCTTCATCATCGATCTTCATTTGCCTCTGTTCAATCTCTCTTTTCGCAATCTCCAGAGCTTGAGCTTTTTTTTCACTTTGAGTTGCTTCAGTATCTTGCATCTCCACAACCCTCACCTGATTATTTCCTAAGACATCACTAATTCCCTTTATTGCATTAATAACCTCCTTCAAGTATTCGATAGCGCTCCAGGTCTGCGAGGTCTCACCAGGGTGATAGTTTCATTGCGAAGCAAAAACACAGCATTCAATTAAACCAGATAAAGTTGACATATGCCAGTCGTAATTTATCACCAAAGCCTATGGAATGATTTAGAATTCACAAACAACAGAAGATCAGAAATAAGTTTAAAGTGGCAGCACATTGAAGAAAAAGAAACCATTGAACCAGAAAAATTCAAGTTGTTCCAACTCACCACCAAAGCCCATTGAACCGATCCATGCAGATACAATAAACAACACATATGAATACAAAATCTATGGATCATATTTTAGAAAGTAGAAAGTAGAACTATGTCCACAATCATATGAAATAACACATATGAATACAATAAGACTGAACGGAAGACTAGAAAGTAGAACTATGTCCACAATCATATTTTAGAGTGTATGTTTCGTGTAACACTAAATCATTCATTCGACAATTTTTTTTTAGATAGAAAGCAATTAATATGTCGGAAAAATGACCACCGACCAAAAATCTGATAGGATGTACAAGTCCTAAGTGGGACCAGCACAAGTCAAACACAGAACCACGAGTCAAATGAAACACAGAACTGGGGGTGTTTCAGTAATACGCCTTAGTCCTTTAACAGTTCATTTCTCTCTCTCAGTGCCTCTATGAAAATTCAAAATTTGAAAAATATCTTGGTTTCCACATACTCCCGCTCAAATTTTTTCTATAGAGCTTAGATCTGGTCTGATCTACCCATCTCCCTCTTTAGATTTCTATCTCTTCCTCTCACTCTAGATTTTTCCATGGATTTCAACTCAAAAATTCATCCCCAAATTTCTCATGCGACTTACATTCACTCATTCAGTCATATAAACAAACACTTCTTGCCCGGATTGGAGATTCTTTCTCCCTTTTAAAAAAATAATGAATGTTCTTTGAGATGAAATGAAGGTGGTACAATTATAAAATCTTAATTAAGTTTTTCAAGTTGATTATCTCTTCTCTTGAGTCAAAAAAGATATTTGATAAATCATGTAAAAATGTTTTTAATAGATTTTTTGGTTCTTGATTTTTCTTATGCTTGAGGATGATGATGATGTATTCTTCTTCATCTTCAAGTTGATTATCTTTTTTTAGAACAAGGAGATTGCAATACTTGTTTGCGAAGAAAAAGAAATTGCACAAAAACACTTCTTACAAAGAAATAAGGTAAATTTCAGCTCGATTCTCCTTTTTCATCTTTTGAAGATTCGGTGACAATGTTTCTTAAACTCGCATGCCATTCAAATGTTTACTGTAAGTACCAAGTTTAGTATTAGTGTGTTAAATTATAATATTTTAGCAAAACAAGGATTAAGATTAATTTCGGCTTCAATTTTCATTGTTCATCTTTTGAAGATTCAAGTTTATTAAACTCACATGCCATTCAAATGTTTAGTATGAGTACCAATTTCGATCTTGGTTAGTTGATTTCTTTGTTAAGTTAGGGTAATCATATCATATTTTAGCTAGTTTGCTTTTGCAATTAAAGTGTGCTTCTTGTGTCTGATTTATGTATCAATTAGTCTATAATTTCCACTATTGTGCTTCTAAAGTATGTATATCAAAAGTAGTACTAGTAATTGTTTTTGATTAACAACAACTAATGGATATTAAAGTATGTCTATCATAAATCTTCTTTGCTCCATTGAGTGACTACTTGTATGTTATTTCTTAAAATAGTATTTTTCTCGCGAGAATGTAGGATGTAGCATTTCTTTGTGACATATGTGCTTAGAGTTTAAGACAAAGCTTCTTACCCAGGATCTCGGGTGATGACATCTAAGTTGGATATGTTGACACCATTTTTGATTAAAGTCACTTCGATTCTGAGACATCAAACTTTAGGCACTAAAGTTATGTGATTTTAAAGAATGTCTAATTCATGCATGAACACCGAGGTGAATCTCCTTGTAATAATGTTCTATAAAGACCTGTTTGAATCCCCATTGACAAATGTTATTTTGGTACGATTTTTTTGTTCTAATGACATAAAAGTACAAGTGTTCTTTTAGTATCTTACCCTCGGGCATTTTTATGTGACGACATTATTTTCCTACATGTAAAGCAAGCTTTTGCGGTTTAGTCCGTGAATTTTGTTTTTGTTTCTTGAGTTTTTGTCTTATCTTGAATCGCTTTTACGTTGCTTAAGTGAAATATGTTTGATGAAATTAGTGGAAGAAGCGAGAGGTTTTGGGTTTGTAAGCATGTTCAATTGATGAAGCCAAGTCTCGGTGGAGCTGTTGGATGTACAAGTAAGTCTTTGTTTGACATATCCTCGGTTGTATTGAAGCGGGGAGGTAAGATCTCTATCACTCGGGAATCCCTTGTCGTTGAGTTATTTTTCCGATTCCCATGGTTATATTGTTATAAGATGTGTGATTTGCCAAATTAGAAAAAGAAAATAATGTCCAAGAGGATAAATAATGGATTTGTCATTTTTACGAATTATCTAAGATCAATTACAGTTTCATTTTTTCCATTATAAGATATCCACAATCCACTTAATACACACTAAAAATTTCTAGCTTGTAGTCTCTTCTACTTTAGCTTGTGGCATTTTTTTTGTTAAAATCGAAAATTTATCTAGAATTACAAAACACTATTCCTAAACTTTAAAGTGTATTATGATGGTTTAAACTTATTATAATTGTAATGTAGTCGATAAAAAATACTACAACATATCACGTCTAAATTTGCTAACTTTTATTTTAAACAAAACAAGAAAAGACCATAAGTAATTGCACCTGATTATACCTGGATGGAAGCCAATGAAATAAAAAGTTGAAAGTCGACTTAATTAAAATAAAAAATGCTCTTGGTTTCACCAAGAGGAAGCGATGAGCTGCAAGAGTATGTAGTTGAATAAAAAAAGACCAGAAATTAAGAAGTTAGTAAAAGAGACACGCTTTACTTAAATGGGAACCAATGAGTGCTAAGAATGGTAAATAAGGACAAATATAAAGAACTAATGAGTGCTAAGATTGAAGATCTTTGGAATGAAGATGAAAATGCTAAGAAATCATTGGGTTCCACAGATTGAATCGATGATTATCGTAGCGAAAGAAGACATCAAGATCTTTGGAATGAGGATTAAAATGCTAAAAGCGTGCTCGGTTTCCCGAGCGAGGGGCGATGACTATCACGATCAAAGATCAAGATCTTGGAATAAAGATTAAAAAGTTAAGTAACTACGCGGTTCCACCGGACGGGAACCAATGACTATCACTATTGAAGATTGAAGATCTTGGAATGAAGATTAAAATGTTAAGTAACTACGCTCGGTTCCACTGGATGGGAACCGATGACTATCCACATTGAAGATTTAAGACAATGGAGTGAAGACCAAGAGCTAATAAAGCGTGCTCTGTTCCACCCGAACGGAACCAGTGACTATTGCGAAAGCGAGACGCTAAAGTGAAAGACCAAAATGTTAAGAAATTGCACTCGGTTCTACTTGGAGCGGAACCGAGCGACTATCTTAGTTGAAGATTGAGGACCACGGGACGAAAGACCAAATGCTTCTGAAACTCATTTCGGTTCCACCTTGGATGGGAACCGATGACCACCGCAATCGGGCGGAAGATACTGGAGAAAAGACGAAGCGGTTAAACAATTGTGCTCGAACGCGACGAAGACCTCACTTAAAGATTAAAGACGCTAGAGCAAAAACCAAAACCGTAAAAAAACTGTATTTGATTTTGCCACGAGAATCCATAAAAACGATAATCATAGATTGGACTTGGTATTTAGTTTCGAATGAAAATGCCCTTTTTTTTGCTTTTTATCACTCTTCGTTGCCATCATTACAAATTCTCGCTAAGAGGCTAATTATCAATTAGGAAGGTGCAATTCTTAACTCTAAATTTTTGCATTGAAAGATTTCTAACTTCAGGCGTCGGAGTACCTTGTTTGTGTTTTGCGGGTCTTGTTTACGTACTCCCGAGGACAAAACAGAAAGAAGTTTATTAGCGGATGCTTTCTGCTTTGGGCATTTGATCGACGGCCTGCTTGTAGGGTAAAGTACTAAAGTGTCAACTAAAATATGAATATCCCCATGTAGCTTTTGTTTTATACTTTTATTGCTATTTGGAAATATTCATGAACTATGTTTTTATTTGTTTTGCGAGATTCATGGATTCGAGAGATCCGGGCTTCATAAATCACTACATTTACATTGTATCATCGGGCAAAGTCCCCGCATCTCATTGTTCGTTCATACATCCGTATTCGGAAAGATAAGGATGTTTTGGAAGGAAATAAATAAGATGAGAACAACAAACTCCACGTAACCCATTATGATTTGTGAAATTGATCGTTGGTGCCTCTGCCTTTGGGAGAATGGTATCTGTTAGGCTTTTGATCAGCTTGTGTCCAAGGGTATGTGTGGATACTAGTAGTATAGCTGGTTTTATGCTTCTATTCTCTCTTTCATATTCAAAACTTATGCTCCAAATGTTATATCCTTTATTTTTATTTATTTTTAGAATGAAGTGATTGAGCTGTGTTGCTATCCACTAGATTTAGCTGATATTATGTGATTTTTGGTCTTCAAAATTATCTAGAAGGTGGTGGTTGTTATGCGTCACCGCCTGAAGTATACACTCAGGGCTAGAAAGACTGGTTTTTGTGACGATATCGTTGCTTGTTTTTCAGATTCTGGAAAAGGAAGAAAAAATGATAAACATAAATTTCTTTCACCCAATGGTATGGAATAGGATGGGCTGTTTGGGCCTATGTTTTGTCTTTGCTGCTTGCAATCACTAGACTATTAATATTGCTTCAACTCTCTGCCTCTTTGTAGTACAAGACCATAAGTAGAGCTATGTCCACACTCCACTCGCAGTAATATCAGACGCTGACATTTATAACCAAGGTGTTGAAACCGTGAAGCGGAGCGGGAAGCGTTTTTCATTTTTAGGAAGCGATGCGTATGTCGAACCATGATGCGTCGCTTCATGGTCGATGTTTGAAGCGGATGTTTTTTTATAAATTAATTGGTCGTAACTAGTAATTATAAATTTATTAGGAAGATAATATTTATATAAATTTTATATAAGTATAATTTTTATAAAAAACAAAGCTTGTGTACACCAGTTCAACGTACTCCAGACGAGTGGGAGGTGGGGTGTTCGATTCCCCCTTAAGACATTCATATTTTTCTTTTAAAAGCTTTAAAAATACACAAAATTGGTTAAAAAGACCCAAAACCAACAACTCCTGGGTGAAACAGGCTCGAGTGGGAGGTGGGGTGTTCGATTCCCCTTAAGACATTCATATTTTTCTTTTAAAAGCTTTAAAAATACACAAAATTGGTTAAAAAGACCAAAACCAACAACTCCTGGGTGAAACAGGCTCGTAGTAGGTTTTGATACTGTTTATATGGGCAGGAATCAAAAAGATACTGTTAAATTATCCATTTTGGATATTTCACCCATGAAAATTAAAATAAAAATACGTTCTACCTGAAATAGCTCTCAGCCTTTAAAATAACGTTTTTAAACAAATTTTGTGAAGCAACAAACGCAGCTTCTCTTCTTTTTTCACTCCTCACCTGTGAGCTTCTTTCAGAGCAATTTTTGTTTTTGTTTTCAGATCCGTGAGCGATTTTCAGAGCTTAATCCTGGTGATTATCGTTTGTTGAATCTAAGTTTGGAATATTCTACCTTCAAAAATCATATCAAAAATCGGTAAGTTTGAAGTTTCAATTTCACCAAGCTTTTCGATGACCCGGATGTTTCATTGATCCAATTTTAATTTTGGTTTTGGTTTAATTGTTGTAACGCCATTACTGTCTTTGTTGATTTTGGGTTGAATTTAGGTATTTTTGTTAAATTTTGGGTTCAGTTGGTGATTATCCAGGGTTTACTAATAACCAATTTTTGGGTTTAGTTGGTGCTTCTAAACGTGATTATTTGTTATGTCTCGAATCTTATTTTCTATGATCGGTTATTGTTGATCAAAGTAATTTTAGTTTAAACTCATTGAAACAATACATATACAGATGCAAACCAAATTGATTAAAGTGATTGTAGTTTTTCATTGTTTTAGATGTGAACTCGAATTGGTATAATATCATCAAGTTTGTGTGTTTATGTACTTATTTTGGGGGTAAGGAATTTTCCTACCATCAGACATTGCATTGGCTTACTTTTTTGGCATAGAAGAAAGCTCTAACTGGTTGCCATGATGCATATGAGTGTCACAATTTTCCAGTTTTTTAAAGCAGGATGAAACTAGCTTCATCCTGTATTTTTAGTCATCCTTGTTGTTTAATTTGGTTTTGTCTGTGTTTTTTATTTTCAATTGAATAAATCCATATTCATTTATGTTGTTTGTATATTCCTTGTAGATGGTTCTTCAAACTCTTTGTGTAGTTCTCCGGGATACCGATACATGTACATACCAAGTTAGTATGAAGTCAACAGTTGATGAGTTGAAGTTGCATGTTTGTTCTTATTGGAATGATATTTCACCGAGACTCGGTCGGTTTTTGTATTTGACAATGAGGGAAGAAGCATGGTTGTTGGCAGTGATGTGAAGCTTCAGTCTGTCATATCATTGTGTTATGTTCATCAGTTGACTTTCTTGGAGCTTCGTTATTTGAATGTGTTCCTCTTCATGTTCCTGATTTTGTTCGTGAACCTACAATGAGGGGAGTTGCGTTTAGCTTCAGACTCTAGCACAAATCAGGTGGTTATTCCTTGTCATCTTCCGAATAGTAAAGTTACTCGCAAACCTACAATGACGGAGTTGCTTTTAGGTAAAGACAATAGCTCAGATCAGTCACTTATTCCTTCCTCTCAAGATATCCCCATGTCTCAAGAACGTGCATTCAATGTAAAGATCTCAGTTAAAAGATCTTGTAAGGCGGCTAAATGGGAGTTTATTATAAAAGGTGTTGGTCAAGATTTTTATGGAGGACGAGATGAAGCTCGTCTTGTTGTTGAAAAATATAACCATTTTTTTGGTCGCAAGGTCAGAGTCGTCAAGAGCAATCCAGAACGGTATATTGTGGAGTGTTTTTACAAGGATAAATTGAAATGCGACTGGAGGTTCCATGCAGATCCGAAGACTTCCAATGTGAAGGGTCATTTATTCCTCAAAATCTATAATAAGGAACATACATGTTGTGCTGGTTATAGTGACGGAACAAAGGATGATCCGATTCTGTGCGCACAGAACTTGTCAAGAGCTTAATATTTGACCCAGATCAAACAGAATCCCAACAAGAAATGCGGGGATATTGTTGATGATTTCAAAAGTGATTATAGGTTAACATTGAGCTATGATCGGGCGCATGCGGGAGAATTATGTTTCAAGGAATTGTATGGCGATGACACTAAATCATACACCCACTTGGTTTGGTGGTGTGGTCAGAAGAAAACGATCCAGGAAGTCAGGCTGATTTAGTTATTGAAGGGGGCGAGTTTAAGAGTTTGTTCTTAGCCTTCGATGCTTGTATCTCAGGATTCGAGTATTGTCGCCCTGTATTGTTCGTGGATGCTACTTTCCTAACTAGAAAATTTAGGGGCTGTCTTATGGCGGTTACCAGGAAGAATGCGAATAATGGTATGTCTTCTAGTTTGGATTCATTTTTGATGTCAGATTATAAATTTGAAAGAAATTCAGAATTTGTTTTGATGTCAGATTATAGATGAAACAGTTTCATCCTTAATTGGTGAAGTCAGATTAGAGAATGAAAATGGTTTCATTCTGTACAATAGCAGTTTCAGTCAGTTTAATGATTTTTATTATTTTTTGTTTGTTTTGTTTCTGTAGGAATATTTCTTGTGGCATACGGTATCGTTTCAAGTGAAACTATTGACAATTGGCATTGGTTCTTGGAGAAATTAAAATCTATCTTGGGTCCTCGCGTACTACTATTATTTCAGATTGCCATGAAGGTTTGATCCAAGGGATTCGTGATGTTTTTCCAACTTTCCATCATGGTTTTTGTTACCAGCATTTGAAGAACAATGTCTACAGTAAGATCAACAAGAAAAAGGAAGAGCATGGTGCTGCAATGGATTTTTTCAAACAATGTTTATATTCATCAACACATGAAGGCTTTCGTGAAGGTATGCAAAAGTTGAATGATATGGGGATGCGATGGTCTTCACAAATTCTTGAGTGAACTTCCAGTGGAATGTTGGTCCAATGCACATTGTTCTTTATTAGAACCATCTTCTTCTTCAAAGATTCACAGAAAAATCACCCCTTGTTCATATATCGAACTACATAATTGATTCCCCTAAGTTTCTTTTTGATTTCACGACTTTAGTATCAATTCTCAAAATCGCCAGAAGCGAAGAATCGGAAGCAGAAAAAAAAATAAGAGAAGAAAAAGGAAGAAGAATAAGAGAAGTGATTTATCTTCGATCGGGTTTTGTTGATAAGAGCAACAAAATTACTAAGGCACCCACGAAAAGGATAAGGGCAGACAGGGCGGTTTAAAGCAAAAGACTAGTATGCCCTCCATACATAATTGATGAAATCTTCTTCGACCCGGTGTACGAATGACGCGTTCTAGTAGTCCATTTCGCATAACTTTTTGAGACCTATCTAACGATATTAGTTTCGTATCTATATGATGTTAGATTAATTTCTATTAGTTAACGCTCGCTTTTAAACTAATCGAGTAGTTAGCGGTTAATTCGCCTCTTGACTAGTCTAATAACGTTGATTTGAGCTTGGGGGTCCTTACAAAATCAAATCTTTAATCAAACTGAAAGCAGAACTATCCAAGACGTAAGAATTTATGAAAATGTTAGAGATTCTATTAACTGGAGTTTAACAAGGAATGATACTTTCATTGTGCAGTCTAAATATCAAACTTTCATTCAAGAGGCTAATGACAACAACATAAGTAAAGAAAAACAAAAAAAATTGGCTGAAGACCTGGCATCTAAACCTACTGCAAAAGCTAAATATTTTTCTTTGGAGATGTTTAAAAGATATTCTACAAACAAGATGCGAGTTGGCGGACATATCCAGTTTGGATGATTACTATCTTGTCCTTTAAAGCAAGCTCCATATACGGATACTCATATCCCGATGCAATGTGATCTTGAAAGATTTATATGGTTCACCATCCTTACAAAAGCAATGCACTCTCAACAACTTTAATTCTCTTCCAAAGTTGGATCAAATCTTGAGTCGGGACAAAGCATCATCTCTTTTAAGAAGGAGAAAAGTATCATTTTAGCCATAGTTATCATGTGGCAAATATGGAAACATAAATGCATAACACTTTTTGAAGGAAAAGATTCACATCCTAACAACATCATCATGTGAATCAGAAAATTTTGCACAAAATATAACATCTTAGGTTGTGAAACTAACTATGTCTGCATGTCTCAAGTCAGTAAAACCAAGAAAAAATGGGAAAAACCACTAGTAAATTGGAGGAAATTAAATTTTGATGCGACTTTTTAACAAAGACACTAAAATATGTGGTATTGATCTAATTTTAAGGATTGTGCAGGATCCTGGAGGCCATGGGTGAAAGTGATGAAAGCCGGGGATGTTGAATAATGATAAGGTTTAGCCTTGTTGGAAGCTTTTGAATGGATTAAAAGTAGTGGATGGAAAAATATCATCATATAAGGGAATTGTAAGACTTGTTATTGAAGCTGTGACTTCAAATTTTGTTAACTCTTACTGACAGGATCATAGTCTCCTCTCGGATGTAAGTAGGACCATAAAATCTATTAGTAATATTAAGTGTGTTTTTTCCATAGGACTGGTAATGAAGCGGCTGATAGAATAGCCAAATACGCCAAGAAATAGGAATGTAATCAAGTGTGGTCTGATCTACCACCAAGACGTATCTCTATGTTCTAGAGAAAATAACTCTTTGTAAGCTATTTTCTTTCAGAAACGAATTTGCGTTTTTGATTAAAAAAAAAAAAGATCTTTGGACTTCACCCCTCGCCTCATGTGACGTGTATAATAATTTTTGTCCCTTAAATAAAACAAAAGAGACTATTTTTGTCCCTAAAAAAAGATCTTTGGCCTTGCAACTTCGATTACAAGGCCTGATGTTGGGGACGTTACGCTACGGGCGAGATAGTACCAAGGAAGGAATCCTTCTGTTATCTAGGATTGATGATCCAAAGTGATGGCGATATCAGTGAGGACATTCGACATAGAACCTAAGCAGGATGGGCGAAATGGAGAATGGCGTCAGTAGTCCTTTGCGATCGTAAGGTCCCAGCTAAATTGAAAGGAAAGTTCTATAAAACAGCAATACGACCCGCGACGTTGTATGGAGTCGAATGTTGGGCGGCTAAAAACCCACACATAAGAGAACTGCATGTAACTGAGATGTGGATGCTGAGGTGGGCTTGTGGACATACGAGGATCGACAAAATCGAAATGAACTTATCCATGACAAACTTGGGGTAGCATCAATCGAGAGGTACTCACCCAACACCGACTTCGTTGGTTTGTGCATTTAGCGAAGACCACCCGATGCTCCGGTTAGCTTAGGACGCATCATGCGCCGGAAGGGAGGATGAAACGTAGAGGCCGACCAGAAACAAAGTGGGATGAATTGGTTAAACTGGACCGAGCCTAAGAACTTACGAGAAAAGAGTTGGTGCTAGACAGGAATGCGCGGAGAGCAGAAATCCATGTGACCGAGACATGTACACGAGGTACGTAAACTGACCCCCATATTTTTAACTGTCTCTTTTGTAGGACCAGGTAGAATCAAGTTGCTGGTCAAATGGGACCTCATCTGGCGGAACTTACAGAAAGAGTTGGCATCCGGCTGAAGTGCTCGAAGAGCAAGCGACCCTGGGAAGACGCTCCTGACCGAGTGTTTTAAACTGGGAATAAAAAGATTACATTACGAGTCGGTAAAAATTACAAAAATGGCGGGCTCAGCCCAACATTTGGTTTTCAGATCTGGAATTTGAAATTCAAATTTCCCGCCAAAACTGTACGTCAGTTTTGTCTCGATTAACTCAATTAAATAATTAACAAATAGGGGTTTCTTTTCATTATTAGATTTCAGTTCTCAGACTAAACTCTCTCTCTAGATAATCCCCATATAGTATTTATTTTTGGTATGATTTTAATCTCTCCAAAGGAATTTCTCCCCTAAATCTTCTTAAGCAGCTTCTTCTCAAGGTAACCCCCGAGTGTTTTATTGATTCTATTTTTTTTTTTTGGTGTGACATTTTCACAAACATCTAAAAGACCAAATCTCTAATATCTTGGTTTTTTTTCTTTTTGTAGTTGTGAGATGATATTCTTGATTTCTTCTTTGAATACCTCCATTTTAGTAGTTAATCTTCAGATTCGCTGATTTTTTTTGGAGTTTTTTCAACCTTCTGGTGTAGATTTAGTTGTAAATGTTGAGTATAATAGAGTTTATATGCGTATTATTTGATTTCATGATGTTCAATAAATTATTGAAACAAGGGTCTTGAGTTTTTTTGCTGATGTGATGTGGGTATGCTTTGAACTCTTTTTTGTAGATGGTTTTCTCCTCAAGGATTTTAATGTAATTGCTAATCTTACCTTTCCATGTCTGTAATTGCTTGTGCTATAACTTTATAGTTTTGTTGTTATTCCTTGTTAAATGAATTAGAAATGTTTATATCCTTTCATTGCTCAACATTTTTTGAACTACAATAGACGCAGCATTAAAGATTTCAGTTCTGTAATACTTGTAATCTGATTATACAGTTGATTTCTGAGCTTGTTGTTGTAAAATGTTTGTTTGTTGTAATCTGATTATACGGTGGAAAGGCTATTTCTCACCTTGAAATGACGATTTTGCTTACTTTGTTTGCTGGTTTGATTTTGGATTCATGGTTACTAATGTTTGGTCTCACTTACTTTCTTGTTGTAGGTAAATAGCAAGGAAAATTGATACAACTTCTCCTAGGTCTGATGAAGAAAGATTGACACAACTTTCGTCACAATCCATCGTCTCAAGCCATCGTCTCAAGCCATCGTCACAAACCATTGTCTCAAGCCATAGTCACAATCCATCGTCACAAACCATCGTCACAATCCATCGTCACAAACCTTCGTCACAAACCTTCGTCACAAACCTTTGTCACACATTGTGTGATGAAATAGGTGAGTGATGAAATAGGTGAGTGATGAAATTGGGGAGTGATGAAATTGGGGAGTGATGAAATTAGTGAGTGATGAAATTGGGGAGTGATGAAATTGGCGAGTGATGAAATTGGTGAGTGATGAAATTGGGGAGTGATGAAATTGGTGAGTGGTGAAACTGGTGTGTGGAAGACGCTCCTGACCGAGTTGCTTTCTCTCTTGTGCAAGTTTATACACTATGGAAGATTTTCTCAGCAAAACCTCTGAAATGTAAGATCAGTTTTATGATTTTAGTACATTAATGTTAGGGTAATTTACAGGAACAAATTATTGATCTACATATTCTGGGAGCACTGAAAGAAAATATATATTACTAGAGAGCACACAAAAGATATTGGTTATTACCTTTACTATCACCAGGTGAGTTCAACTTCTTCCATCGATAACACCAGATTCTTTACTCTCTTTCTCTATCTTTACTTTTCTAGAATTGCTACCATTTTTAAGAGTTATTTGTTGCCATGCGTCTCGAATTATGAGTAAACACTTACTACAAATTAACACACATGAACAGTAGAATAATACTTAATGGACTAGTCACTGGGAATTCTGTTGCTTGGTTTGTACTTTGGTAATGGATTTTCTATTAATATTCTGATTGCACTAAAGTACCATATATGGACCGAGCTTTTAGACCTATTTGGTTCTTGGAAATATAATTTTGATACTTGTTACTAAAATGTTTACGTAAATTTGGTATACGAGATCAAGTGAGGAACAATGCGAAGGTTATGTAGACAAACCTGAGCCTCTTTCTAAAACGGGTTAGAGTATAGACTTGTACAATCATGCATAAAAATTTAATTTTGTTTAAATTAAAACAAGTAAATATTTTAACTCTAACTTGAGCGTCGGAGTTTCTTTTTGTGTTTTATGGTCTTGCCTTTTTATTCGACAAATTGATTAAGGATTGCATAAAATTGTTTCTAACTTGAGCATCGGAGTTTCTTTTTGTGTTTTGCAGGTCTTGCCTTTTTATTAGACAAATTCATTAAGGAGTTGCATAAAATTGTTTCTAACTTGAGCGTCGGAGTATCTTTTGTGTTTTTAGGTCTTGCCTTTTTTCCCCTACTAGAAATTCGATAAAGAGAGTTGTTGAAACAGTTCACAGTCCTTTGTGGGAAATGTTATGTCCGAATAAAAATGATGCAAATGCTGAGATCGATCGAGTCTGTGAATTGAAAGCTTCAAAGAGAATGATTTACGGAAGTAAGGGTTAAAGGGAGGTCATGTCCCATTCTTCCCTCAAAGAGGCTACATTTCGACTCGACTTCAGACCAACGGTACATATTCTAACTCTAGGTTTATTTGTTTTTGTGTAAAATTCTTTAGTTAAGCTTTGGGTATCCATGAATTGTAGTAAAATTACATTCTGTTTCTTTATCTCTTATCTTCTTAAAATTTTGCTTTCATTAAACAGAAACTAAATCAATTGCATATGATGAATCTTTTTGCATTATTCCCTTGGATCTATCTTTTGGTGTGTAACCTTCAAATTTATCCTCCTACTTGGTGCTCCCCCAGCTGCACATATCCACCTCCTCCTCCAACTCAAGAGGACCTCTGCTCCCTAGCGGGAGTCACGATGACAAAGGAATATTTGCAACCCTTGCTGGTGGTGGTATGACTTGAATTAGGTGGTGGTCATCACGGCCCTGATGGAGGACATCATCCACCACCTGCAGCGCATATATCCGGGGTAGCCTCCTCATGGTCGTCATGGGTATCCACCAGCAGGAGGTTATCCAGGTCCCAATGACCATGCTCCACCTCACATAGGTACATACTTGTTCTCTTAATATAGTGGTATCTACATATATTGAGATCATCAAGGGTTCTTGAACCATTGTTTTTTTAACCTGTAGCAGGATTTATATTATCTATGAAATGGCTTAGTTGAGATTGGTTCTTAAATTGCAATACCCAATTTTTCCAATTTACTGGTGGGGTTGAAATGAGAAGTACTAAATGAGGCAAGCACGATTCGTTTCATTTTGCACAAAATCACTTCAACTCGCATCTATAAATCGTTTATTCTAAGAAAAGTTAGTTAACCTTGTTTCGAACCCATGACCTCCTGTGTCACACCTTGATCACCTAACCAATGTTCCATCTTGATTTTTGTTGATATTTAATGAACTTTATTAGCATATACAGGAACCAGAGACCAAAACCAGGAAAACACGACCCCTAATCCATTGTTCTAACTTGGTTGTTGGTGTTAAAACTCAATATATTTATATTTATACGTCAAAAATCAAACCTTAAAAATATTTTGTATGGTTCAACGATATTTATAGGCATACATTTACGATCTAATAATCAACCATGAATCTTCGATTCACGACTTAACATATTCGATTCACAAATTTCAAAAAACAATTCATGATTCAATTCACGATTTAAAAACATTGCTCTCGCCCAAGGAAAACTTGATGAGATGTGAAAAATTTATGGTAACTTATCACAAATAGAAAATCATACACTTAGAATATCAAATCCACACTTTCAAAAGCAAAGTACGATTTTGGAAACCATAATTGATAAAAAAAAAAAAAAACTCATATTTGAAAGTACTTTGGAGTTGAAACTAAAATCGATCGTGATAAGAGAAAATCTAATAGTTGAAACTATTTTATATAACGAACCACTCGTGTAGGATTAATCCTCAACTCATCCAAACTGTTTCTCGCGCCCTAAATGTAACTACGGAAATCTTACACCACACTCAAAGTACTAACGCAAAATAATTATACACCATAGAATTCATATGAGAAAATATAAGCATAACGCAGAATGACTATACAAAAAATCTAAGCAATGATTAACTCTAAACTTTATTCAATTGGATGATGATTTTTTTAAGTATAATGAAGTAATACATATAACCTCAACACCATAACAAAAATCCTAAAAACTTTTCTCTCACAAATGTCTTAGAACCCTAAAAAGCTCAACCCCTTCTTCACCTTTTTCTTGCCCCTTATGGATGTTTACATAATGGATGAAAGCTCACTATTCTCATACCCAAGTAGTCACACTTTTCAGGTGATCCGGATCTCCTTCATGCGGTGTAGTGGATGACAAACATATTTCCTTTAAGCTCGTCGGTCACCTTCCATGTGGATCCCGATTCCTCTCGTCAAAGATGTAGATTTCTTACATCTCACACCAGCTTCGCGCTTATCCCTTCGTCTCGCCATTTTCCATTGCTCGTAAACAAATCTGCTCCTACTCCAGGTACTTGTCGACCGTCTGTTCATTATATTTAATGCTTGACTATCTTCCAAATTTAGCCATTGATCAATTACACGTGCCCATAGATCAATGATACAAGATCATGTTATTAAACTCGCTACAATTTGTTCTCTACCAGTTACTCCACGTGGCGAAGCGATTTTTTGCATCACGCTTGTAGTTAGCAAATGTTGATATCTTGACATAAATATTGATGCATTTACCGGTTAAAATTGTTTTAAGTTTAAACTCCTTGTCCATAAAATGATATTCCATTATCTGATCCATTTTGCTAGGAACATTGTCATCAATACCCACATTCGAGTCAATGAACTAATTTCACATACGAACCAACCAAAACCTAATTCATTTCATTGATGGGTCCTCTCTTAATTTGAGTTTTCAAGGGGAACAATCGGCTAAAGTTTAGTCGGACACCATGGACTTAAGGTATCAATGGTATCCATGGATTAAGAATTCTAAGTTGAGTTGAACATCATGGACTTACATGCCAATTTTGTTAGAGCATAGCTCGGTTGAACCCACCAAGCGTTGGTATGTCATATTTTAGTAAGCCAAAACTCATTTTAAGAGTCGCTTGATTATTTAGCCACTATAGTCAACCGTATAGGTTAGCTTGAAAGTATTAGGATATGAGACATTACAAGTATTGCGAAGACATGAAGAACTGAAGAAGTAAGGAGCTACAACGAAAACATCATCCTTTCACTTGAGGTTAGTGATATTTGACTTGAAGTGTTTCACTCCCTAACGTATCTTTCAAATCGTTCATATCGAAAACAAAAATGCGAAGCATGAATGATCATACTCTAGTTAGACAGAGTATTAAGGGATACAATACGAGGTTTACTGCTTAACCATTAAACTTTATATATAAGACACCGACATAATCGTTTGAATGCTATTGTGATTATGTATGGGTATGAGGTGAATATTTCATCATAGGAAACAATGTTTTACATTTGTTTTAAGGAAGTAAACTCGTGAACTTGTTTTGTGAATCGAAAGAGAAATCATGGAGCATTATTGGTATTGTTATTCATTGCATATCTTTTGAACTACCAATATGTGTGATTAGTATAACCGCTCATGACTTGTTTATGTTCTTGGTAAAACTATTCACAAAGGCCTGACTTTTATATTGGTATGACTTTTATTAATGAAACCGATCTTAAGTAATCACCTGAGATGGTATGATCGATTTAGTGTTATTGGTATGACCAACTCTGGGTAAAGGGGAACCGATACTAGTAAGAGTGCAACCTATCACAAAGGGTAATTGATCCTTGTATGAGGTGCACAAGTTTGTAGAAGAAAGGGGGAAGATCCTATGGACATGTGCGGCATGTAAAGTTAGATACCATATATATGTGGGGAACCTATCCTAGTAACTAGTCAACCGAATTTTGGTAAATAGCGTGATTATGCAAAGTACTGACATGGAGTTAGAACCGAAACTTGTTTTGGTAGAACCGTGAAACACATGTTAGTGATTAAGTGTTCTTGATCAATCACGTAGTTCTTGAAAGTCGGATGAACCAATCCTAAACTTGTTTGGAAGTGTGGCAAATCGGTTTCAAGATTGTGAGTATGAAAGAGGACTTACAAAGTAAGGATGTCGACATACTTTGAACATGTCTCGATAACAGCTAATCTTTAATTGTTCAAAGTTATTCCTTATAACAGCTAAAGGAAGAAAATCCCGGATCGAATAAAATAAATTGAGAATCTTTTATTTAAGGTTTTTAATTTTATTTTTGGAAAATAAAAATTAGTAATGTGCATTTGCTAGTTGGATATTTTCTAAGAGATTTTCGGTCAATTTTTGGACAAAGCATTTCCAGGAATTATGGAAACCGAATTTGAAATATATTGCATATCTTGAGAATATTTTCAGTTTTGGAAATTCCTTGGTGTCCAAACTTCCTTGGTCTATAAATATGAAAGTTTGCATTTCGAGCAAACTAATCCTCGAGGCAGAAAACTATCTCGGTTGTCTTACTCTTGGTGAAAGCGCCTATTTGAGAGAGAGTAACCTAATTAGGCGAAATCTCTTACGACCGCTCAGTTTAAAGACTTCTTTGGGATTGAGAAGCTCTCTTAGTACCGTTGGTGGTAAACTAGATAATTGCGGTTTATCTTTTTTTCGATTGATTTGATTGACTTACGGTGGTTGAAATTTGATTGCACCTAGTTTATTTATGCTTGAGAATCTTCTCTTCTGATATAAGATTCACTCAAACTAGATCCAATTTTTGACGGGGATCTTTAGACTTTTTGTAGATCTAAAGACGTCTTGTGATAATCTATTGTTAACGGACTCCGTTCTGTGCGTGATTGATCACAAGAGATTCAAGTTGATTGTGTGCGAGTGTTTATTGAAGATCTAAGAAGATTTGAAGACAAAGAAGACTTTGAAGATTTCTGATTTGGGTTCATAATCTTTGGTGTGCACAATACTTATCTATAATCGGTTTATCCTTGTGGTATATTAGATTGATTAGTTGTGTAGATCGACATCAATACAATTCTTTGTGATTAAAAGTATTGATTGCAAAATCTTAACAATTACTTTGGTAGTTGATAATAAGATAGATCTAAGAACCCGACAATGGAGTTTATATATTGAGATAAACAGAAGAGCCTTTTGTCGAACTCACATCACTTGGTTGAAAAGAGTTGATACCAAACAGATTTGTTGTTCCTTTATTGTTTGGAATATGAACCAAAGGAATTGTTCCAAGTACATGACTTATTCATAAGTTGGAGGCGTGGGAATACAAACGGAACTAGGTGAACTATAGGTTTAGTTGCTTGGTCTCAACTATACGAAGTTGGTTTGATTTTGTATAGCGGCTTAATCACGAGTATTCAATTGGACAAGGTCCCGAGGTTTTCTGCATTTGCGATTTCCTCGTTAACAAAATCTTGCTGTGTCATTTCTTTTATTTTCCGCAATTATAATTGGTGTTATTATAATTTAAGTAAATTACACAAACGTTAATTCATATTTACTTGATAAGTAATCCTATTATGTTTGGTTAAGTCCGGACCTTTATCAAGTAAACATATGCTTCGTTGTTGTATTGTCTCGATCTCGTATCCAGACGATCACACGAAGTGTGAACTCATTTTTCGTATTGTCTCGACTCACCATAAACAATCATTTTCGGAGAAAGGACTTATAGTGGAAATTTTTATATTGAGGTATATTTTAGGTACCCTCGTCTTTTAAATTGGTATTGGCAGGCCTCGAAGTGTTATATATTTATGGCCTCGTGTAATACGCAAGTGCACCTGCGTCTATCGGAGACGCGGCAAATGCACGGTCGATCCCACAAGGACTTGTGGTGCTCTGAAATCGATCAAAGGGCTTACTTATACTGAATTCTAACAAATGTAAGTAACAACGGATGATTTGTTAGATACGGCTGAGATGTAGTGAAAATGAACCTAAACTAAGGTAAACAAGTGACAAAGGGTGCTTGGGTCTTCATTCCACCACTAAATTCCTAGTATGTGTTCGACTAGATTGAGTTTTCTTGTTCCTATGGCAGTTGAGGATAGGTGTCACTTCCACCACTTAACCCAAGGAGTTTCACCTTGTAATCCTTCAATATGAGTACAAAGTTACTAACACAGGAGCCTTGGTTGTCTAATTAAGCACAACCAAATCAAGGGAATTAGCATTAGGGCCTATTGAGCTGCAATACAACAACACAGTTGTAGTCTAACTACAATGGATCTATAATTTAAAGTATCCATTGTGAGAGTAAAGTTTTGGGTATTAGAATTGAAGATTCTCTTTATGATTAAGCACTCAAGATAACCCAACAGAGTTTAATACACAGTCATGGAATTAGGGTTTCAATGAAACCCTAGCAACTAAATTAAAACATGAAAAACAGAAATTAAATCTACAAGGATGCTCTGGCTAATCCATGCATAACTAAAATCATGTTCTCCCTCTTCTATTTATACAAGCACAATCAAAGTACAAACCCTAATTTCAAAAACAAATTACAATAAAATAACTCTCACCCACTTCTCTGAATTGCTTCTCCTCTTGTCTAATCGTCTTCAGAACTCCATGCGTGGTCGTTGGCTGGAACCCTAGTTTTAGTTATCTCTAAATTAGCCTCTAGGTTATGAGAGAAGCTAAGAGAGAGGTAACTAACACTAGAGAGGGAGGAAGGTGGGTCGGGCGGGCGAGTACATTTGTTGAGCGGTGTCAGGAGGTGATGGAGGTGGAAGAGGTATGGTGCGGCTCTGCTCGAGTTTGGTGTCAGGTGATGAAGGAATGGGTTTTGCAGAGTGAAGAGAGAAGAAAGAGAAGAAGAAAATAAAATGGGTAAAAGGCTCGATAGGGTATAGGGTATGGGGCTTCGTTGTGAAACGCAGGTGCATCGACTGTTGATGGGACGGGCCCTAGCGAGCGTAGGATGGAGCTGTGGAGATCTGAACAGCCAAGGAGTGGTATGCGGTTTTGGCGTGATCTAGTATTGAGCGGGAGCGGCAATCTTTGATGGAGCAGTTGGAGGCGGCGTCGGATCTGGGGAGATCGAATCTAACGGCGGCTGGATGAGACGGACTCGGATCCTGGTCATGGTTAGCTCAAGCCCATGTCTTGTAAGTTGGGTTTGCGGCTCGACGCGCGCGAGCTTTGGCTATCTACTCCATAGATGCTCGACTCCAATTCTTAGCTCTTTTGGCTCCTCGATTCTCCGAGCTTTATTTATTACCTAAAAACACAAAATTAATTAATACAAATATTTATTCTTGAAAACAAGGAAAATACAGAATATGATAATATCTAATTTATAAGCACAAAAGATGATAAAATGCCAATAAAAAGGTGTATAAATATGCACTATTTAGCACTCATCAAAATACCCCAAACCTCTCAATTTTACTTGTCCTCAAGTGAAACAAATGAAGAAATCCTAACTATACCCTGTCGAGTCTCTCGAATGCATTTAGCGTATGCACTAAGCCTTTAAACCCCTAGGTGTCCCTAGTGGACGAGTTGTAGTCTCGTGAGGGTTTACCAGAGGTGTACCCCACAAAAACCTTCTCAACCGGAGAATGTAAAAGAGTCTCAAAGAAGAGCTATGAGGACATAGAGTTTCTGCATGCTAGTAACAGAAGTTAGAACTATCGAACGCATTCTCATCCTTAAGTCTGAGCGAGAAAACCATACCATATGAAAGAATTGTTCGATTGTGATCATAAGCCTCGACACACGCTCACCATTAGGATTTATGATAATTGCACTCAAAAGATCGCTTTTTTAGTCTCTCATGTGTGCGGGGCAGAATAAAGAAATCCTGCACGTTGTAGGTAAGAAGGATAACCTTCCTAAAATAAAATTTGGAGACTCCACAGGAAGTGTGGACAAAAGAATCTTTTTTCTGATGATCTCTAAGAAAGGAAATCAACCATTAGCAAGTGTGGGAGTACTCACTCAATTCTCACCCGATCGGCAATTAATATCACTCTCTCATAAGAACCATAGAAACGTCTTCAATCTTCGGTCTTCTGGTCTTCAAATGTTGATGACGAACTTCTAAACTTCACAAAACTTGACAATTTTTAACTTTTCTACTCAAATTCCTTGTTGTTTGGATTTTTCTTTTTGAACTCTTCTTTACCATGGTGGTAGCAAAAATAAACTACAATATTTTTTTGATTTTTGATTTTTTTTTTTGGTTTACAAAAAGTGAAAATAAAAATACAAATAATGAAACAACTAACTCCATGGACAAAGGATTTTAACACTCAATTTTTCCACAACTTGTATTGTCTTGATTTTATAAATTTTATTAATTCTCATCCTATTTTCTTTTCGTTTTCTTTGTTGCACGAAACCTTGGACTATCTCAACTTTTCTTTCAATATTCCGATTACACTCTCCGGTTGTGATGATGTGTTTCTATGGGTCTTCTTTGATTGAGAGAGAGAATGACGCTTAACTACAAATCGGTATTTAGAAGGAGTTTTCATCTTTAGACGTCACCCTCATGATTGACAAAACTAGCACTCAAGAGATCAAAAGTAGTCTTTGAAATTGGTGCGAAGTTGGTAGCTCACCATTCCTACCAGAATTCACGTGGTGACACACACTCTAACGACTTTTAGAAAGTTGCAAAAATTGAAGGTTGGTGCCTCACTTGATGTAAAATGGGTAGTCTCCACTATGGGTGATCACAATTCTACTACCTAATATCTAACAAGACCTAATTCGCTCTCCGTATGGTTAAAATCCAACTTTAACGCTCTAATCAACTAAGGAACCGATTGTGTTCTCCGAACTTCCAATTCTCGTTATTTCAGGTGAGATCTCTATGTAAACATAGCTAGAAGCATGCTAGTGACTCTAAAATCTCTAAAATTTGGTGGTTTTTATTTGCAAAAAGTTTTTTTTTTTTTTTTTTTTTTTTTTTTTGAAAATAAAAGATAAAATAAAAGACTAAAAAACTCTAAATGCAAATGCACCCAAACCTAAATCGAGACATTGTCCTCAATGTGTCTACATATAGAAAAAATTTAAACAGTCACATACCGAGAGAACTATGCTGATAAGAGAAAAGGGAAGAAATTACCGGATGTCGGCAGGAGCAAGGTTGAGCTTCATTAATCAAGGCAAAATCCAACATTCTCAGTGGTGATCATATCGGATTAGCACAAAATAAAATGCACAAGAAGACTCAACCGATTCAAGAAAGAAAAAATTAACAAGTCCTACTGGATTATATACAATGAAGATAATGTACAGAAACATTAACATTCTTACAAATATAACAAAAAAAATGGGCTTTGGTTTGTTTGGGATTTGGTTTGTAAGGGTTTCATTTGGTTTTTGTGGGAAGCCCAGTAGTTGTGTGCAATGCTTAATGGGTGTGGGCTGAAATCTTTGTGCACAGCCCAGCAGATGGGGGCTTAGTCTATTGCACAGCCCAGTGGAAAGGCTCAGTCCAGTAGTTGGGCTTGATTAACGTACGAGCCCAGTGCATGATTGGATCGGCAGCCGAGGTTAATGTACGGCCAGTGTGATGTGGCTCAAGTGGGTGCAAAGCCCGGGTTAAGTGCGGCCCGAGTTATAATGCAAGCCTAGTGGGCCCGGGTTTCCAGCCAGTTTTGCAAGAAAAGTGCTTGTGGCTCAGTTTTGATTTAAGTGGGCTTGATTGGAGTGCGAAACCCGAGCGGTTGAATGGCCCGGTATGTGGGCTTTAGTTATACGGCCAGATTTGAACTTGTGTGGGCTTTAAAGTTTTGAGTGCTAAGCCGGTTTTGCGGGCTCAATTTGGTTTTATTTGCGAGCCCGGTTGTGGTAAGCCTAGTGGTTGTGTAAAACCCGGTTATTGCGAGCACACGGATTTGAGTGGGGCTTACACCCAGTGTGAGGTTCAACTTATGCGGCCTTGGTTGTGTGCGGCTCAGATTGCACGCCACGGGGTCGGAGTTGAGCGCTGCGGCAATCGGCCAAAGCAAAGGCGGCATCGGGGAGGTGAAGTTATGCTCGGGGTTGTGAGTCAGCGGGGTAGTTGATATCCAACCAGCCCGGTTGATACTCCGGTTGGTATGCGAGTCGGGCTATGTGTGCTAGTTGGCGGCCCAAGCACAGCTTGGCTAGTTTGCACAGTACAATTCTAAGTGCAACTCACAGATAAACAGGGCATCTCAAATGCAGATTTACAGCTTCCCAGGGATGCAACGGTTTGATGGGGTTGAGCATGCACAAACTTAACGAACACGGCTTATGTAGGTGGTGCTCAAGCTCACGGCTCGGGGAGCTGGAGGGTTAGAGCACACTGATCCACGGCTTCGGGACATGTAAGGTAAGGCACACAACCAGGTATCACACGGATACAAGTTCGAGATGGCAACAAACTATTCAAATGCCACAGAATTAATCAAAATCCGAGGAGGATGAGCAATACTCGGCAAGCACACATTCAACTCTCGGTAATTCGGGATTGAGAAGAATACACACCTGAGCTAATAATCTCGCGAAGGGTATCACACAGGCACAAACAAAGATGCTCAAGGTGTGTAGACTACCTAGCATAGGTTTATCATGCATTCAAGGTAATGCTCATGAGATTTTTAATCAATTCGGGGTGGTTACCTAGCAAGGTGGCCCAAATCATGCGAGATGGTTCAAAGATCCACGGCATTTACAGGCCTAGCATGCATATAGAGTGTAAAAGGAATTGAGAGTGACCAACTTGCTTTAGCCACAGTGGGCTGTATTGCTCAACTCCTTGTCTTTCCCACTGGTTTGCTCTGTTTGTGCTTCCTTCCCTCGCTTTACCATGACCATTGCATTTGTGACCTTAAGATGAGTTTTAGTTTTCAGCAATGTGCAACTCAAGGCAAAGAGAATGATGCGGCTTCAACAGCTTGAGTTATTGTGACTCAAGCAGAGAAAGATGCACAATGCAAAGATGTTTATGTAAGCCAAGATGTACTAAATGAATGCAAGCTAATCCTAAGATGCTGATGTGATGCGAGAAATGGAAACCTACATGTTAAGTTACACTACTACGAGTTATGATGCTACAAACTACACTACAAGTTATGCTAAGTTCACAAAAAGGAAAATTAAGAGATGCATTGATGTAATAACAAATAAGATAACAAGTGCAAAAAAAATGCAAAATAAAGACAGTGGTTAAGCTAAGTTATACTAGAAGAGACCAAAAACGATATTGCAAAATGAATATGTACAAGGGTGAAAAAAAGCAGAAAAAGCCAACAATCACAGGGCACACGCTAAGTTCCCGATAGAACGGCGTTAAAACTTCAAGAGGCCTCGAGAAGTGTTATATATTTATGGCTCGTGTAATACACATAGGTGCACCGTCTATCGAGACGCGGCAAGTACAGGTCGATCCCACAAGGACTTGTGGTGCTCTGAAATCGATCAAGGGCTTACTTATACTGAATTCCTAACAAATGTAAGTAACAACGAGATGATTTGTCATTGACATGACTGAGATGTAGTGGACAATGAACCTAAACTAAGGTAAACGGTGACAAAAGTGCTTGGGTCTTGTTCCACCACTAAATTCCTAGTATGTTTCGACTAGATTGAGTTTTCTTGTTTCCTATGGCGTTGAGGATGATCGTCACTTCCACCACTTAACTAAGGTTTCACCTTGTAATCCTTCAATATCACTGAAGTTACTAACCCTGACACTTTGGTTGTCTAATTAAGCACAACAGGTCAAGGGAATTAGCATTAGGGCCTAAGGGGTTGAGTCTGCAATACAACAACACAATTGTAGTCTAACTACAATGATCTATAATTTAAAGTATCCATTGTGAGTGTAAAAGTGTGGGTATTAGAATCAAGATTCTCTTTATGATTAAACACTCAAGATAACCCAACAGTTTAATACACAACATGGAATTAGGGTTTCAATGAAACCCTAGCAACTAAATTAAAACATGAAAAACAGAAATTAAATCTACAAGGATGCTCTGGCTAATCCAGGCATAACTAAAATCATGTTCTCCCTCTTCTATTTATACATGCACAATCAAAGTACCAAACCCTAATTTCAAAAACAGAAATTACAATAAAATAACTCTCACCCACCTCTCTTCAATTGCTTCTCCTCTTGTCTAATCGTCTTGGAACTCCATGCATGGTCGTTGGCTGGAACCCTAGTTTTAGTTATCTCTAAATTAGCCTCTAGGTTATGAGAGGAAGCTAAGAGAGAGGTAACTAACACTAGAGAGGGAGGAAGGTGGGCTGAAAGCGACGTTGTTGAGCTGGTGTCGGGAGGTGATGGAGGTGGAAGAGGTATGGTGCGGCTCTGCTCGGAGTTTGGTGTCAGGTGATGAAGGAACGGGTTTTGCAGAGGTGAAGAGAGAAGAAGAAAGAGAAGAAGAAAGAAAATCGGTAAGGCTCGATAGGGTATAGGGTATGGGGGCTTTGTTGTGCAGTGCATGACTGTTGATGGGACCGGGCCTGTGGCGTAGGATGGAGGTGATGGAGATCTGAGCAGCCAAAGGGTGGTATGCGGTTTTTAGCGTGATCTAGTATTGAGCAGAGCAGCAATCTTTGATGGGAATTGGAGAGCGAGCGTCGGATCTAGGGTGGGATCGAATCTAACCGGCCTGGATGAGACGGACTCGGATCCTGTCACGGTTAGCTCAAGCCCATGTCTTGTAAGTTGGGTTGTTGACCGACGCGCGTTGTGCTTTGGCTATCTACTCCATAGATGCTCGACCCAATTCTTCGCTCTTTTGGCTCTCGATTCTCCGAGCTTTATTTATTACCTAAAAACACAAAAAATTAATTAATACAAATATTTATTCTTGAAACAAGGAAAATACGTAATATGGGATAATATCTAATTTATAAGCACAAAGATTTAGTAAATGCCAATAAAAAGGTGTATAAATATGCACTATTTAGCACTCATCGTGGTATCAGAAGTGCAAACACGAAAAGATCTAACATTCTCGTGTTTGGTGTGATCC
>JAJJWW010001120.1:0-235162 GCA_023531295.1 Papaver armeniacum | reverse complement strand
TATAAATAGGTAACTTTCAAACTCAACACTTACCCCAAATTTTTTCTCTTCTTCTCAATCTATTATTCTCTTTTATCAATCTAATTTATTTCTTCTATTTGATCCAAATGGCACAATTAACCCAACTTGATTCTAAGAACACAACTTGATTTTTCCGGTAGTACTTGAAGGTGCCGTTGGAGAAGATATGTGATAGATTCAAAGAAATAAGTAAGAAGCAAAGAAGTCTCCAAGTTTTGGATATCAACCAAGTCAAAACCGCAACTAAGAGAAGGCCAAGAAAGGTTAAAGGCAAGGAAAATCAAGGCAAAACAAATTTGAAGCCAAAGAAGAAGATAAACAAAGGAGACTCGTTCATGAGCGCATTGATTGAAGTTTAGTGAAATGAAGAAGATGAACAAGATGAAGAACATTGTTCCAAATTTTTTGTTTTAGAGTCTTTCCAATTATTGTCTTGTTTTATGTCTTGTAAAATCACTATTTTAATTATATTGAAGTTTTTAATTTTGTGAAGTTTAATGAATTTGAAAATTTGACGAATATTGTTGAAAATTAATATTAATTATATTCTTAAACATTAAAAGTATTACAAATATTTAAACTTAAACAAATATTAAAGTTTTAATATTTGTTTAAAAATTTTAAACAAATATTAAAACTTTAAAAGTGGACAATTGAGAAATTACAACACAAATGTTGGACAATATTGAGGCAAATATCTTAAAACCTCGAAACAACTTTCAAAATGGAATTTTTGTCCGTAGATGCGACGATATTCCACACGACACCTTTCCCGAAATTCCACCGTGGTTTCACCACTTCTCAAGGTTGGACCTTCTCGGCGAAGTAAAGCAACATACCTAGTAACTTCCCGCTTAATTATACCGGCGCCGAACCAAATCAAAACACTCCGACCACGTAGGTTCATTGTTTGTTCTTGAAATTTAAAAAAATCCTTTCCCACAATAGTTGGTGATCAAATACTGGCTCCATTGTCAAATCAATATAATTCCCGCAAATACATTCATCTTCTCGCAGCTTTGAATTTTAGGTTTCGCCTCACTTGACATCTCCTAATTTGACTTCTCCTAGTTTCACTGTCTACAATTGCACGACAAGTGGCTCTTCGATTTTGGATAATACAGGTGGTTTGCCATGCACTCACTAGTAGAGTGATGAAAAGAATTGGAGATTAAGAAATTCTAGAGAGATTGAGAAATTCTTAAGAGATTAAGAAATTGCAATTGAGTTGAAATGAGATTAAAATTAGGTATTTATAGAGGGGGAAATATTAGCCGTTGGATGAAGATCTGATGAGCGGTTATCATAGTATCGAGCGATAGCTTGACTGTCGATGTCGAGTGACTGACCATCGAACGATAGTTTGACCATCGAGCGACGAAGACTCTATCGCTCGCTGGAAACTCTGTCGTGTATGCCTATATGCCAGGAAAAACATATTGGCATATGAGTTTGGCAGTTTGGCATACCCATAGTGGGTGCATATATGCCAAATACCATGTTTTGGCATGTGCATAGGAAGAGGCCTAAGGGCATGACAAAGCCCCATATTTGCCAATTTCGCGCCCAACTGACAACCCGACTTGGCTAAGTGGCAGTCGAGGTTTAGCCTCTACCGAGCGGTGGAGTCTCGACTGCTCGGTTGACAGTACGTCGAGCGACTTAGACTCGACCGCTAGCGGTAGAGACTCGACCGCTCGATTGACACTACACCGCTTAGTATATCTAATCCAACGTCCATAAATCCACCCCTTATACTCGATTATAATTTCATTTCAACTCATACCTTTTCTACTCTCCTTACTTCACATTTGTGATAATCTAACACAAACATCATCATCCAACTCCCATTTTCCCTATAATTCACTACTATTATGTAATTTTTTGAATATGGACTCTCAATCTGATTCTCAAATGAACAGGCGTAACAAAATTAGGGGTGTAAAATTTACCATAGCTGAAGATGAAAGTATTTTCAGAAATTATGTATTTTTTACACAAAATAGTCTCAAATTCTCAATGGTTCCCAACAACCAAGTAACAAGTTGTGGGATTCACATATTTCATAAATTTTATGGAGAAACAATGAACATCAACGATCGTGATGCAAATGGATTGTCGGGTCGCTTCGTTAAGACACGAGTTTCCTTGTAAGTTACTGTTATAATGCAAGTTGTTTGTGGTCAAGCAAGCGGTCTTGTCGATGTTGATGTGGAACGAAAGTATCGAAATGATTGGCACCACAAGCATGCGAATAAATTTGCTTATGAAAGCTGTTATCATATTTTGAAAGTGTTGCCGAAATATAATCCTGATGTGTTATCAAATTTGCAGCGTGTAACTGAAAGGTCACCATACCTTTCTTCTCCTTCAACAACAAGTTCACAACTATCTCAATCATCTCAACCCACTCCAGATAATCCATTTTCTTCACCAGACACCACAATAAACCAAAATTCCAACTTGAATCTCAATATTGCGATTAAGAGAAAACAATCAAGAAGAAACAATACAAGAGCAGCGAGAAAAGTTGCACAAAAAGGAGAAGTAACTGAAGGTTTTTTGGAAACTTTTATTGATCATCAAAAGACCGTTGAAAAACAAAGAGCGGTTGACCGGAAACTCATGACTAAGGTGAGGAAATTTTTTTTTGTCAAACTCAAGAAGGTTTGTTTCAGACTATGACAAGAATAAAATTCTTGATGCAAACACCATGGTTATGACCGACCGACAAAAAATGGTATGGGAGATGGAAATTGACAGGTTAGCAGAATAGTGGAAGAAAAACGTAAAAAGAGAAATTTGGAACAACAATTTGGTGGTCAAAATGAAGATGAAGATGATAAAGATTCACAAGATGATGAAGTAGAACTGCTTCATTAATTAATGTATCAGCTCTAATTTCAATTAAAATATAATAGTTTATTTAAGATAAATGAATTTTCATTAGTTGGATTTTGAATTACATAAATAGTTTGCACGAAAAAAAAATTAAACAATATACTTGACAACATCTCATGCAAACTAATTAACCAACATTCAAAACTAACATCCCATAAGAGTTATAAGAAACTCCTTAAGAATTTGGAAACGTGTTCGTATTCATAAAATTTTCCTTTTCATCTTCCCCATTCGTCTCGAGTTCGCACTCCCAATTCAGCATTGATGTCACCTCTAAGACAATATCGATTGACAATCCGTCTTATATGTATAAAATCCACAACATCTTTTTTGATAGTCATGAATCGAAAAACCAAAGTAGCCCGATCTTTTTTATGAGGATTGCATGTCTCTGTGTAAAAGGTTTCATGAATTTTACCCCAATAACTCATACTAGGTAAACCGTTCATCTGTTATTCTTCACCTCTCTTTGAGTAGTATGTTACATAGTTTCTACAAAGAGATAAATCTTCATCTCCAGTAAAGCTTAGATCATCCATAAATTTTTTGGAAAGTAGAAAAAAATATTGAATGAAGATGTGATTCTGAAATGGATGAATTGGTAAGTATATATAGGGATTTATGGCGATAGAGTCTAGGTCGCTCGATGCATCCTAGGTTGCTCGGTCATGTGCAAAATGTAAACTAGAACCTTAAACGATTCAAACAGTTTGGGTATTGACCATAAATCTGAAAATTTACAATGATTTGAATAATTTCAAAAATAAACAAATAAACTTACAAAAGTTTAAAAAATAAATTGATCTGACATTAATCCACTCGCCCTCCAGCTCTTTCGAACTCATGCCCACGCATTCGCTTTCAGATCGTCCCTTAACCTGTCATACATACATGTTTTTTCAATGTGACTAGTCATTTGTGCATAGTTCCTTGCGGTTAATCCTCTTTATGGTTAAACCTCGGGTCTTAAATCTTCATCTTCATGGTTAGTCCAATCCTTATTACGACGGGTTTCCTGAATTACCACGTTATGCATAATTATGCAAGTGAGCATAGTCTTATGCATTTCACGGGCAGTTAGACCACGATAAGGCCCACAAGTGATGGTGAACTTCCGCTTAAGAATTCCAAAAGCCCGTTCCACATCCTTCCTCAATTCCATTTGTCTATTATTAAAATATGCGTATGAATGACCCAATTCGCCGATAAGGGGCTGAAGGTAACATTGAACTAAAGTTGACCATTTTGGATAGATTCCATCTGCATGATAATTCCCCATGAGTGTAACGATGGCCGTTGATAGTGAAATTTATTGTAGGACTAATTCCGTACTTTAAATCTTCAAACATATGCGACTTGTGCAAAACATTTATGTCGTTCTGAAACCCTGGGAGACCAAAAAAAAAAACGTGCCATGTCCAACAATCATAAGAAGCGGCAACTTCAAGGAGGTTTTGCATAGTGACCCTTATATTGACCGGCCCAATAGGTAGGACAACCGGTCCATACTAAATGCATGCAGTCAAGACTACCCAACATTCCTGAAAATCCCCTTTCCTGATTTTGCTTTAATATTTCTCTAACATATGCATCAGTTGGTTTTCGTAGATAGATTGGACCAAAATGTTTAATCATTACTTCGCAAAACAACGCAAGATACTTGTATGCAATTGTTTTTCCCGTACAAAGATACTCATCGTTAGAATCTGGAGGTTTTCCATAACCTAAAATCCCTAAGGCCGAAGTAACCTTTTGTTCGAGACTATGACCTCTAATATCCAGTGCATCATACTGTTAATTAAATTGAGGATCTACCTGACAAAACTCACCAATAATCTTTAACACCAAATGTCGGAGCATGCAGAATCGATGTTGGAAATCTTGATCAGAGAACACATAATCGAGAAGAAAATAATCTAACATAAGCTTATCATGGAATTCTTTCGTCCGTCAATACGTATATATTCTTGTGAATACTTTTGTTGGCTCTGGAGCTCTAGGTATCTACCCCAATGAATATAGCTGCAACTTCATCTAACTCGTCATCCATTTGTCGCGTCACCTAAACGAACATTGGGTATAGTGCACGAGTCGTATTATTGAGAAATCCGTAACGAAAATATTTATCCAACACATTTAAAGGGAGATAGAGAAAGATCTTAATCCACATATCCACTGGTAAACCATCTGTACATGGGGTATTTGTTTTCCTACATCCAGAATTGGACGAGGAAGAGAAAGAACCCATCATCGACATTGTTGACCGATTAGTAGGGCTATGTCTTGAAAATGCAGTCATTTGATATGAAAAGCAATCCTGAAATGGACTTAACAATATATGCTAATACTTTACTTTGTTATGTAAAATCTGATCATACATGTAATCACGACCAAAGAAAAGAAAATAAAAAACAAAAAAACTCGAGACTACTTCCTCATCATTTCATGTCTGCTTTGTAAATTTACATCCCAGCATGTATTTTTCAGAGAGACTAACTTGATTAATTGAATCAAGATTCAGGACTTGGCAGATTGCATCTTAACAACTACTTCTAAACATAAAATAAATTTAGGCGCCCTAGATTAAGATAGACAACAGCTGTGCTAGTTTTTCTGATCATCCTTGTTGAAACTCTGGCCCGGTGATCCATATACTGTAGTTCGACAATTATTAATTTATTTTACCTCTAAAAGCTAGTAAAAATCCAAAATGGATTACATTGTTGGCACAGTTACCTACTAAGGTAAAAATTGGAACACTAAACACACGCACACATCCGCTATCATCCTCGCAAGAAGGCTAGAGAGGTTGAAAAATCTTATACTAATATTAGGGGTGGGACTTGGGTTGGGTTAACCCACCCAACCCATGCCCAACCCGAATGTTGGGCGGACATGGGCAACGTATTTCAAAACTTTGGGCAAGCTTGACATAAATTTTACAAACCCGAATTAAATTTGGGCAAGCATGGGCACAAATATTTCTAACCCAAGCAACCCGCCCAACCCGAAGAACTATGATATAGTTATATATAACAATTTTTATAATTGATGTTATTATCTATTTAGAGTATTTTAGATATTATCTTCAAATCCAATAATGAAAATATAAATTATATTTATCTCATTAATCATTCAATATGAAAAAATTATATTATTGGAAATAATCTTCGGGTATTTGGAAATTTAAGGAAATCATTTAAGAAGAACAAGATTGATCAGGAACAGAGGAGTGCTTTAGCATCATTTGTTGAGAGAATTTCTTTCAAATCCAGTAGTAAGTTTAGTTGTTTTTGCATAATTTTTGTTGTTTTCAACTGATTTCAATTGAATATTTGCATATGTTGTTTTTGCATATTTCTTTCAACGGATCTCGTTCACAACTCATTTCCACATAATTGTATATTGCATAGACAGTGGCAAGCAAATCATAACAGATGAGATACTAAAGCTTGGTGGGAATGGCAATATTGCTTCTAAGACGTTTACATTTCGAGAATTAGCAACTGCAACCAAGAACTTCAAACCAGAATGTTTAGTTGGTGAAGGCGGGTTCGGAAGAGTTTATAATGGAGCAATTAAATCTTATTATTACTAAAACTAGTTTTTTCACCCGTGCAATGCACGGGTCTGTTTCTTGTTTACGGAATATTAGACACTTGTTATTGATGTAAGTATGATAATCATTGCACAAATAAAAAATCAATAAATTAATATCTTAGTTGATGTGCAAATAAATAAAATAAACCAAAAAGGACTAAAACAAATATAAGTTCAAGGGAGGCAGTGCAATGAAAAGAAACTTCTTCTTAGCATTCTTCCACATCCTTTTTGTCTTGCCGTAAAAGCATTCTTCTCGATCCTGAATCTTAGCATTCTTCCATGTGCTCTTTTTCTGGCCAAAAAGTATTCTTCTCTGTCTGTTAAGAAACGATTGTTTTTTTCTGGATTGTCTTGAATGTAAATCATTATTTCATTATCTTGAGTTTCTTGTACTAAGAGTACTGTTTACATCGACAAACTCTCCTTGTTTAGAGTTTTCAAATTAAAGGCCTCCCTTTTTTATCTATTAAAAAACATAGTGTTTCAATTTTGGGATTCTCTTAAAAAATATTGAAAAAATTATTATTTAATTTAATGTTTTTGGTCACTTAATTAAGAAAAATTATTTATTTATTTATTTTTGGACATTGGAAATTTTAATTTTAATTAACCATTTTTTTTGGTAATGTTATATTTTTTTATATTTATTTCTTAATCTTATAAGATTTAGTAATTTTAGGTAACTATTTTCTAAAATGTGTTTGGCCAAATAATATATTGTGGGGCTAAAAAATTCTTTTCAAATTTTATTAGCTAAAATTTAAAATGGCGGGGCCAGAATCAACCAGAAGCTCTGGTTTGTGAGAGCTCTCGGAAAAACTATTTTTATAGAGAATTTGAACCAATGGGTCGGAAGTGAGCATAGTTTTGTATTCTTCTCAGAAGATTAACATGGTTCAATTTTGGCTTGTATTTCATATATAGGTCTCGAGTGAATGTATATTGCTGTATAATTTTTAGAGATTTTATGGCACTCGGAGTACAACACCATTCTCTTGATACATGCATAAGTGTCTGCTTGCATTAAACCCTTACGAAAATTGATTGACTGCAAATATCATTTATTGGAACAAAATATCTTGATTATGATGAGCACAAAAATGAATAGAGAGACGATCATAAGTACAAAATGAACACTCTATTCATCTATAACTATAACTGCAAGAAAATCATCAGACGTGTGCATGAAAATTTAGCCGTAGCACATTGGTTCTACACTTATACTCCTTTGTTCCTTCAAAACCCACTTTATGTTGTCCTGAAACAACATTTTCAAAAAAAGTGTATCTACAAATTAATATTTAGATTAAATTAGATCAACAAAATCCAAAACTAATTAAACCAAAAAATGGCCATAAAAATGAACTTGTTATTACCACGTCCATGTACTGTGCATTATTTGATATTTTAGTTTGATAAAATCATAAGTACCATAGGAATAAAGTTAAGAAACAAAGATCACCATAGAAAAAAGATGCTCATTACCTCATTTATGCCTTCAGATTCAATCTTATTGTTCCAGGCTTGACTATGAGGGCAATTCAAGGAACAAATTATAAATATAGATCAACCAAAAATGATGAACATTGAATTTGCAATTCCAGGCTTGCAAATCTTCATTTTAAAACACTTGCGGTAAATTTATAAATTTTAATTATGTCGCTTTAATCCTTCTCTAAATTTTGATATTCTTTACACTTGTAAACTAATATATATATATATATATATATATATATATATTCTTATCTTTTTGATCTACCCAGTCATTATGTGCCTTTACTTCGTCAGCAGACTCGTCATTCGAGATCATGATGTATTATATTTTTAAAAAGATGCCATTCAACCTCTTGATTTTATAAATTCCTTCATCTCGATATGACATGCTATTATAATAATATTTTATTAGGGTAAAATGGATATCAATAAGGGATTTTCTTTGGTAACCTAATGACTTTCTTTTGCTTTTTTTTTTCTCTGTACATAAATCTAAACATATTTTCACATGGAAATCATCAAACTTGGGAAAAAATTAGAATTAAAACAACATAGTAAAAATAGAATCAAATACGAAACATGAACAAATTATATATAAAGAGTATTATGAGAAACTATATAGTGGATAGGTATATCCTCTAGTTCGGAAAAATTAAAATTATGGAATGGAATATTTTCGTAGTCTTTGGTAACCACGGTAATACGTATTTGAACAGTGAGATATAATATTCCATTTTGTAGGACATGCTTATATTTATCTTTGAAAATCGAAACTACGAAATTTGTCATCACTAATATATTTTGCTCCTTAAACTTATCCTTATTATTTTCATAATGACTTTTTGAAATAACCATACTGCTTTTCCTGTTAATTGTTTATTGGTTAGTCATACTCGGAAGAACCACAAAAAGTTAAGAAGACTTGGTAGGAACTAACTTATGTTTGTGGAGCAAAATCATGTTGAACTGGAAATATTCTTTTTTGGTGGAAGCTTTAGCTGCTTTGCTTAATGTGTATGAAACTGGACTTCCATTATGTATGAGTATTAGTAACACGCAGATTATTAAATCCAGAGTTGTACATATGTAGCGTGTACATAAATTCTATATATATCAATTGTAATTAAGTCTGTGAATTTGCATGAATTATAATATACATGTGGTTTTAAACTCGTCGGTACATTGCGTTCGCGTCAATGATTTATATTATACTCGGAATTCTTATGTATTGAACAACGGTGTTTCATATCAGCATCACTAAACAAATGGATTCAAATTAAGTAAATATATCAAGATCGATTGAGTATATGTATCTTGGAACTATAAAACGAATCCCCAAATTATCAGAATAACCCTCGAACCAATGTGTTTTAAGAGAGCATAAGAGTGATACTAAATGATAAATGAACCTTATATTATACAGTGAATCATATATTTTTATATACATATATATATATAATTTTTCTTGAAAAATTGAGAGAGCGAAATGCTTCAAAAAGAAAGAAAAAAATTAAGTGAGTTTACATATGGATACACCCAGGAACTGTATAATATGAACTTGTGAATTGAGTGACTCTAATATGTGTACTCGTAAATTGTAAGATGAATTACCTTAGATTGTGCGGTGGATAATAATTTAAGTTTATTATCCACACATACATCATTTGCTTGAAATGATCTTTAAGAACCAGTCCTGCTGCTGAGTGGTCACAACATCGAATTCATGTGTGATTCTGAACCAGTCCTGCTGCTGCTAATTGGAATGTATGCCTTTGCGAAAACTGAAAGATACAAAAACAACACCTACTTTGGAAATTCTGCTTCAAAATTTTTTAATTTCAAGGCCATGTCTTTTATCTTGGTGACCAGACTTCAGAATGCTTTAACAACAAACATTTCTGTATTTTGTAATAAATCAATCACTCTAGGTAGCTGGAAAAATGATCAATTACTACAACTGATTAATCACCTCGACTTGAGAGATGATATAATCACTGAACTGTACAAGTTCCATACTTCTGGTTAGAAGTTCGGGCATTTTTCCATCTTTATTATAAAAAAAAAGAAGAAAAAGAAATGATCTTTAAGTACCATGACACGCATAAAAGTACAGTGCACAACTTTCATTAGCTGCATGGATCCGCATTTTTGGAGCAACACAATAAACTTTCTTTACAATTTACAACATTTGTAACTTTGGGCCGTCATTCATGCTTGAGTTTACTCGATTAAAAACAATGTTAAATGTTTCATTTTCCAAACATTCTTGAACTCTGGGAGTGATTTCCCTGGTCTGATCTGATAATTTAGTACAACTATGGTGCACAAAACATGTTTTAGTTTTTGTCTACCCATGTTTGATCCTCTATATCATTCCTTGCATTATTTTTTCCCTAATATGTCTTCCCAAGATTTAGCTAAACCCGCTTCCAAAACTCTGGGAATTAAAGGTGGATGCTGAAGAATACCCCAGAATGGGTACGATCGCAAAAAAAAAAAAAAAAAAAAAAAAAGTTTAAAATCCAGTATTACATTACAAAATTACAAAGACCCTGCATGACTTCACTTTTGTGTTCCATCAGTGCAGAGGAATGAATAATCATAAGGAAATCCTAATATATAAGGGAGATCACAATACAACAAAAAGATAGTAGTACTATAACAAAGAAAGTTTGACCCCACCCTTCTTTGGTCGTCCAAAACTTGTGGTTATAAGAATAAGAATTATTTGATCCTATTATTATAATAGAACCATTCTGGATTCAAAATTCATATACCATAGTTAAAAAATACTCTTGATAACAAAAAGGGTCATGCAAAATGAGAGAATAATTGGTATACATCAGTATATATAGTTTAAAACATAAGTATTACATCAATGGAAGAAATGCAAAAATGATTCGCTATGAAAAACTAAGTATCAACCCACTTTGGATATCAGTTTGAGCTTAAAATTTAGAAAAAACACAAGCACAAAGAGATGAAATTAAAAAGGAGTACAATAAATTGTGTAAAGAGTACTGAACATAACAACAGTTGCTATTATTTCCCCCCTTAAATCTTAATATAAATATTGGCTATTGTTTAACAAAACTGATGAAATAACAGTACCTTAAAGTTTAACAATACCTTAAAGTTTAACAAACATGATGAAATAACAATACCTTAAATCTTGTGATCAGAACCCGACCAGCTTGAAGCGAAAGTTTTTTTTCATTTGCTCCATACAAAACACAACACCAACAAAATCGATTACAATTAAGAGTTCTTGGGATAAGTAGTAAATTACAAATGGTGGTTTAAGCATCAAAAAAGGAAGATTATTCTGTGCAGCAAAAAAACCAAAAAATCAAGAGAAATCTTACCACTTCTAATGTTTCATACGTACTATCGGAGAAGCAACACGCATGGAGGAAAACAGAAGAAGCAATCGATTGCATTGTTTCCTAAAAGCTGCAAACAAAACAATAGAGGCGTATCAGACAACAAAACCCGACATTTAAAAAAAATAATAATTAAAGCTAGAAGGAAATGGGGTTTAGCTTTTGCTCCAACGCCTTATATAGAGAAAAACAATTTCTAAAAATAATGTCGATCTGAATAAATGCAGAATTTTATTATTTTCGGCGTGTATATCTTACTTGTTGTATTATTCTTTGAATAATTGGCAAACATTCTTATTTAATCATTTAAGACGCTAGTATATTAGGTAAAAAGGAAAAAGAATCCTCCTTTTAAAGATTTATTTTTCTATTTTATAAAATATTAGCTTAAATAATATTCTCTTAAATCTGAAATTACCTAAGTTAGAATTATTTGTTAGTTTTAAATACACCAACCATATCACACGTGAAGATTTTCAAGTCCAAATTATGTTTATTTTCCTTTTTTTTTTTTTTCTTGAGAAATGAAATATAATATTTTTTAGATGGCCATATTTAATAAAAATTTGTCCAAAAATATTTGAATATATCTTGCACGTTTTGGAATATAATTTTTATTATGGATTTAACCATTTTTAGAAAATTAAAATCGAAATTCATCCATTTTGTCTATTGTATTTTTTTAGTACATTTTATGTTCTCCCATTCTCAAATTTTTGCTTAGTAAATCACACGTGAAGATTTTCAAGTCCAAATTATGTTTATTTTCCTTTTTTTTTTCTTTCTTGAGAAATGAAATATAATATTTTTTAGATGGCCATATTTAATAAAAATTTGTCCAAAAATATTTGAATATATCTTGCACGTTTAGGAATATAATTTTTTATTATGGATTTAACCATTTTTAGAAAATTAAAATCGAAATTCATCCATTTTGTCTATTGTATTTTTTTTAGTACATTTTATGTTCTCCCATTCTCAAATTTTTGCTTAGTATGTATTGTTCATCACAATTTTCTATTTAATAATTTATATTTGATTATTGGGCAGGATGAACGATCATTTTGTTTTGCGTAGAAGGATGCATTGTTCGATCTAGATGTAAGTATTCACAAATCTATGTATTTAAATTATAAATTTTAATCATTGAGTGGAATTTTATCAAAGCTTTTTTAATCTTTTAGAACTATAATTATAAATCACAGTTAGTGTTCGATTAAATTAGTTAGTGGTTTGAAATTGTAATTAAATTGGTTTAATTTTAATAAATGTAATTGGACATTGGACATTTGATATTCTTTTAAAATTTATGTTTTATGATTGATTTAATTTTTTGATAAAATCATGATGAACAATACATATTTTGATACGATTTGATTTCCATCTTTTTATGAATCTTAAATATATTTAGAATAATTTTTAATATATTTTTGGCAGCAACTTGATATTTATGGTTTAGTTGTTTTAGGTAATTTTGTTTTTGTTTCATGTGATTGGCCAAAAAATATATTGTGGGACAGTAAATATTTTCTTCGATTTTGATTGGTTGATATCTGATAATATTACCAAAAATTAAATCTTGGTGGGGCCAGAATCAACCAGAAGTTCTGATTAACCACGTCGCTCGAAAAAACTCTGTTTTTATATAGAGAACTAGCTTGAAACCCGTGCTACGCACCGAGACTGATGGAATTTCTTACATCGTCAGTTCATGTTCACTGAGGCGGGGCTTCGCCCCGCACCCGTCTTAATAAGAGTTCTAATAGGCTTCTAGAATTACTATCCAATAGATTGACAATTAACAGTTAAAACTTTATAATAATCAAATATATAATATTATTATGATTTGAGGATCTAACATGGTTTTGAAAACTAATTTCTTGCAATATAATAAAATAATAATCAATTTTACAAATAAACTAAAATATTTTAAGCTATAAATACACAATTAATTATTTTTTTTTTAGTATTTAACCCGTGCTTCGAACCGGGTACGATAGAATCGATCCTCGGTTAGGCGAAGCCCACTTTGTCCAAGAAAGGATCTCAATTAACAACTGCATTGTACCATGAAAACACCAATTATCATTTATTTATTTTTTGAAGCAATCATTTAGTAAACTAACAATCAGAACCAAATTATTCATCGATTACATATAGTTTAAAGGGTTGGAGATTAAGAAATCCTCTTAAATAAAATAATTTTGAAAAATTATACTTGACCTTTGAAATCAATCGGTAGTTCATTACATTACATGTATCGAGTACTATTGATAGTTAATCAAACATCATACTTTCTATACAAATTAAATCAATATCGATATTGGAGACACTACAAAAAACACGATATTAATATAAAATTGATTGAAAACTCTAAATGGTGCATAACATATGAATTGCTTCCCGTCAAAGAAAATGTTATCAAGGAAATGCATTGATATATGTTTCTTCGAAAATCATATATTTGTGTTAAGAATTAAGGGACCAACTTAACTTCTCTTCCAGGCTCAAACTTGTTATAGTTAAATGAAAAACCACACTCATTAGTCATTATATAGGCATCGATATCTGAAGTTAGAGACACTAAAAAATAGATTGTCAACTCTAAATAGGGAAAAGCATATGATATGTTTCTCGTCAAAGAAAATATAATTAAGGAAACGTACATATATATTTTTCTTCAGAAATCATATACTTGCGTTAAAAATAAAGCGGCTAACTCAGCTGTTTTTCTTGGCTCCAACTTCTTGTAGTTGAATGAAAAAATTACACATATTATGTAGTTGTGTTAATATCTTACATTAAAGACACTAAAAATAACACGATATTAATATACAACATATTGCCAACCCTAAATAGTCCAAAGCATATAAAGTGCTTCCCGTTAAAGAAGCAATAGAGGAAATGTCATTAGTCATTATATAGGCATCAATATGTGATACTAGAGACATTAAAAAAATCAGGATATTAATATAAAATAGATTGCCAGCTCTAAATAATGCAAAGCATATGAAGTGCTTCCCGTCAAAGAAGTAATCAAGGAAATGTCATTAATCATTATATAGGCATCGATATGTGATATTAGTGACATTAAAAAAATCATGATATTAATATAAAATAGATTGCCAGCTCTAAATAATGCAACGCATATGAAGTGCTTCCCACAAAGAAAATGTAATTAAGGAAACACACATATATATTTTTCTTCAGAAAATGTATGCTTGCCTAAAAAATCAAGCGGGTAATTTTCCTGGCTCCAACTTCTTGTAGTTGAATGAAAAATCACACATGTGCTGATACTTGACATTAGAGACACTGAAAATAACACGATCTTAATATAAAATAAATTGCTAACCCTAAATATCGCAAAGCATGTAGAGTGCTTCCCGTCAAAGAAGCAATCAAGAAAATGCACTGATATATCTTTCTTAAGAATCATAAGCTTGTGTTAGGAATCAGGAAGCCAAATCAAGTTCTCTTCCAGGCTCCAAGTTCGTATAGTTAAATGAAAAATCACACTCATTATATGGTTGTATCAATACCTCATATTAGAGACATTAAAAGAACACACGATATATAACATAAAAAATAGCTTGTAAATTCTAAATAGTGCAAAACAGAAGAAGTGCTTCCCATCAAAGAAGTTGTAATCAAGGAAATGCACTAATATCCCACTATGACCCCTTTTGAATATCCGTGATTGTTGCTTTAACCGTAAGGATCACCTATTGATAATTGGAGTTTTTTAATTGGCAAATGGAATCTGAATGATACTGGCTATGAATTCTTATCATTTTTTTCTTTTCCTATTTATGACTCTTACTGGTCAGAATTGTATTTATTGTTAATATAAAATAGATTTTCAACTCTAAATATTGCAAAGCATATATATGAATTACTTCCGTCAAGATGATGTAATCAAGGAAATTCACTGATATATATTTTTAAGAATCATATACTTGCGTTAGGAATCAAGCGACCGACCAACTCAAGTTCTCTTCCAGGATCCAAGTCCCTGTAGTTAAATGAAGAATCACACTCATTGTATAATTGTTTGGATATCTGATATTAGTGATACTAAAAATCGATATTAATATAAAATAGATTTTCAACCATAAATAGTGAAAAGAATATAAAATGTTTCCCGTCGAAGATGATGTAATCAAGAAAATGCATTGATATATCTTTCTTCAAAACTTGTGCTAAGAATCAAGCGGTCAACCCAACCTAGGCACCAACTCCTTATAGTTAAATGATAAATCACATTCAAATATTAATATATGATATTAGAGACATTAAAAGAATACACGATATAACATAAAATAATTTTCCAATTCTAGATAGTACAAAACAGATGAAATGCTTCCCGTCAAAGAAGTTGTAATCAAGCAATGAACTAACATCCCACTAAGACTCTGTTTGAATATTCATGATTGTTACTTTAACCGTAAGGATTGTCCACTAATTAATGATTGTCCCGCAAAGAGAATCTATATTGTATTGGTTAATTAAATAATTTAGTTGCTGGATTTTTAGTGATGCATATAGCTAATTTTACTATGTATGTGGCTTGATACAAAACATAAAATTCATATTAACCGTAGGTCAAGATAACGAAGTGTCGTTACAGCATGGTCTATTAAACAAAAAAATTTCATGCGTATATCATGTTCAAGAAAGAAAAAGAATAATAAGAATAGGCTTCACAAAAAACTATAATTCAATAATTTGGCATAACCCCATAAAAAATATCAGAAAAATTTATAAAGGAAGGCCAAGAGAGAGTAGAATGCTCTTAGGACAATAACTTAACAATGTTGTTTGGGATTTACATCCATCCTTATTCCTATTTCCCTATTTCATATTAACATTTATCCTTTTTTCCCCACATAGAATTGAAAATGATGGACCGGACCAATATCATCCTGGTTTATAATTATATATTACTACATCATCGAAAAGACTTGTACATGTTTAGAGAATATATCTAAGATGACAAAGAGAATTATTCATTTTACAAATATCCATGTCAATGTCCTTAATATAGGCCTTTGAGACTCGTCTGCAAAGAAAACAATGAGAAATGAGAAATGAGAAATGAAATGGAATTAAAATGCTTTGCGTGGCAACAAAATATAACAAAGTAATGGAAAGATTTTTCTTCCCTAAATTAATTCGAAAATACAGGGTAGGAAAAAGATTTTGTTTAACATACTAAATATTTAAGCTATCCGTTTGGGATTCTTTTACCATAAGTAGACCTCTAAAGATTTTTTTTCCCTAAGGTTTTTAGATATTTTGAGTTTTATAAACACTTATTTAAAATTTCTTTCCATATATAATTACAACTGTTGAAAAAGATTACGTCATAAATATGTATGAACAATTGCATACTGCATGGTAGCAGCTTCCATAAATAACTTAAAAGTATTAGTCTACAAATGGTTTCTTCAAAATTGCTCACCCAAATGATCCTTCACATATGTACCAGTGACAATCATCACCACAGGTACATTTGGACGACCATCCAATATCCCATCCTTGATAGCATGAACCAAATAACCCCATAAGGTTACTTTCATTGTAGTTCACCTAAAGACGAACAAAAATCCATTAGGCTAATCCACTCAACAAAAATTATTGAATCAAAAACCCATAAGATACCGTGTAGTTTACCTCTCATTCTCAAGAATAATCTCCCTCATAAACACATCACTTACTTTCTCAAATTCTTCAACTGATTTCGTCACAACGTTCGACACGGAATTAGCCTTCCAATCACAGCTGCAGGAATTATATAAGAAGAGGTTAATGTTTATTGTTTTTACCAAACAAAAAAATTAGTTTTTTTCTTATTTCCGACTGTTCACATGTATAATACGTAGTATCATTTGTTCTGGTCCCAATATTCTCCAGAGCAAGGAAACTAAATATCTCTTGGGGAAAAGTCGAGATGTGAACTTTCAGATGTTCCACCTTGCTAAACCTGTTCAACCACATTACATTTTCAAAGGACACAATTCTATAACCGGCTGATGGCTTGGCAATGCTAAACCTCTGAATGGAATACACATTTCCATCCTCGAATTTCTCTTCAAACAACTGTATATAATCTTTGCCTACCCTAGCATGCATTTGAGTACCCTGTATTATATCCAATCAACAATTAATTTCTAATCGGTTAAAAAAAAAAACAATTAACTTTTACCGTAAATATGCAACAGAGGTCGACTAACTTACCTCTTGGTCAATGAGATGTAGGTCCAAACTCCATAATTGACCTGTTTTTCTGTTTTCAAACCTCCATTTTCAGAACCAAAGCCCTCACGGCTTTCTGTTGTGTATGTTTCCTAACCAGACGCTTGAAGGGGGTATAAACTGTTCCCAAATGTTTCTTACCTACATATAAAAATAATATATTTTAAAATTGATTAGAGAAGAAAAAAACATCAACCTATTAATATAAAGAAAAAACTGATAAGAGAAAAAAAAAAAGAAACCTATGAATCCAAATTGCGACATTTGAATAAGTTTACATACCACCTAATCAACTACCATTGCTTCCCTTTGTTGTGATTTTCTTCAAAAGTCATAGTTGATATCTTCTGTTCGCTACCTCCTTTTTCACACAAAGTACGTGGTTTATGTAGGAATAAAGAGTGATTTGCATTCTTTATATAGATGTTAGAAACTTAGTTCCAAAGAAAATCTTTAAAATCGTTATGGAATTAAATCCAGTTATATGGTTTGTTATAAAGAAAATAGGGATGAAGAATGATTTCCATCCTTTATTAACTATTGGCTTTGTTTTTATTAGTAAATTAATCGTATTAATGGAACTTGTTAGATTGTGTTCAGGTAAATGATTAGATTTTTTTTATATTAATGAATATCGTTAACATAAATATAAAAGGTATTTTTATTTTAAGTTTTAATCATTAATCATTTAAATTATTATAAAAACGTTAAAACCGAATAAACAAACAACTTTAGGTTGGTAGCCTAGCAACAAGCTGGGCTCCAACTCCCCTTTGAATAGCAATGCCTAGTCTATAAAAAATAAAACCCCCCAAACCGCAACTAGCATCATTGCTGATAAGACAGTTCTTCAGACGCTTGAAGAATCTCAAAGTGTCCTCGCCAAGTTCTCCTAAAGTAGAGAAGGCTAGGACTCCAAGGCCATACCCATGTGAAACGCATTTGTCCAAATATTTAGCACGTTTCCGTGAAACAAAGAAGAGATAGCTTTACCAGGGGACAAAAGAGCGAACACCTTCACCAAATGAAAGGCGAGACACCCGTGACATCCATACAAACATCTTGACCATTATCCCGATTAAGGACGAGGATATCGGCGGGCTTCAGATCTCTCGTCATCATCTGCCGTCAAAACCAAGCGAAACCTCCTTGCGTGCGGTACACTAGCCTTGTAGCAAATGTCGGAACAACATCTCGAACGAGATCGTGTCGAAACTTGTAACCAACATCTTTAGCACAATGAAGCGCATGATCACCAAAGACATCCATAGGCTTGCTACAACATGGGAATGAACTATTCTCAACAAAAAGAGGGATACCAAGGCGATAACAAAGTAAAGCTCTGAATTTCCTTGGGCCGAGGCTCTGATTAAGTCCACTAATAGGCACTACTAATAAATAATCTTGCGCATGCTTGACCCGGTTGCACTGCCATAGGACGGAATATCTTACATACATAGGAAAGCGATCCGGGATTTGCTTCTTAACTGCGTCGAAATAAGTGACTGCCAGGGAGTGCATGGAAGGGGGGGGCAGTATCATCAACACAGTACGAAGAAGGTAGTCCACAAACCTGAATAAAAGTATGAAGAGCCAGCTGATAAGCAGAGCATCTGTCCGTTGAGAAAAGATCACCAAGGATTACCTTTTGCAAAGAAGTAGTCTGGCTCTGAGAGGCGAGGTAGCAATAGGCACGAGTGTCCGCCATAGTATAAATGCCAAGGCCGCCATCTTTGATAGGCAAAGTAGCTAATATCTGTTGTAAAGGACCAAAGCCCGCACCATCTCCAGTAATAAGGAGTCTCAAATACGGATGCAACTGGTCATCAAAAATATCAGTGGCTGCTTTCAAGGCCGCAGGATTGGTAGTACGCATTGAAAAATATAATCTAGACACGCTAGTACAATTACGAAGTAATAGCATCTCACTTTGAGGATCCTTGAGTTTTTTGATCACCTCCATAAGATGAACAGTCTTATGCACCCTGCTCAACATCATATTACTAATAAAATCCAAATCCAAACTCACAGGACCACCCAAAAGTTTAACAACATTAGAAGGTCTACCAATGTCCAAGGGGAAAACACCATCTTCAGTACTTCTGGGATCAATAGAAGGCCAAAAGACCTCGGTCTTCTTTATATTGAGATGTAAACCCTGCCAGGGCCCCTCGGTTTCAATTATGCTCGGGGCTTTAGCTACCTCCAAAGTATCACCAACAATTGTGCCATCATCAAGGTACCAAGCATGCAAGTCAAGTTTGCAACGAGAGGCAATAGTCTTCACCAAAGGATGAAGTGTCAAGGCAAAGATCAAGGGACCGAGAGGGTCACCTTGTTGGACACCAAGTGCGGAAGGCAAAGTATATTGGTCAAAATAGAGTTTAGGCGGCCGTGAGTAGCAAAATTCTACCCAACGAGAAATACCCGGGCAATGAATACGAACCTCCTTGATGAGCTGAGATCTGCTCACCATGTTGAACGCATTAGAAAAGTCAATGAGCAGCATTGACATTTTGTCCGAGTGACCCTTCACCTCCAATAAGCGATTTACAACATGTAAAATGCTTTCTCCTCCAACAGACATACCAACACCGAATTGGTAATCCCCTAAATAGGAAGTCATATCCTTCCCCACAGAAAAAGCAGCTACTTTTGAAACCAATCTGCGCTGGACCGTGCCAACCGCAATGGGCCAAGACCACCTCCCGGTTTCAGACGGTGTCAAAGGTGCACTAGCGATGAACTCGCCTAATTCCATAGGGCATTTACCGGTAACCAAAGGTTGACGACCCCGAAATCGAAGAGAGTAAGTCATCTTCCACGGCTGCTGCTGCCCCACTTAACGCGTCATCTAAATATTGCGCCCGTAAGCCATCACGACCACACGAGGTCCCCTTAGGGAAGCTTTTGATAGCCCCCAAGACTGCCTTGGAATCAACTGTGATGGGCTCGGCTGTTACATCCTCCACTGGAATCTCAGGGGGAGGTGCGTGGGGATGTTTGTCAAGCAATTCCAAATAAGTCTTCTCAGTACATGGAGCAACACCAGATGAAGACAAAACACGGATTGCTGCTGCGAAGTGACCTGAGTTCATCTTCCTCCGGCAAGCATTCATATTAGTCTTTTCCCGTTTCTTCAAATCCACCTTCGTAGACCCCAAAAGAACCGGCTGTTGAAGCAACTTCTTTACCAGGATGACGCAACCATTTGGCTCTCTCCAAACTGAAAGTGCCCGGTTAATGGCTGCCACCTGAAAACGTCGTCATGCTACGCATTTAGCTTCAAACAGTTCCGTGGTCTGAAAAGAGTCAAAGTGCAGATCGGGAGAAGTAATAGGTGCAACCAACCTGCCAGGCTAGAAGGGTTCACTAATACTCTGTCGAGGCAGGCCTTCAAATCTCTCGAGAAGCTAAGCCTGCATTGATGGGGTATGCAAGTCATCATTGAAATCTGTCTAAGGAAGACGTCATTCAATAACTCGGTAGAGATAGACTCTACGACATCACCACCAAACTCTGCTGAAGTAACGCAAACAACCTTGATGGAGGAGGAATCTATGGCATCACCACCACTCTCGCAACTCACAGAAACTGTGCTTACCTCATCTGGCTTATCGATTCCATGAATGAGAAACTCCGCAGTTGCACCAGGCCCTGCTATAACATCCCCATGTATCACTCCATCGTGACCTCTGCAAGGTTTCTTCAAGGCATGCAAATGCATGCACCTGGAGCATAGCCACATACGTAAGCTGCCAAGAACCTTCTCCCAAGCAAGGTACACACTCAAATTATTTGCAATCAAATCCCTGCATACGTTTTTGTTGGCTTCCGAGAATAAATGCCTATCATGGAGGTGTTTCATAAAAGACCCCTTTACGTAACCTCTACCGTGAACACCATCCAGGCAACCATCGATGCTCTTGAAAGGGCAATGGCAGAAGCTAACTCCTACAGCATTGTTGTCTGAAGAAGGAGGAGAACCCGATGACGTTTGAGGAGGGGCGCGAGAAGCAGTCCTGGTAAGTCTAGGCATGGGGCTGCAAACGTAACCCTAAACGAAAAACAAAAAAAAAAAAACAAAAAAAAAACCAATGGAAAAACTAGAACCCTAGAAAAAACCAATCGCAAAAGGCTAAAAATTAAGGAGAAGAAATCAAAAAGAAAGGATCGAGAGGGTATATACAGGTTGAAATCAAAAACAAATGAAAAACCCGTGGAAAACATGATGGAGTTGGAACTGATCTTCCTGCCTTTGTAGTTGCCCTTTTTGAGTCAAAATATCAATTAATGTAGTATTTTTTTTATATATTGTTGGTTTTTCCTTTGTTAGATATTTATCATTAATACTAAAAATTAATATAGCTATTTCTATATTTTTTTCCTTTTAAAAAGATTAAAAAAATATAAATCTTTTTTTATTCCGTAAATACGTCGATTTTATTTTTTATTCTAATCATAAATGTCCAAAATTATAATGTAGTATTTTGTTAATTCTCTGGATCTTTTACAATAATTACATGAAGCTATAAATGTAATTATTCTATTTCATAAATATGTTAATTTGATTTTTTTTATTTTAATCATAAATGTCCAAAATTAATATAGTAATTTTTTGGATTTTTATAAAATTATAAAAGATTATTTTATTCCATAAATATGTTGAATTGATTTTTTTTTATTTTAATCATAAATGTCCAGAATTAATATAGTAGTTATTTTTATTTTTTGGATTTTCAAAATAAATGCACGAAATTAATTAATATAGCAATTTTTCTAAACAATGGGGGCCGTCATCGCGTGTGTCCCACCAATCCGAGCCAATCTACACCGCACATTGTCGATCAACGCACCATATATCACGAAATTTCATCCGACGAATACGAATGGTTTCTCAATTAGCCAATGAGAGCGCGAGGTTTCGCTCACCAGCCAATAGGAGGGAGGGTAAGCAGCACCAGTGCTACTTTTATTCTGGAGTGAGGGATGGTATTGAGTTTTTAGGTTGTTGATTTGTTAGTATCATATTAACAAACTCGTATGTCTAACGAGCTTGGGCCAACCCGAGGAACCCGAGGAACATAATTTGGGCGGACTTGGGCAGTACCTCCATGGGTTCCACGGGTTCGATGGCAATGCAGGCAAAGGATTCCTAGCTCGGGTCTGCCTCGGCCAAGCCTTCTAACTCGCCCAACCAACCCAAGTCCTACCACCTCTAACTAATATAAAGAAAAGAGCTCTTTTTGGTAGGAGACCCCCTAAATTACTTAATTGTCCACATTTTTTTACATATTTACATAAATACCATTGTTTTAAAAATAAATCAAAATTTTTAAAAACTTAATGTCTTTCAAAATATACACCGGATTTTTATAAAATTTATATATTTGAAAAGCTCTTTCAATTATCTACGTAACGAGTACAAATAAGAATAGTAAATTTTTGTTCTAGGAAAAAATTTCATGGCTTCCAATTTTAGTATTGTTGGATGAGTAAAAATTCAAGCATGTGCATCGCACATGTGTCCTTACTAGTAAACAAAATGAAAACTCACAATATATTTCATATCGGCTTCAATGGAAACCAAAAATTACAAAATTTAATACCATGAGCTCCAGTAACTTAGAAGATTGATTATTATGCTCATGGATAAGCAGGGAAAAAAATACAAGAAATCTAAAGCCTGAGAAAGATTCGATAATATTTGTCCAAACTAGAAATGATGAGTAACAGTAAGGCATAGAAAATATATACTTGTACATGAGGAGCCAGATAACTGACAGATTAAGGCAAGGTGGGAGAAAGCGAAGGCTTGGCCACTTTTAACTCTCCGCAATTACTAATGTAAACTGTTTTAAGAGGACGATTCCAAATTGTTCGTGCATTCTGGGCTCTTTCATCCCCAAAGAACTCAGCTAAATCATTAAACTGCCGAATTCGTTCTGATGGCTTGTATGTGGGGATGGAAGCTATAGTCGTCACAACATCCAACCCTGAAATGTAAAACCGTGAATATGTTAGCAGGACTCCAGAGAGTTTACTTCTTTTCCTTTTTTACTTGTCAAATGCATACACATATGGTAATAGCTGCGAAGAAACGAAATAATTTGACATGTAGCACTAAACATGTGCACAGAGTAATGCACAGTTCATGACTGGAGTCCACTTTATCAAAGTAAAATCCACCAAGGAAATGGACAGCCACCACCAGATAATGTGTTAGATGCATGGTATGAAGGTCTCAATCAAGGACATGCTCTTATCCAAAAATTAATATTATGAAGGAAAGTGTAGTGTTAGTGTGTACTGTGTAGAGAGTAATCCTAGTACCTGTAAGTGCCATCCTAGTCCGGTACAGTTGCGAGTTTGAACTTGTAATCTGACCGCCTCACACTTATATATTAATTTTATTGTGACAAAAAACCACTGTTCTAGATCGAAGAAAAAATGACTAATCCCAAATAACAAACCACTATATCAACATCAACCTCATTAACAACATAATAACTTTAATTTTGAATCAGCTATACTCAAGGAAGTATTTTTGTTACATGTATGACCTTGGCCAAAACTTCATAAATCTTTTTTCGACAAAAGTGATACAACTTCCAGGTCCTCTCCTAGTTTTCGGCTAGCTATATCTTCCAGTGGGAATGTTCTCATTGACAAATACCAGTCCATTCTAAAATAGTGTAAGCGCATCATCTAGTGACTGCAATTGACTATAAATAGCCCAACCAGCCTCCACTAATTAATGGATGATGGGGTCGGAAGTGTTAAAATTAGCTCATTTTTCCTATGAGGGTATTGAACTCGGACATATAGACCACCGTCAACAAAAATTGATCCCAAATCATGTCCACTTGGGCCCCACGGGCAACAATGTATGCTCAACTTTCAACTGAATAGCAATGTTGCACAAACATATATAGTATATCCAACTTTATTCAGTTCTCTACTTCTTTTACCGAAACTATATTTTATGGTTGCCGACTACATGTTCTTTCTAGTTAAATGCTCCAGTTGCTGATATATTTACTACCTCTTGCTCAAAAATGCAACATTTTTCCTAGTTCCTTTCCAACCTAGTTATGGCCTAGCTCGTAACTTAACCATGTCTTTTCTAATGGAAAACAAATATAGCTCATAACTTGGTCCCTAACTGGAAACAAGTTAAGGACTGAAGAATTACCATGCGCAATTAGATCAGAACAACAGAATATAAGAAAAGGTAAAGGCTAAACCTTCCAGAACAACTCCAAACACAATATTTCCATTATCAAGTTGTGGGCACGGTCCAGGACCAGTAGTAACCAAGAACTCAACATTCCTGTAAGTTGGATCCAGCTTTATGTCGTCATCATCATCATTTTCAGACAAACACAGTGAGAGAACACCAGGCCTGGAATGACCAAGGGCAAAAGACTTGGAATCAATGGTTTCTGTATTCCTTGCCAAATCCGAAGGTGGGCGTACAGTTCCCTTATCTCTGTTCCTACCCTGACGACCAGCAATGAAATACTGACCAGGAAAGATTTTCTGAACTAGTGTCCCTTTGTAAGAGGAACCAGCAGTAGGAGAACCATTGCACATTGCTTTGAAATGCGCCACTGTTATTGGAACCACCTTACCATAGAGACCGAAAACAACCCGACCCAAGGGTTCAGTATCTTGACAGGTTATGAGTTCATCACCAAGGGTTCGATCGGAACTGTTGAAACTAGGACAAATGCTGAAATCCATGAAGATTCTATCTGTGATCGTGGTGTCTGGTGTAGAAGGTTTGGGAGGAGGAGGAGAAGGTTTAGATGGAGGAGGCGGAGATGGGGAATTTGGAGTGGTGATAGCATCTTTTTTTCCTTCTGTTTCTTTTTCTTCAGCAGCTAAAGAAGGGAAGGTAAGGGAAACTGCGGATGCAGAGGATGATAAGAGGACAAGAGACCGACGGTTGATGACGGATTCGATTTTATTATTGCTGTTAGTGTCTTTTTGCTGGGCAGCTGAAATCCCAAAGAAGATTTTGGTTTTTGATTTTGGTTTGGTTTGGCGGAGATGACGACGGTAATGTAGAAACCCAACTTACTTGTTTCAACAGGAAAAAAATAAAGTCAAATTCAAATTACTAATCAAAACTCCACAAAATAGGAAATTGAAATCGAAGCAATGTCATGGAATCTACTGTGTGAAATTGAAATCGAAGCGAAAGACAAATAATTACCAGTTTGAGGAATCGAAGAAGTTGATGCCATGATCGAGTATGGTGAACGAATAAGTGAAGTTCAGAATAGCATTTCTAGGGTTTCATTTTGAGTGTGGTGTGAACTGGACTGATTTTTATTTTCTTTTGTGGAGTAAATGGTTGGAGGAGGGAGAGCTTTGAATCGTAGAAGCATTGAATGTGCGAAATTTTAAATGTACCACCCAGGAATTGGCTTTATCCACACTAGTTATATTTGACGCCATCCGTCACCCAAATAGCTCACGCGGTATCAAAACTCTGTAACATTGTTTGTGGTCGCATACTGGTTACCAATATCCCCGTCTAAATTGGAGTTGAGTTTACTTTTGCCGTAATTGCATCTCCAGTTCTCAGGTCAAGTTATCTTTACCGGAAGTCATTTTCATGTACCAAAAATAACAGAACTAACAATTTCCATTTAAAATACGTTTTTTGAGAAAAAAACCTGTCCCAATATGGGAGAATTATTATTTTTTTGAATAAATAAATCTTATAAAATTTTATTCGTTATAAAATAGAGATTACATGGACTTCAAATACATCAAGATCAAAGATCGAAATACAATTAAAAGGTACTAACAAACAGTAATTTGTGAAGAGAAGTACCGAACTACCAACAAGAGTACCAAGCAATCCGAAGATTGAAAGAATAGTTTCGGGATTATAATCTAACCATTTTGATAAAGTTTGTTCTTCTTTAAAAAGAGATCTTTTCATAAAAATACGAGAGTAATATGTCCTAAGTCTTGAATCTTGATCACCACAATTGAACTTCCACCCAAAATCTCCATCGAGATCATAAAGAAACGCCATGAGAGCGCATAGAGAATCTCCATAAAGGAGAAGACATAAATAAAAATGGGAAAATACCCACGATAACACCATAAAAATCTCTTAAAACAATGGAGATTGAAACAAAAACTTAAACAATCAAACCTAAACTACTAGCTATCTAAGAAAACAAGAAAAATGAAATAAACCTGCTCAGATCTAGCCCAAAATGAACTAGATCCGTAAGCTTTAATGGTGGTAAGGTTTTTTTTTAGGTTTGAGAAGGAGCTAGAGAGCAGAAAAAAACTTAGAGAGGTTAATCCGCAATTCTAAAATTATTAGTTCTCTAGATATAACATCAACAAATGGTTGGTTTAAACCACAATTATCCTTTCCCTACTTCATTTTCGATTTCATTAAGGACAACAAAAAAATCCTATGAAAACACTCGATTTTTGGCAAACTCAAATATATCGTGTTCTAGTTTTTGAAATATCTATTACAAATATCTAATGATAATTTCATACACTCTATTAAAACGAATATAACGTATTTAAAATTATACAGGTTTCGTCGTGGATCCAAAATTTAATGTTTTATCTGCATGGATATATCAAGAGTGCATACAGTTGTGGATGTTGTTCAAGGAGTTAAGTATTTACTGTTTGTCTGGGTTGAAGTTGTCCTTGGAGCATAATTATGTGACAAAAAATAAGTAGAGTAGTAGTGTCGTTATTATGGAACCTTCGTTTGACGTGAAAAATATGTCATTTTAGAGTGTCGGAATTTCATGTAAAGATCAAAGAAAATCAAGAATGTAATCTATGTTTGAAATAGGAGAGGAATTTTTGCAACATATTCAAACCTCCGCGCCTTTGAAGCCGATAAGATCAAATACGAAGAAATTCACATGAACAAAAGTTTATGTCACTAAAGTGTCTAGTGAATGGATACAGATACAAAAATCAGATATTTATGGATTGAAGTAGTGATTTTAGATCTATTCCCAGGTGAAGAACTAATAAAAGTTATATTTGATAAAGAAAATGGACAATATAGAAATGGTTGAGTGTTTTTTGTTGTTAAACCCAGCAATTGAAGATATCATGTCTTGTGCATCCAACTGTCTTGGAATTATTAATGAAAGATGATATCGCGTTTGTTTGGGATAAAAATTGTTTATAGGGAAAAAGGTAAAATGATGGAGTAGGTTGATGTTAGTGAGAGAAAATCGTTTATACCCTTAAAACAAATGTACTGTATAAGTATTTTGAGTTCGAGAGATCAATCTGTACGATCGTAGCCTAAACCAAGATATGGTCGTTCATGTTGATTCGTTCACAATAGGAGGAAATGGTTTTGTATGGAGGGCAGCAGAGAAGGTATTAAGATCCATGGAATTGGATGCCAGTGATAGGATGTGTTAAACTACTGTGAAGATGAAAATCAAATTATCTTGCGTAAGTTTGAGTTTTCTGAGATGCTTCTAAGATGATTGTATGATAATCATAAAATGTCTTGTCAATATGTCAAAGATCCTATTTGTATCAGTGTTAGTTAAAAAATTGATCTCGTAAGTAGTGGAAGTTGCAGAGAAGTGGAAGAGTAAGAAAGTGAAAATCGCGGTGAAACCAGTTCTACTTCAATAAGGAGACTTGGTGGGTGTAAGACCATTATTCCATTTATTCCTTCAACTATAAGCACGACTTACTTACTTTCTCATTGTGGGTGTATTGCTACACCGCACATGTTGTAGGCCTCCAGACCAAAATCCTAGTGAATATCCCCCATGTGTCATAATTGATGTCTGACAAGTACATATTTTGCATATATTTAGTGTTGAATCCATGCTAGTAATTGCTTATATTCTTGTAAATTATTTTATGTTACGTTTTTTTTTTTGTTCTATTTGTGTCTCATTAGGTGAATCATGCAAGAAAAGTGTATTTGCACTTACTTGTGCAATAAAAGAGTTAGCTACAAGTGAAGAAGGGTTAAAGACCAAGTGGAACTCATTCGGTCTTAGAGTTCTTGTTATCACCTTGAAGAGGATGAAAGATAAAGACAACAACGAAAGAATGAAGTTATTCCGACGTCGTATGAAGAAGTGATGGATGATTAAAGCAAGTCAAAGTTGCCAAAGGTGTTGAAGCACAAATTTTATAAAGGCATACGTGCTTTTTACTCAAGCCATCCACGAAAACTAAGGAACTTTCAGTCTTCTAAGACTAACTGTTGAACTGAACTAATAACAATACCATCCAGTTTAATATGGGCGCCACCTCCTTAATCTTCAATAGCGTATTCTCTCAACCACCAGTTCAGCTATATATGTCCGGTTCTTCGCCAGAGTTCGTCGCATCTAGGCATGAAGGTTATGGTCGGATACAAGTGATCAATCAGGAGTTATAAGGACAAGATGGAGTTAATTTGGTTGGATGTACGAGCTTGATCTGCAGAGTCAAATGCAGTTGGCAGTGATGATGATCATATCAGTGATCCAGTGTTGGCTGTGGTTAACAAAGAGCAGGAGAGCATGTCGTTGTAGTTAATAAACTCGAGTAAATAGAGTCAGGGACGAAAAGGAATAGTTGTTACTGCTTGTGGCAGTTAGGGCGTTGAAGAAGTTTTGATCTCGAGTAATAAAACAATGATAGAAGATGAACTCGAAGATTGAGTTGTACGGCAGTTGAGAGAAATAAGACAGGGAAAAGATCGACAATGGATTTCTGATCGGAGTATGATGGAAGCAATACGGAGATGAAGACTTTGTTGAATTTTATGATCAAATATTCAAATTATAAATTAAATGTATTCTTAGTGAATAAAGATGTACAAGACATAAAACCAAAGTGGTTATGTAACTTATTTTGGTTTTTTGAGATTATTAGTCCCACATTGTGTGGGTTATATAGGATCTTGCGGTTTATAATCCATAGGGCCACCCCAGTCATTGCCAATTGGTTTTGAGTTGGATGCCCGCAGACTTTAACATGATATGTGTTAGACCCAACGAGGCTATACGTGAAGGGGAGTGTTAATATTATTAGTCTCACATTGTCTGGGTTATCTAGGATCCTATGGTTTATAATCCTTAGGTCCACTCCACTCACTGCTAATTGGTTTTGATTGGATGCCCATATTATAACATGGTTAGTTACAAATTGAAGTAACTTGACTATTCAAGGTTGATGGTGTGTCTGTTCACAACGAACATAAGGGATGTGTTTCTCATATGGGTTAGAAAGAGATGCATCTCTAGGATCGATTTTGAGATGCCAAAGACCGTAGGCTTGTGCTTACAGTCCCATACCCAAGATTAAATTTGACATGCCCAGGATTAAATTTGACATGCCTATGATCAATTTTGAGATGCCCAAGACCGTATGCTTGTGCTTAATATTCTTTTCTCCTTTCTCTTGTTGTGTTAAAGAACGAGCAATAATATCGGTAGAGTTTCAGGGTGATTTGTCGATTTTGTTGGTCACCAATCACATAAGGCTTGTTGTATCCTGAGAAGCGGTTTGCAATTAGTCCCTATAACAATTCTACTGGAGTGGGAGCAAATAACGCTTTAAAGAAAACACATCTACGCGCCTCAAGATATGATCATTTCTATTCCATGCCCTAAAATTTCCAACAGACTTTGGGTTCGATTAGGTTGTCATGACTTTGGGTTGACGATCGTTGATGATGAGCAGTGACGATGATTAATAATGGTGATCGTGGTTGGCTGGGAATAATAAAGAAAAACAGAGAATAAAATTCAACCGAGTTGAAAGATAATCAGGATGTGAGATATTACTGGCCATGTATCTCTCCGTGACTCTGACCGGGAAAAAAGAAAAATCCATGGGAAATTATATTTCACGTTCGCACATGTGTCCGTGGGTCACTACGACCGGAAAAATAAATCATGTAACTTTGAAAACTCAGGGGCAAGTGAGTATCCGAGAATCTGACTGGGTAATTTGAAAGCCAGGGAAAAATAATTCTCACCGTAGCTTAAGTGTTTGTGGGAAAAGTCCGGAACTAACAGTGAGTACGTAGTTAAAGAATATGCCTGTCAGTTCTAAGAAACTGACAGGACAATGAGATTTGATTTTATTTGATTTTTAAGATTATAGGTTGGACCTCTTAGTCTTATGTGCAAGCCCAATATTTGTTTGGGTTAGTATCGACACGACCAGACTTGGACGATGCTGTTTTTGGAATTTTTGGCTAGTTTTGGCAACTTTCTTCGATCGAGATTTCAAGCACGGACACATCAACACTTGGGTGCTATATAAGAGGCTCTTCTAGTATTTTGAAATTTATCTCTCAATTTTTAATCAAGCCTTTGGAGAGAAGAATACAAGAGAAGAAAAGCTAGGGTTTTGGAACGATTTCACTATCATAATGATTTCTCTTTCATTTTTTTATATGTATAACATGGGTGTTTTACATCCATGAGTAGCTAAAACCCTAATTGATTGAGTATGAATTCTAAGTTTTAGACATGATTTGAGTTATTGTATTGAATCTATTTTGAAGTTTTTCACATGATTATTGCTTGTTTATACTATTTAGAATATTTATGATTGATTGATAGATTGTTTAGGTATCCAACTGAATTAATTTGTTGATTCAATCTAATGCTAGTATTGAGTTAGAAGATAGATAATTGTCAAATAACTTTTACACAAGTAGAGAACACAAGGGAACCAACTTGCAAGGTCGTGAAAGCTCTGCTCCGTCACTGTGACGTCAACCAGATTTTTTTTTTCACAGATGCAGTTTGGTGTTCATCCTACAAAAATAAACAACAACAATTCCTTATTCTTGAAATTACTAATCCAAGTCGTTGTATTTCTCATCAATCTGTGTAACTATGTTACAAGTTTTAGTATCAGAAACATTCATAGAAGAGAAAACAAATACAGTTTCATTCAAACCAACAACGATAATATTAAACATACTACCATCTTGTCTACCATAATTACAAACCAAGAAAAACAGACCTATCAACAACATAACTACCAAGAAATACAACATACTAAAACTACTGAATCCCTAAAACAAGAGTTGTTTGTCATCACCATCACCATCACCATTCAACATCAACAAAAAAATTCAAGAAACAACATCAAAATAACCAACCAAAGAGAGAGACACCACAAAATTAGACCCATCATCACCCATAACAAGTTTAAGAGGATTGAAAGTAAGCATCGAGAAAGCCATTTTGTTAAAACGTTGTTGATCATCTTCAGAGTTTTTTCAAATTCTGAAAAATTGGATACTTTCGACGCTCCAAAAGAGGACTCTAAAAGTTTTCTTCATCGTAACTCAAATCCTCGTCCTCTTCATACCGCTCACTGCAGCTTCTACCTGATGAAGCAGGCGAAGTATCACTATCTCCGGATGATGAACTCTCTTCATCACTGCTTTCTTCATCATCTTCATCATTGGAAATATCAGGAAGGTCTTCATCAGAGGCACTAGATTCCTCCACAGGAGCAACTCTGGGATTTATCCTCACAAGGGGCTTCTTCTCAACTTTGGGTTCTCCTTCATGCATGGTTCTGGAAAATATCTTGGGGTTTGCTCTCTCAAACTCAAACCGCCTGCGCAGTTTCCAATCAAGATACCTTTCCATCTTCCTTTTTTCTTCAGCAACATCTGAACGCTCTTCACTGGTGTTCACCTCTTCAACTGGATACTCAAAACCTACATCAGAACCTGCTTCGGAATCACTCTCTGTGGCACTGCCATATTTTGGACCTTTCTGATGCCTCTCAGCCCTCTCCTCCTCCTTCCGATCAGATCTTGCATAATGCTTTGGTACCTATGCAGCGAAAAGTGAATCAATTTTCTCTTCTTCCCTCCTCTTTTTCTTCTCCTCTTACCTCAATCGTTGAGCCTCTTCACTTGCATGCCTGTTTATCTCACCCTGAACTTCATCTCTCAATCTCATTAATTCATTCATTGGAAGTGAAAAAGCTTGAGTTTTGGCTTAATTATATTGATCGGAATTGGCGAAATGGCTTTGAATGGGGTTCTTGGAACTTGCCATATCTAGAGAATCTATATCTAAATTTTCCATTTTCTGGAAATGTTGCTAATGTCTATGCTAATTTCCTTCAAAACCTCCATTTTAAAGGCACAAATTTACCTATTAACTGCCATTTATGGCTATTGGTAATCAGTCCCGTCGCTTGGTTACTCACGCCCCTTCAAAGCCATGCGTACTCCATTCGACTTCTTCATCATAATTACCCTATAAAACCCTATTTTCAACACCTAACCTCTTCATTAGCCATAACTCCCCATGGAATTGCCTTCAAGTGGTGTATTGGTAGGTCATCTAACTCACACAAAGCATTTTGGGGTCTAATTAAAATTTTGTGTTTTATGCAGATTAGAAAAATGCAACATCAGTTGAGAGACACCATTGCGGTCTGGGGCATGTCTGCCAGATGGGTTACGAGCTACACTACCAAACCTATGCCTTCCATCGAAATACAACAACCCTTTCAAAACCATCAACTACGCCATAATCTTTCCCTCCATTCCCATCTTTACTTCCCATTCTACATTTTTACTACCATTATTACATTTGGCAGTTTGTAACATCATACCTACGTCAGTCTAAATAAAGACAAACCCATTAATAATCCACCAACCCCAAAATACGTCTTGCCTTTTCTCTATCCACATTGTCTGTGATCAATACCAGTACAGTACCAAAAAGAGATTCCTTTCTCTATAACTGCATTTTATATTAGTTATCTGTAACACTGATCTCAATCAAACTCTATTCATATATATCCAATTCTCTTACCTGATGGAATTCTCAAATTCCACAGAACTGAGAAATTAACTTTACCATCCACTCTTGCTGAACCAGTGTTCATCGACAAAAAAGTTGTTCTAGCTGAGTCTGATAGTAATTGGAAATGGTGTATGGTGGGATATTTATGCTGTGAAACCTTGGTTCCTACCTCTTCAATCCGCTTATATATATGTAATCAGTGGCATGTAGCTCAACCTCCAACTGTCACAACTTTTAGTGGATTGCGTAATAAAGTTCTTATTCGTTTATTAGCTGAAGATGATTTCAACAGAATCAACTCTCAGAGACCTTGGTTTGTATGTGGTTATCTAATGGTGTTAAAAGTGGTTCCAACAGAAGGCTGGCCAGCAAACCACCAACTATACTTTACTGAAGAACTAATGTGGTTTATATTGTGTAACATTCCAAATGAATGTACGGAATTTGAAGATCTTCAAAAAACTACTTTCAAGATGGGAGAACTCATTGAAGCTCTAGACCCTTATGGTAAGCATCCTATAAAGAAGAATGTCAAGGTGTCTCTCAGAATTCCAGTGCAGAAAGCTTTACCAGCAGGCATTCCCCCTTTTTACCAGTGGTAGAACTCAACCATTCCTGATTGAATGTAGATACATCAAGGTTCCAAGGTACTTCTGCACTTCTTGCCATGTGCTTGATCATAAAGATCAAAACTGCCCAGCCTGGAAATTAAAGCAGAAAGCAATTAAAGAAGTTGCATCCTCTAGCAGCAAGTATGTTCTCCCCGCTGTCTCAAGGTTAATGATGCCACCTCTACCGGTAAACAAGCAAGTTGTACCTTCTTCTACTGCTATAACAGATACCATCATGCAACAAACTGAAATTGTTCCAGAAACTCAAATTGAATCATCTGTTGTCCCATTGTGCAACAAAGGAAAAGAAAAGGATATTGATCAAAGGATGGAAAATGCTACTCAAAAGGGTTTATCAAATACCTTTCAGATGGGTCCCTTCGTCAACAGATCTACTGCTCTGTAGATCTTTGATGTTGGTCCTGTTCAACAACAATCGACTCAGCTGGATAACGGTTTACCAATCATATTTAAGCAGGTTACTACTCAAAATGTTACCGTTGAAGCTTCTATTTATGGTTCTGATTCAACTCCTAGTGGACCGATTCGTACCACTGAAAAGACGAGGGTACCCAAATATACCTCAATCTAAAACTTTTCCACCTATAAGTCCTTTCTCCGAAAGTGATTGTATATGGACTGAGTCGAGACAATACAACTAATCGGTTCACACTTCGTGTGATCGTCTATGGATACGAGATCGAGACAATACAACAACGAAGTATGTTTACTTGATAAGAGGTTCGGACTTAACCAAACACAATAGGATTACTATCAAGTAAATATGAATTAACGTTTGTGTATTTTACTTCTAATTATAATAAAAACAATTATAATTGCGGAAATAGAAAAGTAAAAGACACAACAAGATTTTGTTAACGAGGAAACCGCAAATGCATAAAAACCCCGAGACCTTGTCCAGAATTGAATACTTTCAGGATTAATCCGCTATACAAAATCAAACCAACTTCGTATAGTTGAGACTAAGCAACTAAACCTATAGTTCACCTAGTTCCGTCTGTATTCCCACGCCTACAACTTATGAATAAGTCAAGTACTTGGAACAATTCATTTGGTTCTTATTCCAAACAGTAAAGGAATAACAAATCTGTTTGGTATCAACTCTTTTCAACCAAGTGATGTGAGTTCGACAAAAGGATCTTCCGTTTATCCCAATAAACTCCTTGCCAGGTCCTTAGATCTATCTACTAACAATTACCGAAGTAATCGTCTAGATTTTGCAATCAATACTTTGAATCACAAAGAATCGTATTGATGCCAATCTACTTAACTAATCAATCCAATCTACCACAAGGATAAACTGATTATAGTTGGATCCTCTTTAACCGAAACAAGTATTGTGCACACCAAAGATTATGAACCCAAATCAGAAATCTTCAAAGTCTTCTTTGTCTTCAAATCTTCTTAGATCTTCAATAAACACCTGCACACAATCAACTTGAATCTCTTGTGATCAATCACGCACAGAACGGAGTCTGTTAACAATGGATTATCACAAGACGTCTTTAGATCTACAATCAGTCTAAAGATCCCCGTCGAAACTTCGATCTAGTTTGAGTGAATCTTATATCAGAAGAGAAGATTCCCAAGCATAAACAAACTAGGTTCAATCAAAGTTCAAAAACCATTAGTCAATCAAATCAATCAAAAACTAATAATAAACCACAATTATCTAGTTTCCCACCAACTGTACTAATAGAGCTTCTCAATCCCAAAGAAGTCTTTAAACTGAACGGCCGTAAGAGATTTCGCCTAATTAGGTTACTTTCCTCTCCGAATAGGTGGTTCCACCAGTAACAACACAACCAGGTAGTTTTGCTGGCTCTGAGGATTAGTTTGCTAGAAACGCAAACTTTGGTATTTATAGACCAAGGAAGTTTGGACACCAAGGAATTTCCAAAACCGAAAATATTCTCAAGATATGAAATATATTCCGGATTTTGTTTCCATAATTCCTGGAAATTCTTTGTCCAAACATTGACCGAAAATCTCTTAGAAAATCTCCAATTGGTAAATGCACATTACCAATTTTCATTTTCCAAAAATAAAATTAAAAACCTTAATTAAAAGATTCTCAACTTATTTTTTCGATCCGGGATTTTCCTTTAGCTATTAAGGAATATCTTTGAACAATAAAAGATAAGCGTTACTGCACATGTTCAAAGTATGTCGACATCTTTACTTTGCAAGTCCTCTTTCATACTTATAATCTTGAAAACGATTTGCCACACTTTCAAACGAGTTTAGAATTGGTTCATTTGACTTTCAAGAACTATGTGATTGATTAAGAACACTCAATCTCAAATCATTGGTTTTACGGTTCTACCTCCATGCGAGTTTGTGCATAGTCACACTAGCTTTCCAAAAATTCGGTTGACTAGGTACTAGGATCGGTTCCCTACATACTTATGGTAACTACTTGTATTTTCTGCACATGTCCATAAGATCGGTTCCCCTTTCACTAAAAACTTGTTGCACATGTTCATGGGATCGGTTCCCCCATCTACTAAAAACGTGTTGCACCTCTTACAAGGATCGATTCCCTCTTGTGATCGGTTGCACCTCTTCATAAGATTGGTTCCCCTTTGCCTAGAGTTGGTCATACCAATAACACTAAATCGATCATACCATCTCAAGTGATTACTTAAGATCGGTTTCACTAATAAAAGTCATACCAATACAAAAGTCAGGCCTTGTGAATAATTTTACCAAGAACATAAACAAGTCATGAGTGGTTATACTGATCACACATATTGGTAGTTCAAAAGATATGCAATGAATAACAATACCAATAAGCCTAGCGATTTCCCTTTCGATTCACGAAACAAGTTCATGAATTTACTTCATTTAAACTAATGTAAAACATTGTTTCCTAGGATGAAATCTTCACCTCATACCCATACATAATCACAATAGCATTCAAACGATTATGTCGATGTCTTATATACGAAGTTCAAAAGATAGGCGTTATACTTCGTATTATATTCCTTAATACTACGTCTAATTAGAGTGTAATCATTCATGCTTCGCAGTTATGTTTTCAATATGCACGACTTGAAAGATACGTTAGGGAATGAAACAGTTCAAGTCAAATATCACTAACCTCAAGTGGAAGGATGATGTTATCGTTGTAGCTCCTTACTTCTTCACTTCTTCAAGTCTTCGCAATACTTGTAATGTCTCATATACTAATACTTTCAAGCTAACCTATACGAAGTTGACTATAGTACATAATCAAGCGACTCTTTAAATGAGTTTTGGTTCACTAAAATATGACAACAAAACTTGACATACCAACGCTTGGTGGGTTCAACCGAGCTATGCTCCAACAGTCTTCAAACTGAACGGCCGTAAGAGATTTCGCCTAATTAGGTTACTTTCCTTTCCGAATAGGCGGTTCCACCAGTAACAACACAACTAGGTAGTTTTGATGGCTTTGAGGATTAATTTGCTAGAAATGCAAACTTTGGTATTTATAGACCAAGGAAGTTTGGACACCAAGGAATTTCCAAAACCGAAAATATTCTCAAGATATGCAATATATTCCAGATTCGGTTTCCATAATTCCTGGAAATTCTTTGTCCAAACATTGACCAAAAATCTCTTAGAAAATCTCCAATTGGTAAATGCACATTACCAATTTTCATTCCAAAAATAAAATTAAAAACCTTAATTAAAAGATTCTCGACTTATATTTCGATCCGGGATGTTCCTTTAGCTATTAAGGAATATCTTTGAACAATAAAAGATAGGCGTTACTTCACATGTTCAAAGAATGTCGACATCATTACTTTGTAAGTCCTCTTTCATACTTACAATCTTGAAACCGATTTGCCACACTTACAAACAAGTTTAGAATTGGTTCATCTGTCTTTCAAGAACTACGTGATTGATTAAGAACACTCAATCACCAATCATGGGTTTAACGGTTCTACCAAAACAAGTTTCGGTTCTACCTCCATGTGAGTATTGTGCATAGTCATACTAGCTTTCCAAAAATTCGGTTGACTAGGTAATAGGATCGGTTCCCCACATACTTATGGTAACTACTTGTATTTGTTGCACATGTCCATAGGATCGGTTCCCCTTTCACTAAAAACGTGTTGCACATGTTCATAGGATCGGTTCCCCCATCAGCTAAAAACGTGTTGCACCTCTTATAAGGATCGATTCCCCTTTGTGATCGGTTGCACCTCTTCATAGGATCGGTTCCCCTTTGCCTAGAGTTGGTCATACCAATAACACTAAATCGATCAGACCATCTCAGGTGATTACTTAAGATCGGTTTCACTAATAAAAGTCATACCAATACAAAAGTCAGGCCTTGTGAATAGTTTTACCAAGAACATAAACAAGTTATGAGCGGTTATACTAATCACACATATTGGTAGTTCAAAAGATATGCAATGAATCACAATACGAATAAGCCTAGCGATTTCCCTTTCGATTCATAAAACAAGTTCATGAATTTACTTCCTTTAAACGAATGTAAAACATTGTTTCCTAGGATGAAATCTTCACCTCATACCCATACATAATCACAATAGCGTTCAAACGATTATGTCGATGTCTTATATACAAAGTTTAACGGTTAAGAAATAAACCTTGTATTGTATTCCTTAATACTACGTCTAACTAGAGTATAATCATTCATGCTTCGCAGTTATGTTTTCAATATGCACGACTTGAAAGATACGTTAGGGAATGAAACAGTTCAAGTCAAATATCACTAACCTCAAGTGGAAGGATGATGTTGTCGTTGTAGCTCCTTACTTCTTCACTTCTTCAAGTCTTCGCAATACTTGTAATGTCTCATATCCTAATACTTTCAAGCTAACCTATACGAAGTTGACTCTAGTACATAATCAAGAGACTCTTTAAATGAGTTTTGGTTCACTAAAATATGACAACCAAACTTGACATACCAACGCTTAGTGGGTTCAACCGAGCAATGCTCTAACAATCTCCCCCTTTGTCAATTTTATAGACAAAACTCTTACATCATATGGATAAATAAATTACAAGAATTCATTACACATACGCTTGATTCCCAAATTCAACAACACAATAACCTGTATATATTCAATCCATAAACGCCGTTGTTGACACTATAATAACAAAGCTAATACTCCCCCTAAAGGTAAGATAGGTAGATTTTCAATCTGCACGTCTTTGTTATTCCTTTGTAGTCCATATAACTACAAGTATCATATTATATGCTACTCCCCTTTAGTCCATGCTTTACTATTTTCGTTAGATAAACGTTTAAGCACCAATGTCCTTTCCTTTAGTGATACCAATCAATATAAATCAATACCAGTATCACTTGTTTACTCCATATATTTCTCCCCTTTTTGTCACAAAATGACAAAAAAACGAAAAAAATAAAGGACAACCCGAAAGGATCTTACAAATCTCGAAATAGACTTGCAAACCTATAAGAGTTAAGCACGAGGGTTCCACAAACTATTTTTAATAACCAATATCAAAACCGAAACTACAAAGTAATTTTGTTTTGATATGTTATCAAGGAAACAATTGCCCAAAGTAATTTTCCCTAATAGTTTAGCAAACCAAAAATCGACTAAGCACCTTAGTTCCTTTGCTAAACCGATTGTACAAATAAAATCGCTTGTTCGACAAGACCAAAATAAAGATAACTCTATTTTTCTCATCAGGTTCTAATTATCCATATAACTTAGACCTTTCAATTTTAAACAAGACAAGTACTAGGTTAATTAACTAGCATTCCTTGTGAAGGCATTCAATTAGACTTGAAAAACCGAAACCTCCACTTTGATAAGTCTAACTAAGATCAGAATTAACTTAGTTTCTCTTATCCGGAATCGAATTGGACTAAACAATTCATCCTGTAAACCTTTTCTTTCGTTAAGCCATAAATAATTCATACAAACCAAATAAATAAACTTGCATAATTATTCACCTCAACCGGAAGCAATTGAAACAACATAGACATTAAAGCACCGCAATTGCACCGAAATTATGTAAGCCTAAACAATTGATACCACACAATAAAACTAGATAACAATAGTTTTTCTTAACCGGAAACAATTGAATCACACACACATCCATACACAAATAATGGAATAAAACATCAATTGTACTGAAATTTTGTTAAGCAAAAGCAATAAATATACGCAATAAACTCAGGCTTGATATCGATATGTTTGCATCTTCTTCTAGGGAGAATTGATATCGAAATATCATTATGTTGTCATCCTTATGCAAAACAAAAGAATAACAACAACCAACCTTTACCAGAGAAAGGTTGAAAACCGGTTTTAACTATTGCAAGCAAAAGTTGAAAACCGTGAAACAATATGCTTTTATGCTAAACCAAACGATTCAACATATTGTGACTTTTTCACATATTGTTTCAATCAAAACCCCTCATGATCCTTTGATAAAGCCTACCAACATGGGTTAGAACTTAATCCTGCTAAACCAAAAAGTCACCCAAACCATAAGGGTTCACAATATATGAGATCGAATATTAAGGTCATGAAAACCGAAATCATACATCCCATAAATCAAATTTGCAATACACCATAAATATTAAACAGAAAATCACATATTTAAATTACCTCAATCTTGTAGGAGATTGAATTACGAAACCAACGCAAAAAGAATGAGGTCATTCCGAGTTCGGACGAAGAAGTTATAGGCAAAACAGTTTTACACTCCTTCGTATTGCACCTCTCACTAGGATCGGTACCCATGTGTTGCACCTATCACTAGGATCGGTACCCATGTGTTGCACCTCTTACTAGGATCGGTACCCCATGTGTTGCTAGTGAAGGATCACAATACTAAACTGTTTTTGGCATAACTTTTGCATACGATGTCCGAATTCAGTGTTTTTTGGCTCGTTTTAACCGTAAAAACAAGAGCTACACAAATATGATCAGTAGATATCAACATCATAAACTCAAAAATGCGGTTTCTATCAAAGGCCAAATATAGATAGAGAAGATATGAGAATGGAAGAAGAGAAATCTCCCTAAAGATGTTAATTAGTCATATAATAACCGAGAGATCATGTGCTCAGTTTTCATGTGCTTCCTCACCTTTTCAAAAGATTGAGCACTAAGGTGAGCATGCACATTCTAATACAACTAGGTTGTGTTGAGTTGAGCCTTGTCTTGTTCGTCACGAGTGATTAAGACAGAATCATCATTTTTGACCTCTTGCTTGGTTTGTTTTCTCTTGTTCCATCTCTTGTTTTTCTTATTTGACTTGTGATGAAGAGTGTCATTATCACAACGTCCACTAGTATAAGAAAATTCAGACATGATGTCTTTCTTTAGTCTTTCAAGAAAACTCTTGTAATTATTGTCACCAACAATTAACAACTGAGAGTCATTCTTGTGACTAACTTTTGGTCCCTTTTCGGCTATGGAGGATTTTGGGACCCATTTAGAGGAGGGTTTCGCAGGAGCAACTTTCTCCTTCATACCATCAGGACGATTGTCCTTTTGAATACTTTGCGAAATAACTTTTCTCCAATTTGGAACATCAGATCTTGTCTTAGCATTTACAAAGTCATCTCTCTTTCTATATTCGGGTCTTTTATAGGATGACCTTGTCGAGCGATTTCAACTATCATTATAATAATTCTTTTGCCTAAACTTTGGAAATATCGATCCGAGTTCCTTTGGGGAGCAATCTTAGCCAATTCGTTTGATACAAAAGACAGTACATCTTGCATCTTACGAACTTTGCATCCACATTGCAAGTGCCCTTTATTACCACAAAAATAACAATGCTTAGTATAAATATACGAAGTATGAGTTTTAATGTTACCTTTTTGTGGATCCTCTTGCATTGGAGCTCGACGAGTTTTCTTCTTCTTATTCTTCTTCTTATCTATGTTCAACGTTGTTGCTTTCTTGACATTGGAAGAAATGCCTTATTTGATTACTGCTGGTTGAACACTATTCTTAGGCTTGACAGACTTTTTTTCTTTACAAGAAATATGAGCATCTTTGTCATCAGTGGAAGCCTCTGATTGAGAAGAATTTATAGCTTTAACAAATTTTACCTCTTTGCTAATATTTGAAGCATCTATTCCCTTATAGCCCGATCCTCGTATATCACGATGATTTTTACTTGCTTCTAAAATTGAGGTTAACTTGTTTGAGCTTTTATTGGATTTTTTCAGTTCCAAATTTTCTTCTTCCAACGTCCTGATTTTATCAAGAGCATCGTCTAGATCAGCCTCAAGGCGTTTTTCTCGTGAGAGATATTCTCCTTCTTTCTCTTCAAAACTCTTTTGTTGAGAGCTAATCCTTGCATTAGATTCAACAAGTTTCTCTTCCAACAAGTGAATTTTTTCAAGAGCAACATCACGCTCTTTCTCTAACAATTTTGTTTGAGAGAGACTAGCACTTGGTTTTTCTTCAAAACCCTGTATTTTTCGAGAATTAAACATTGCTTCCGATTTAGCACGTTTCTTTTCCGACAAAAACAGTTCTCTTCGAAGATTTTCACATTCTAATTTCTTAGAATTTAGATCGTTTGTACGATCTTTAAGAAGATATTCAGCGGTGCGAGAACCACAATATTGTCCTTGAAAAACTTTTCTCAACTTCTTGTTCTGTCGACATAGATGAGTTAAGAGATCAATGACATCAGAAGTTTTGAGTTTAGTCTTTCCCAAAGGCTTCAGTATATTGGAGTATTTTGAGATATCATCATCCACATCTCGATCAATATCTGAGTCACCATCATCATATATTTCATCCAACTGATTTTCTAGGCATGATTCCCAGTTATCACCAGTTTCTACATCATTAACAAGATGAACTTGTCTAGTAGATTCCCTTTCATGAAGGTCTACAGATATTGAATCGTAGATGCCATCATCAATTGTTAATTCAAAAATCTTGATATCTTGCTTTAAGTTAACTGAATCATTATCATGTTCTATAAAAACCATTTCTAGATTCCAGTCTTGTAGGTTGGATCGCACCAAACACAGATTGTTAGATCTTTTCGTGTTTGCCTGCTCTGATACCAATTGAAAAGACGAGGGTACCCAAATATACCTCAATCTAAAACTTTTCTACCTATAAGTCCTTTCTCCGAAAGTGATTGTCTATGGACTGAGTCGAGACAATACAACTAATCGGTTCACACTTCATCTGATCGTCTATGGATACGAGATCGAGACAATACAACAACGAAGTATGTTTACTTGATAAGAGGTTCGGACTTAACCAAACACAATAGGATTACTATCAAGTAAATAGGAATCAACATTTGTGTATTTTACTTCTAATTATAATAAAAATAATTATAATTGCGGAAATAGAATAGTAAAAGACACAACAAGATTTTGTTAACGAGGAAACCGCAAATGCAGAAAAACCCCAGGACCTTGTCCAAAATTGAATACTCTCAGGATTAATCCGCTATACAAAATCAATCCAACTTCGTATAGTTGAGACCAAGCAACTAAACCCATAGTTCACCTAGTTCCGTCTGTATTCCCACACCTCCAACTTATGAATAAGTCACGTACTTGGAACAATTCCTTTGGTTCGTATTCCAAACAGTAAAGGAACAACAAATCTGTTTGGTATCAACTCTTTTCAACCAAGTGATGTGAGTTCGACAAAAGGCTCTTCAGTTTATCCCAATAAACTCCTTTGTCAGGTCCTTAGATCTCTACTAACAATTACCGAAGTAATCGTCTAGATTTTGCAATCAATACTTTGAATCACAAAGAATCGTATTGATGCCGATCTACTCAACTAATCAATCCAATCTACCACAAGGATAAACTGATTATAGTTGGATCCTCTTTAACTGAAACAAGTATTGTGCACACCAAAGATTATGAACCCAAATCAGAAATCTTAAAAGTCTTCTTTGTCTTAGATCTTCAATAAACACCTGCACACAATCAACTTGAATCTCTTGTGATGAATCACGCACAGAAAGGAGTCTGTTAACAATGGATTATCACAAGACGTCTTTAGATCTACAAACAGTCTAAAGATCCCCACCAAACTTCGATCTAGTTTGAGTGAATCTTATATCAGAAGAGAATATTCTCAAGCATAAACAAACTAGGTGCAATCAAAGTTCAACAACCGTTAGTCAATCAAATCATTCGAAAACTAATAATAAACCGCAATTATCTAGTTTCCTACCAATGGTACTAATAGAGCTTCTCAATCCCAAAGAAGTCTTTAAACCTGAAGTAGTAAGAGATTTCGCCTAATTAAGTTACTTTCCTCTCCGAATAGGCGGTTCCTGATGTAGTTTTAATTGTGGTAAGTAAAGGGTTTGATTCTCGGACTTGGGAAGATATTGATTTTAGACTTAAATAAAATTAATCTAGCAAATAAAACAAAGGATGATAACAATATTGAGAGATTACTGGGAATCAGGATTTCACCGAACTCTTTTTCTATGGTTCAATATTAATTCTTAGACAATAATAGCTCCAAAAACAATAATTATTGACTCTTAATCTTTGCCAAGGTAGATTTTATAAAACATTAATTGTAAATGGTAAGCATGAGTTATCAAAACACTTAAGCTAAGCATAACTCATCAAACTAAATGACAACTAATTAATTTAAAATCATAATTCAAATTATATTAATGCAAAAGTCATAAAAATAATTAAATAAAGTTACCACAGTGATGAGAATTGGCTTCCTCCGTCATCCCAGTGATGGGGTTTAGCTCCACATGGTGAAAATACGCTCAAAATATTTATTCATGGCTCAAAAGTGTGTTTACAATAGTGAAAAGAGAGAAGAGTAATAAAAACAGAAAACTGCAACGTTTATAAGTGTTGCGAAGTCACTGTTAATAAACGATAAATTAAATGTGTTGCAGAATAATCGACTGACTGTATGTGTCTGTTCTTCGTGTTCTTGAGAACGACACTTCTCTTCTGTCGTCTGCAACTTCTCCTTCTTCTTCTCTGCTGCTGCTGCTGCAACTCCTCCTGCAGCGTGATTTTATGCCTCTGCTCTACCCCAAACTCTCGACAACTCTTATGAAACTTCCTACATCTCTATTTATACGCACATGGTCAATCAATCCCGAGAATTTCTTCTCAATCCGTCTTTTTTTTCTTTTCTCCCAAGGCACGAGATTTTTTTCCTTTTCTTCCTTGTTTACGTGTCTTTGGCTGTCTCTTTCCTACAAAAAGAATCTGACAGAGCATGTATATTTCCTATAATCCCACGTAATTTCCAAATATAATAGATAACAACCCGTGAATATCATCTCTTACCCTGTTTTGACGAGAACCGATGTTAACCTTCTCCTGGTTCGATTCAAACTCTATTACCACTCTTGTTTTGATCCAATGAATAAAACCCAATCTAATCCCATTAAAATCTCTGAGAATATCCACGTGACTTCTGTAATTAAACCCGAGAAACTATCCAACTCTGTTTTAGAAATCAAACGTGAAAAACCCTTTGTCCTTCGATCCAAAGCCCATTAACAAGCCTGTATTGATATCACAGGCTATCCCAAAATCAAATCTGCTTGAGAACCCGAGTAAATTTCGTCCAAAAACTCAACCCAGAAGTACGCAGGTGGTGAAGAAATTTTCCCGCCAAAACTATACTTCAAACGGTGAAGATGGTACTCCCCCTAACCAGACTGGGGTGCGAATAGCAATGGGAGTGCCCCTTATAACTGGGATGCCCCTTATCCAAACTGGGAGTCCGAATAGCAGGTGTCCTCCGGATGCTTTTATCAACTTTTCGAGCCGATTTCTCCAAAAACGTTTATTTCCCACAAATACATACAAAAACATAAAACACCATAATAAGTACAAAAATGGGTACTAACATTATATAAAATCGAGATGAAAATAGATACATAAATGTGTCTATCAGTTCCACCAGTAACAACACAACTGGGTAGTTTTGCTGGCTCTGAGGATTATTTTGCTAAAAATACAAACTTTGGTATTTATAGACCAAGGAAGTTTGGACACCAAGGAATTTCCAAAACCGAAAATATTCTTAAGGTATGCAATATATTCCAGATTTTGTTTCCATAATTCCTGGAAATGCTTTGTCCAAACATTGACCGAAAAATATCTTAGAAAATCTCCAATTGGTAAATGCACATTACCAATTTTTATTTTCCAAAAATAAAATTAAAAACCTTAATTAAAAGATTCTCAACTTATATTTCGATCCGGGATTTTCCTTTAGCTATTAAGGAATATCTTGAACAATAAAAGATAGGCGTTACTGCACATGTTCAAAGAATGTCGAGATCATTACTTTGTAATTCCTCTTTCATACTTACAATCTTGAAACCGATTTTCCACACTTCCAAACAAGTTTAGAATTGGTTCATCTGACTTTCAAGAACTATGTGATTGATTAAGAACACTCAATCACCAATCATGGGTTTAACGGTTCTACCAAAACAAGTTTCGGTTCTACCTCCATGTGAGTATTGTGCATAGTCACACTAGCTTTCTAAAAATTCGGTTAACTAGGTACTAGTTTTGGTTCCCCACATACTTATGGTAACTACTTGTATTTGCTGCACATCTCCATAGGATCGGTTCCCCTTTCACTAAAAACGTATTGCACATGTTCATAGGATCGGTTCCCCCATCAGCTAAAAATGTGTTGCACCTCTTACAAATATCGATTCCCCTTTGTGATCGGTTGCACCTCTTCATATGATCGGTTCCCCTTTGCCTAGAGTTGGTTATACCAATAACCCAAAATCGATCATACCATCTCAGGTGATTACTTAAGATCGGTTTCACTAATAAAAGTCATATCAATACAAAAGTCAGGCTTTGTGAATACTTTTAACAAGAACATAAACAAGTCATGAGCGGTTATACTAATCACACATATTGGTAGTTCAAAAGATATGCAATGAATCACAATACCAATAACCTAGCGATTTCCCTTTCGATTCATAAAACAAGTTCATGAATTTACTTCCTTTAAACGAATGTAAAACATTGTTTCCTAGGATGAAATCTTCACCTCATACCCATACATAATCACAATAGCATTCAAACGATTATGTCGATGTCTTATATACAAAGTTTAACGGTTAAGCAATAAACCTTGTATTGTATTCCTTAATACTACATCTAGCTAGAGTATAATCATTCATGCTTCGCAGTTATGTTTTCAATATGCACGACTTGAAAGATACGTTAGGGAATGAAACAGTACAAGTTAAATATCACTAACCTCAAGTGGAAGGATGATGTTGTCGTTGTAGCTCCTTATTTCTTCACTTCTTCAAGTTTTCGCAATACTTGTAATGTCTCATATCCTAATACTTTCAAGCTAACCTATACGAAGTTGACTCTAGTACATAATCAAGTGACTCTTTAAATGAGTTTTGGTTCACTAAAATATGACAACCAAATTGACATACCAATGCTTGGTGGGTTCAACAGATCAATGCTCTAACAACCATTAACTCTTCAAGAAGAATCAAGACTGCTGCTGTTCATAATACCAATCCTATTATCACTAGAGGATCTCTTAATTCAACTGAGCATGATGCCTTAGAAAAGCTCAAAAGGAAAATTAACCCCAGGGCTGATTTGAGGAAACGTACAAGAGCTAACTACAGTTTGGCAAGTATAGTGGTTATGCCAGAAGAACATGATACCACTGAACCTGATTATGCTCAATTGTGTCCTTCAATTACCAAATTGGGGGATTTACCTGCCATCAATCTTTTTAACTGTTCTCTCAATACCAAACCTTTGATTAGTTCTTATGGGAGCTACAATGTACCTGCTGACAATTCCCCAAACAACAATGGTGTCCGCAATAATTCTCATCTCAATGCTGCTACTTCTAGTCTCGATTCCTCCCAAAATGCTTCTCAAAGTGGTGATGATATCTGTGTTTCTCTTAGTGGTGGATCTGACTCTACCACTCAGGTAAATCTAACTCAACCAACCCTTTTAATCGATAATGCCAATCACACTATAAACCAATTCCCTGTCAATAACATCAATCTGATTGCTTGGAACATTAGAGGATTTGGAAAAAAATCTGCTAATAAGGAACTTAGTTCATTATGTAGGAATGTCAACCCTGATATCATTTTCCTCTCTGAAACAAAAATGAACAAAGATATGGTGGCTAGAAATCTAAAAAACATGGGTTTGCCTTGCACCTTTATAATTTGCATGACCCTGGTTTTTCTGGACCTAGGTTCACTTGGTCGAATATGCAACAAGGTCATGATCTAATTCTTGAAAGATTAAATAGATGTCTTATAAACCAAACTGCTGAATATCTTTGTCCTAAACTTTGTGTTAACAACCTCCCCAGAGACTCTTCTGATCATTGCCCTATGCATATAGGCTTTAATTATGAGGACATTTGTATGTCAAGACCTTTTCACTTTATGGCTATGTGGATTGAGGATCCTACTTGTAGAGACATTATTGCTAACTCTTGGTATGTCAATGTGGTAGGATCCCCTGCTTATAAGCTTAAAGCTAAAATGTTAAGTACTAAGAAAGGTCTTAGGGATTGGAATAAGTCTTCTTTTGGTAATATTCAAACTAATATATCTACCATTAGGAAAGATTTAGCTGAGATTCAAATCTCAAATCCTTCTGATACCAGCACTACCTCTAGACTCAAAGCTAGACTTGAGTACCTTTATAATTTAGAAGAGTTATACTGGAAAGATAAATCCAGGGAGGTCTGGCTCATGGGAGGTGACAGAAATTCACCATATTCCACAGAGTAACCCTCTTTAGGAGAAAAATAAATGCCATTAGTTGGATTAAGAATTCCTTAAATACTATTCTAATTGATAGAGATAGTATTGGAACTTCTTTCATAGACTATTTTAAAAATCTATATTCTTCCCATCCTCAACAATTCCAGGATGAAATTCTTGCTTATGCCCCCATTAAATTCTCTGCTGAGGATAATGCATTCTTGAATATGCCTCTGTAGATGGGAAAAACGATTTGCTGGTTTTTACGGAATTGAAGAGTCGACCGTGTGGAGACTCCTTGAACCGAGCGAAATGTTGAACCTCACACAGATGCACTGCAAGAAGGGAGTGCTTTAAGTTCGAGAGATCAATCTGTAAGACTCCGGCCTAAACCAAGAACAATGGCCGTTCCAGAGTCAATTCGGTCACAAGAAAGGATGAATTGATCTATAGGAGGGAAGCTGAGAAATGCGTGAGATCAATGGTGATCTGAGATTGTAGGTGTGTTGTGAATTCGGTGTAAAATGCTCAATGATTGAATTTTGCTCAATTGAGAGTGAATGCTCGGACGATGAGTTCGTGTAGACGAAAGATTGTATGTATGAACTTGCCGAGAATTCTTTTAGACGAATGTTCGAGTGTTCGAATCTTGTCCTTTCAATCAGGATTCAGAGACATTTTATAATGCCGAAGTTGAAAACACTATGATCCCATGAAGTGTGACAGTTTGCTGGAATCAGAGAGCGGGGAAGTGGGAAATCGTGTTAACCATCCTCAATTCACATGAGACGGTGTTTAAGGAACCCAATACCCTACCTCCACACAGAAATCATGATCACTACATTCCTCTTAAACCACTTTCAACTCCTCCCAATCAAAGATCCTATAGAATTCCCTACATACAAAAGGAGGTAGTGGAAAAATTAGTACAAGAAATGCTAACAGCCGGAATCATTAAACCCAGTCATAGCCCTTTTTCTTCACCAATTTTACTAGTGAAAAAGAAGGATGGAACTTGGCTTCGTGCAGATAGATGTTTGCCGGGGGAACCAGTTTCTCATCGTGCAGATACTTGGTTAATTTTCCACCCACTACTTTGCTGACTCTTCCAACTGATTGCACGACTTGCTCACATTCTCATCGTGGGTGAACACACGTGTCGTAGACCGCCAGACCAAAACCCTAGTTAATATCCCCCATGTGACACGATTGATATCTCGTGATTGTGGAGTCAGTTGCTGACTTTGTGGGACGATGAGTCCATGTATTGTTGAATTGAACATGTTTTGCAAATGTTTTGAAACTCATGAATCAAATATATCTGTTGAGACGAGGTATTATTCTGTTGATTACCTAAGACGAGCAAACTGTGTTGCTGAATTGTCAAATAATATTGATAGTTGAACCAATATTCTTGAATCTGAGCAAATATTGCTGGTTCGAGCAAATATTGCTAGTCTGAGGAATATTGCTAGTTTGAGCAAATATTGCCGATTTGAGATTGATGTACCCATGAGATTGATGTAGCCATATGCATCTCTGGAAGTTCCTTCGTGATCCCTGATTTCCATGGGAGCATGAGTAGCTTCTTGTCGAGTAATGCCAGCGGCTCTGAGAGTTTTCAAAGGAATGATGTTGATGGTGGTACCGACATCAATAAATGCCCTCCCGAATTCATTTTGTTTAATATGCATCATGGTGAGCGATCCCAGTCATACATTTCTTTGTCGGTGGTGAAAGGTTCGGAGGTACTGGAATCAATAGGCGTTTTCCAGACACTATGTGGTTCAAAACCGTAAACATGTCTCCTCTTTGCGCTTTCGACAGATAGAGTAATTCTGAGACATGCTCTATCAATGACTGAATCGCTTCTTTGATGCAGTGCTTCGTAAATGGAGAAGGTCCTAACCGGGAGGGGATCTCTGTGCAGTCCTTCAGCCCCCAGATTAAGTTCTCCTGACTCAACCTTTTCTCTGAATATACGTTTCAAGACTTTGCAGCTACTTGTGGGATGATTGACGAACCTGTGGAAATGGCAGTAACGAGGATTTTCCATGTCTTCCTCAGTTGGGTCTCTCCTGATATATGGCAATTTGATTGAACCATCTTGGATCCATGCATCTAATAGTTCGAGCACTTCTCCAATGGGGAGAGGGAAGTCAGGTGCATCTTGATCAGGATCCTCAGTATGCTGGCCAGGAGCCCGTGCCTCTGGTTTGTCCTTCTTTTGCGTCTTTGGAGGAGCAAGTATGCTTGTTCGGGGTTCGATCTTGCGCTTGCTCCTTCGCAACAACGTTTGTGGAGGGTTGCGGGTTGTATTGCTTGTTGATCAGACGTCTGCTTCCTCGAGTGTCTCGCGATTCTTCAGTCTTTGTAGGTTTTGCTTTTTCTAATAGAGCAGGTGCAGTGGTTGCCGATCTCTTCGCAGCTTCATGAAGCTCTGAGAAAGTCTGGAATCGAAGATTTTCCAGTAGAGCCCTGTAGAACGGGAGCATGCCATTGATGCACAAATCTACCAGTTGTTGCTCCATGACATTTGGGTTATGACAATCCAAGGCTTGGACTCTGAATCTCTTCACGTAATAATTGATGTTTTCACTGACCCTCTGAAACATTCTTCCAAGATCAGAGAGAGTGACTTGCTCTAACACGAAGAAGTACCCTGGTGCGATGTTGTTGTACCAGGTGTATGCCATGCCTTTCAAATATTTTGAAAATTCCTTGAGACGAACAACGTGATTGTGTTCATGCTCTTTTAAGGCTTCGAGGAAACGAGAGACATGTTCTCGAGCATTGCCGGTTCCATCATACAGAGTGAAAGTTGGAGAAGTATAACCTTTCGGAAGAGGGATCCTTTGCATAGCGGCAGGATAAGGAGGCTGGTGATGATGGACATGAGATGTCTTGTCCTTTCCACGGTTCTCCAGAAGACGCTCCAAATCTTCCCGAGTAATAAAATTTGATGATTCTTTTGCTGATGAATCGCCCGACTGCGGACTTCGTCGTCATCCACTGTATGAATTGGAATTACCTCAGGATCAGCATCTGAGGATTTCTCCTTCTCTTTCCCTTTTCCTTGAGTTTTCTCTGACATTGTATCAGTGAGAGCCTTCGGTTGATTAAATAGCTCCTTTTGTGCCATAGCCATATCGGTCTGATTTTTTGCAAGAGTCTCTTGCACTTTGATGAGATCTGCTATGGTGGGTGGTGGGTTTCCTCTGACTTCCTCAGGGTGTCGGCCGAACAGAGGATGACCTTCCGTGTTAGCGTGAGGAGGAGTAATATCACCACCGCCAGTGTTTGAGGCCGGAATTGTTTCCGGGATGTCTTCATTGTTGTTGTTGCTAGTGTTAACGCCGTTTTTATTGGAACATGTAACTAACCCAGACCTAAGACCAGCCATCTTATGAAACTGTGAGATTGCAACCGAGAGATTAATCTCCCACTGTGGTCGCCAATCTGTAGATGGGGAAAAACGATTTGCTGGTTTTTACGGAATTGAAGAGTCGACCGTGTGGAGACTCCTTGAACCGAGCGAAATGTTGAACCTCACACAGATGCACTGCAAGAAGGGAGTGCTTTAAGTTCGAGAGATCAATCTGTAAGACTCCGGCCTAAACCAAGAACAATGGCCGTTCCAGAGTCAATTCGGTCACAAGAGAGGATGGATTGATGCAGGAGGGAAGTCGAGAAATGAGTGAGATCAATGGTGATCCGAGATTGTAGGTGTGTTGTGAATTCAGCGTAAGAATGCTCTCAATGATTGAATTTTTCTCAATTGAGAGTGAATGCTCGGGACGATGAGTTCGTGTAGACGAAAGATTGTCCGTATGAACTTGCCGAGAATTCTTTTAGACGAATGTTCGAGTGTTCGAATCTTGTCCTTTCAATCAGGATTCAGAGACATTTTATAATGCCGGAGTTGAAAACACCATGATCCCATGAAGTGTGACAGTTTGCTAGAATCAGAAAGTGGGGAAGTGAGAAATCGTGTTAAAACCAGTTGTTCATCATGCGGAGACTTGGTTAATTTTCCACCCACTACTTTGCTGACTCTTCCAACTGATTGCACGACTTGCTCACATTCTCATCGTGGGTGAACACACGTGCCGTAGACCGCCAGACCAAAACCCTAGTTAATATTCCCCCATGTGACACGATTGATATCTCGTGATTGTGGAGTCAGTTGCTGACTTTGTGGGACGATGAGTCCATGTATTGTTGAATTGAACATGTTTTGCAAATGTTACAAACTCATGAATCAAATATGTCTGTTTGAGATGAGGTATTATTATGTTGATTACCTAAGACGAGCAAACTGTGTTCTTTGAATTGTCGAATAATATTGATAGTTGAACCAATATTCTTGAATCCGAGCAAATATTGCTTTGGTTGAGCGATTATTGCTAGTCCGAGGAATATTGCTAGTTTGAACAAATATTGCCGTTTGAGCAAATATTGCTCGTTTGATGAATTGTTGGTAGCAGGACCAAAATAAATATTAATTTAAGATAATGACTGCTGGGTCGAGTAAAATAAAAACGTTGATCATGGAATTAACATAAAATTATCAGAGTATTTGAATCTTCTCAGAATCATGTTTCTGCAGAGCTCTGGATTCAAAACCCTAATTTTATCGAAATGATGATTTATTTCAAATCAATCTGCAGAGTGAAGCAGGAGCCGGCTACATGGGATGACGAGTTCACCATGTACGCCCAGATGCTCGAATGATCAAAATACCAAAGTCTCTTAGAGGACCAGTTGGTGAAAGAATGATTAAATGCTGGTTTAATCATTTATTGAAATAATGCTCGTGTGAGCGACAAATAATAAAACCTAGCCATGAATGAGGAACCGACCAAGAGGTCACGAGACCGGATCTTGGTGGCCGTTGGACCAATGGATGGTCGTTCAAGCAAACTCTTAATTGTTTGGAAGAAGTTTGAACCTAATATGAGCAATTGAGCAAATTAGGTTAAAATCATTAAAACATGCGAGACCGGCTGTTTGCAGGCCTTAGAGCCACCCTTGGTTGGTCAAGGGGTCATGCTCGTGTCACCATAGTGTCCGTGTGTCAATCCTGGGAGTTTCAGTATTTTCCGATGCGCATTTGAGCAACATTCTGAGAAAATATGCAGAATCCAGGGTTTTTGCTGAAACTAGGAAAAATACATGAGATGATGAAAAATAATAAATAAAACCGGAATTGCAAGGTGTGGGACCGACCACGGCTAGGGCATGGCCGGCCGGTTAACAAGCACGGTCCCCACACTTTCCCGCTTTTATGTGATTTTATGTATTTTCTACGATTTGAGGAAATTCCATGAAATCGGAGAGTTTGCTTGAAATTAGGGAATTTCCATGAGATGAGAGAGATAAAACAATAATAAAATAGGGAATAGTGGAGTGTGGGACCGGCAATGGCCAAGGCATGGCCGGCCGGCCAATGGGCACGGTCCCAGAGCACTCTTCCCAATTTTATGTAATTGTCATGATTTTAGGAAATTTTCATAAAATCAGAGAGATTTGTTAAAATCAAGGTATTTTGTTGAAATCAGGGAGTTTTCATGGAATCAGGAAACTAAAACAACAAACAATAATAAAATAATAGGCGTGTGGGACCGGCTAGGGCATGGCCGACCAGCTAGAGCCCGGCCCCACGAGTTTTCCTAATTTTATAATAATTTTCATGATTTTAGAGAAAATTCATAAAATTAGGGAATTTTCATGGTTTTAGGGAAAATTCATAAAATCAAGGAATTTTCATAATTTGAGAGAAATAATAAAATAATGGGGACGTGAGGTGTGGGACCGACCACGGCTAGGGCATGTCGGCCGGCTGGTGCCCGGTCCCACGAGTTTTCCTAATTTTATAATAATTTTCATGATTTTAGAGAAAATTCATAAAATTAGGGAATTTTCATGGTTTGAGGGAAAATTCATAAAATCAAGGAATTTTCATAATTTGAGAGAAATAATAAAATAATGGGGACGTGAGGTGTGGGACCGGCCACGGCTAGGGCATAGCCGGCCGGCTGGTGCTCGGTCCCGCGACACCTTTCCCTAATTTTATTATCTCTTTGATAAAATCATGAGATTAGAGAATTTCCTTGAAACAAAGGAGATTAGCTCAAACGAGAGAATTTTCACGAGATCGGGGAAAAATAATAAAATATGACAAAATATAAAATTGGGCGCGGGGCCCGGTCACGGCATGACCGACCAACCGATGAGCCCGGTCCCACAGGCGCCTTTGCTAATATTTTATTATTATTATTATTATTTTCCTTCCTATTTTTCATAGGTTCATCGTTCATTCATATTTTTGAAATGCTCGTTTGCGCATTCAAATGTTGGTCTGTGCATTATTATTAAGTACACTTGCACCATTTCAGTCAGGGCTTATTCGATGCTCAGATGCCTGTCTCGTTGAATATTTATCACTAACCCGTGGAATTCTGCTGGGAAGAACCACGAATTGAAGTGACGAAATATAACGAAGAATCGTAGAATATTGCGATATTCGAGACGATTAGAGATAATTAAGCGATGGCTCTATACTAGCGGGGCTTCCTATCTAGGAGCATTAATTATCTGAGGATTGAGCAGTATGAACTTTTTGGAGTGTCATATTCCTCTTGTATAGTCAGGGAAATCATGGTTGCATCCTGAAGACGTTATTGCTCTATACTTGCAGACATGCTTGTCTAGGAGCCGTCCAATCTTGCAATTCTATACAATATGAGATGTGTTGTGGTCTCAGCTGGGAGACTACACATCTTCATCTTCTCTGAGAGACTTTCTCGATCAGAGGTTTTATGACACGAGCTTTCACGCTTAGAGACATGAGTCTCAATACTCATCCGATTGGGATCCGATAATTACTTGAAATTGCTCGGTATTCATGAGATGTGTCGTGGCCTCAGCTGGTAGACTACACATCTACATATACTCTGAGAGACAGCCTTCTTAGTCAGAGATTTATGGCATGAGCTTTCATGCTTTAATGAGAGACATGGGCCTCAATACTCATCTGATTGCCGGATCCGGAATATAGTTTTACAATTTTACCCTTTGTCGAAAATGCACCATCTACAACCTCTATCTCCAGGAGGAAATCAAGAATGTTGTTTTTCAAATGGGAAAAAAAGGCTCCCGGACCTGATGGCTTCAGGTTATTTTTACCAAAAACACTGGGATATTGTTGGAGATCTTTGTTATAGATATGAATCAAACACCTTGAGAATTGGGCATATTGCTAAGGTTTTTAACCATACTAATATTGCTCTTATTCCCAAAGTTCCTCTTGCAGAACTTGTGTCTCAATACAGACCAATAGGGCTCTGTAACTTCATTTATAAAATTCTTTCCAAAACTCTTGCTAATAGACTCAAACCTTTTATGAACAATATAATATCCCAAAATCAAAGTGCCTTTATTCCTAAAAGGAGTATTTCTGATAATATTGTGCTAGCCAATCAGGCCATATATGTCACAAACCATAATAAAAATGTTGAAGGCATGGCTGCCATCAAACTTGACATGTCTAAGGCTTATGACAAGCTTGAGTGAGACTTTTTAGAAAAGGTTTTAACCAAAATGGGTCTCTCAAACCATTGGGTTAAACTCATAAATCAATGTGTTTCTACTGTCTCCTACTTTGTTCTTCTTAATGGTAGCCTAACTGGGTTCTTCCAACCTGAAAGAGGTCTAAGACAGGGGGATCCCCTTTCCGCTTATCTTTACATCATATGCTCTGAAGCTTTATCTTCTTATATTGATAGTCTTCAAAAGAAGGGTATTTTAGAAGGTATCAAAGTTTGTAAAGATGCTCTAGAAATGACACATCTTTTGTTTGCTGATGATTCTCTCCTGTTTTCAAAAGCCACTTCTCAAAATTTTCAAGTCATTAAAGACTATCTTCAAACATACTGACTGGCTTCTGGGCAAGAAATAAACTTTGAAAAATCTGGTATTTTATTTAGCAGGAAAATTCCAAAGCATAGAAAAGCTATCTTGGCTAACATTCTAGATATCCAGAGCAGGGACTTAGGAGAAAAATATCCTGGCACTCCTACTTAAGGCTGCACATGGTCCGGTATGTCCCGGTTCTATTATGGAACCGGTCCCTGTACTTGGTATTGGCCGGTACCTCATTTTGAGGACCGGTACCGGGATTTTACCTGAACTTTCCAATCTTCATTACTCAAAAATTCGATCAAACATGGAATTAAATTTCCAAAAACACTACTCACTATCTGGCTGTACAACAACCTAGAAATCTCGCCTAAAACCCATTTCTTGCTTTGTCTTGTTGTAGGTAATGAAATCATGTGAGAAACAAAAGCATATTTAGAACCTAAGCAGAATAAATTCATTTCCACACTCAAAAGCTCGATTGCAATCTAAGCATCATACGGAAAGCAAGCATCTGCAACAATGTTATTATATTTCAGTGTGACAACTTATTTACTTCCCAGAACACATTGAGAAGTAAAGCAAGTAGCAAATGATGAAAGTGAAACTCACACCAAGGACTCAAATAATGCAGGAATTATAAACAACGAACTTACTAATAGGAATAATTTGTGATAAACATTCACCCCATATACGAAATGTAAGAGAAATATGAGTTTTTAAATCCTACAAAATACCATATTCATCCAAAATGGAGAACCCAGACCATATCTTCAAAACTTACTACTAATTGGTGTTTACCAATTACGAACAACACCCATCTCTTCCATAAATTTAATCCAATTACCACTGCTAATTCAAAATCTAACTGAAACCCAAAAATTTCAATTTCAAACCCTAACTTCAGTTCCTTCTTCTCAATCATCCATCAAAACTCAAAACCACCCATTTTTATGTTCTTCTCGACCTAATTCAACACCACCAGCAGAAACCCAGGCTAGATTTCCTTCTCAAATTATCAAATCTCATCGATCGAGAACAGCAGATCCAATCTACCTCTCGTTTTCGCTTTTCTTCTCCACTGAAATCTCAATCAATTCCTTCTTCTATTCAAAATAGAGGGTATCTGGTGGTGGTGTTAGAGAAGAAAGTGGTGGTGATGGTGAATCTGATAGAGACTCACTGTCTGGGACTCAGGGATGGTGAAGAAGAAGAAGAAGAAGTGAACTGGTTTTCAAGCCGACTAGTGTTTACTCGATAGATAAGATGAGTATATACCTAGGATTTATGGCCACGATTACTTCTAACTAAAATATCTAACGTCTATTATTCACCGGGACTTTCAAGCCGGTACATACTGGTACTTCCCCCATAACCGGTCCCTGTACCTGGTGTTGACCGGGACTGAAAGTTGAGAACCGGTCCCGGTGCGGTTCCGGTCTGGTTCTTTCAGTTCCGGTCTGGTTCTTTCGGTCGGTACAGGGACTCTAGACCGGTTCTTGTGCAGCCTTACTCCTACTGTGTTCCAAGCCTCTAAAATCCAGACACATATGGGTATTCTCCAAGCTGTTGATGCCAGAATTTCTATATGGCTTCATAAGCTCATGTCCCAAGCTGCTAGAACTACTCTGATTAAACATATTGGCCAAGCTATTCCCCTTTTCCAAATGGGAGCTTTTCTCATCCCTAAGCATCTTTGTAAACAAATGGATTCTCATCTCTGTAAATTTTGGTGGGGTGAAACCTTAGACCCAAAAGATAGGAAGTTGCATCTACTTGGTTGGGATATTTTATGCTCCCCCAAGGCTGAAGGTGGTTTGGGCTTTAGAAAGGATGAACTAAATAATCTAGATATGATGGCTAGGAATGCCTGGAGAATCCTAGAAAATCCTAATTGCCTGTTAGCTACTGTTCTTAAGGCTAAATACTTTCCTAGAACTGATTTCTTGAATGCCAAGTGCACTGGTAAGTGTTATTGGAATTGGAAGTGTTTGCATGCTATAAAAGAACTAATCAAGCCTTTCATTTCTTGGATAGTAGGGGATGGTCAATTTATTGACCCATGGTGTGACGAATGGCTACCTACTTTGGGTTCTGCTACACCCAACCCTCTTGTCCCCCCTGATCCTAGTATTAAAGTGTCTTATTTCATTGATTCTCAAACCAGAAGTTGGGATGCGTCTAGACTTAACACCCACTTTGATAATGCTTATGTTCAGAAGATTATCACCATTCCCTTAAGCCAGCTTTGCACTCCTGATAGGAGGGCTTGGGATCTTTCAAAGAATGACAAGTTTTCTTCTAAATATGCCTACATGAGGCTCAAAGGTCTTATGCACTCCCCTTGTAAAAATCTTAGGGCTCAGAGTTCCTTACGAAATTTAAGTTTTTGTCTGGAGAGTAGCTAGAAATGCTCTGCCTGCCAGAACTATTCTTCATACTAGAATGCATATGCATAGTGTAGATTGTCCTAGGTGTACTGATCATTATGAATCTATTATGCATGCTTTGGTCCTTTGTCCCTTTGCTAGCAGAGTCTGGTTTAAATATGATTTCAATATAAATACTCAGTTTTTTCTAAACAAGTCTTCTATTGATTGGCTTCTTTTTTGGTTAACTCATCCTCTGTCTAAACTTTCTCGATGAAGCTCAAAGCCTCTTTGTTGCTATCTTATGGTCTATTTGGACTAGTATGAACAATTTCATCTTCCAAAATCTTCTTTTGAAAATCATACCACTTTGTCCTAGCTAGAGCCGAGCTATGCTCCTCACTAGGAAAACTAGTATTACGAGTTCCTACTACTACTTAATCGGTATTTGTGATAAATGGATACCCCCTCTTTTGGATGGATTAAATGCAATACTAATGGTGCTTTTAATGATACTTCTGGAGCAAATGGTGCAAGGTATGTGATGCGTGATTTCTCAAGAAAGGCCACCTTTTGTGCCTCCTTAGTTTTTGAAGTTCATTCTGCTGAAGAAGTCAAGCCGAGCCATCTCAGGCGTCTTGAAGAAAGCTTTGGAGCAACAGTTAACACATATCATCGTGGAAAGTGATGCGAAATCCCCCATCGACCAATTTTCAACTGGCAAGTTCGAAGGAGACTCGCGTATGGATGCAATTTTTAAGGATATTCAATTTTACTCTTCTAAGTTAGTTGCTTGAATCTTTAGTTTTCAACCTCATTCTTGTAACTATGTAGCTCATGAGCTTGCTTTGTGGGCAAAGAAAACAATTCTACTATGTACTTGTCCTGTTCCCCTGTTTGGCTCTTACCAATAGTTGAGGAGGACCATTAGCCTTCTTGAAGGCCTTTGATTATAAAAAATAAATAAAAAAAATAAAAAAATAACACAAGACCTTGCAGAGACATTCTGTGGAGTGATTGTGTGCATAAACAACACTAAAAAGTGGACCTTGATCTAAGAGTCTAACTAATAAAATCAATCAATAATTCATAAAAGATAAAGCATTCGACCAAATTACACCTTGAGTGAGCTACTACTAGGTAGTTTAGACAAGTAGAATCTGATATTGGAGAGCTTCCGTACTTAGTGATATAAGGAATCTAGGGGATAACACTGAGCTAGCTGTTATTCCATGGTTGGATGTAATAACTTGATGACGGTCTAGTAAGGAAGAAGGATTCTTCGATCATGTGTCTCTCAACTGCTTGCAATCTTAATTACTTCATTTTTTAATTGTTTACTTTGCTTTAATCGAAAACAAAACCCCTATTGTGACATTTTGACAACTAAATGTCCCTGCTCTTCGTGGAAGGAATCTTATTTACTGCTATATTATTCATTAGTAAAGTAGAAGATAAGTGAATTAATTTGTGCACCAACGACATACGTCAAATTTTGGCGCTGCTGCCGGGGAGCAGTCTGTATATTTAGTTGTTATTTCTTTTAGTTCTATTTTTATTTTTATTTATTTTTGTTTTTATATTTTCTTTCACTTTTTAATTTTACTTTTATAGAATTTTGGTTTCAGGTACTTGATCTCTCGTACCGAAACAATAGGATTACCCGAGGTGCGGAATTCAAACTCGCAAGGGAACGATATCAAAGGCACATCAAGAATGAATGCGCAACAGAACAGATCAACATCAAAAGAGATGGTGAATGGTATAGTTCCTCCACCAACTCCACCTCCGGAGAATAAGTTAGGATAACTAACATCTCCGTGCTTAGATTCGCAACCGATGTGCATCATACTTACTAATCAAGTGGAGTTGAAGTTGAATATAATTCATCATCTATATAAGTTCAAGGGACATGCGGAGAGAATCCAAATTGATATCTTCAGCAATTTCAAAATACCATGACAAGTCTTGGACAAGAAGCCGAAGATGGTAATATGGCTATGCTGCAAGCCTTCCCGTTTTCGTTGACAAATTTAGCAAAAAAATGGTTGTATTATATTCCTCCAGGGAGTGTTACAACATGGGATTAATAACATGGCATCCGTACATAAAGAGATGGCATCCGTACGTAAAGAGATTAATAACATTCTACAGATTACTGGGGAGTTTCTATATGAATATTGGGAGAGGTACAAAAGGTTATTGGCAAGCTGTCTACACCACAATATATCTCAACACTCATCATTCAATATTTCTACGAAGGATTACTTCCGGAATAGAGGAATTTGATTGATGCAGCTGGTGGTGGTTCACTTACTAAAGAGATAATCTCGCAGGCAACTATTTTGATTGAGAGTATGGCTTCAAATACGTAAAAATTTTATACCAGAAACAACTCAAACATTAGAAGAGTAAGCGACATAGGAGATTCTTTACATACGAGCAATCCGATTGAGTACAATTGAAAAGACAATTCATCGTATAACTTTTGTAGTATCTCCACCATACCAAGAGGAGGCTGAGGTTTATACTTTATTCCCTAATCGAGAGGCCAAGGTATGACCCTTACTTTAATACTTATAGTCCAGGTTAAATAGATCACCCAAATTTTATTTATACAAATCAAATAAGTCGCAGCTCTAATCCTTTTAGGTGACATAGTGGTTTTCAACAACCACGATTCTAGTCATAAACACAAACCTCAACATCAACAACAGTAAAAACTCAGGTTTAAAGGAGATGATGAAAGTTATGATGCGAAGCAAGATGCAAATGTTCAACGACAAGATGCAATTCTGCAAAAACGGGATATGACTATAAAAAGACTTGCAAAGACAGATGGGTCAATTAGCTACAGAGTTGGGTCAGATAAAGGCATAGATTTCGACAAAGTTGTCATTGCAAAATCTTGTGAATCCAAGATAACACCTCAATGTTGTAACTCTAAGGAGTGGGAGGAAAGTAGAAGACCCAAATCAGCACAAAAACATAACTGATGACTTAGAAAAGGAAGTAGAAATGGAAATCGTTCCAAAGGAAACACCAACCTCAAATGGCCAACTTAAGGACATGGTTCCTACTTTTATCATACCACCTCTTTTTCCTAGTCGCTTTGCCAAGTCAAAGAAGCAAGTTCAAGATACAGAGATTCTAGATATTTTCAGTAAGATGCAAATCAACATCTCATTTATTGAAGCTATCAGAATGGTAGCCAGGTATGCCAAGGTTCTGAAATATATGTGTACAAAGAAGGTGCTTCTTTGTAATGAAATCACTCAGGTTGGTGAAAGTGCTTCTGCAATGTTACTGAAGAAGATCCCTGCAAAAAAGATCTTGGGGGTTTCACAATCCCAAATACTATTGGTACCAAGAGGTTTTAGCATGATTTGCTTGATCTGGGAGCTTCCACAGGTGTTATGTCAGTCGATATTTATGATTTTTTTGAATCTTGGACCTTTAAAAGAGACCGGTATTATCATTCAACTAGCAAACAAGTCTAATATATATCCGAAGGAACTCGTAGAAGATGTGTTAGTTCAAGTGAATGAGTTAATCTTTTCGGTTGACTTTTATGTTGTGGATATGCATAATGGAAATAATTGTTCATATACTTCACTACTTCCTTGGAGACCGTTTATGAAGACTGCAAAGACAAATATTGATGTAATAGTGGGAAACTTACTATGGAGTTTGATAAAAAAAAAAACGCTTCGATCAATAGATTTAAAGCAATGTGGTATCCGAGTGATGTCCATTCTGTTTTATCTATTCAGTATATCATAATAAGGTTTTTGATGACCGTGGGAGTAAGCTAGACGCCCATGGTTTACCACTTTTTGACGTGGACTTGGGTGCTGAATTCATAAAAAATTGTAGTGTTTTTGCGCCACAATAGAACCAGTTTGATAATTCTGCTTATATTCCTTTGCCCGTTACTAATGAAGTTGTTTTATCTTTTGTTGTGTAGGCACTCAAATTTGAAAACTCTTATCAACTTCATGGTGTTCTAATCAAAGAGATGGTTATATGAATATGGAAGTCGGAAACTCGTATGCGAGCTTCAATGTAATTTAACGGGTATATAAAAGTATTGTGCGATACAAGATGGCAGTGATTCTTTGTTTGATCGTTTAATGCTTGAATGCATGATTCGATGTTAGAGCATTACTCGGTTGAACTCACCAAACGTTGGCATGTCAAGTTTGGTTGTCATATTTTAGTTCCGAAACTTGAGGGTGCTTGATTAAATACTATAGTCAACTTTGTTATGTTAGACTAAGAACAATAGAAATGTTGAGATTCACTCATGTTACTCTGAAGAACCTGAAGACGTACCGGCATTAACGAACACATCATCCTTTTGTTCAAGGTTAGTAACGCATACTTGACTTGTTCCATTTATATATATGTGTCTTTCAAGTTGTTTAGATTGAAAACATAAAATACGAAGTATATTTAAGTATCTCTAGTATTGGTGGCTTGATCATGTCATTATGATCAAAGCGTCAATAAAGCATACACTAGTTATTTTACACAATGTTGGTACATTGGATTATGAAGTATAGTTTAGATATTTGAACTTCTTAGACTCGACATAATATTAATTGATAACTTGTTGTTGGTTAGTGTATTTAACTTTCGAGTTGATTCGTACCTCAAAGACTATGTTTGAATACATGATTTTAAGGAAGCAGACATATGAAACTTGTTTCGGAATTAAAAGGAATCAAAGGATCTATTCCAGGACAGATCCCTTAAACAAGGATATCTAGCAGGACCGATACCTTGCCAAGGATCTCTATTAGGACCGGTCCCAAGGATCACTACTAAGACTGATCCCATGAATCCCTAGTAGGACCGATCTTTAGGTTAACCAAAACAAAAAAAATCAGTCTTAGGGTTTGCATAACTATCAGAAATGTAGTTTAGTTAATATGAAAAGTTTATAATATGTCGACATAATATTTGAACATGTGATAACCTTGTATTACTTAATGTTAAAGTATTTTCTTGACACTCAAGGTGAGATCCTATAAACGAAATTTTTTAAATATATTTTTGATATTCAGAATTTATACGCTTTTCATATCCCTAGTGGAACTGGTTTCTATATTAGTAAAGTATATGTTATATGCTAGCTAATATTAGTTGTCATCCAAGAGAGGTTTCGGTATATGAGTTAGATCACAGTCGAATTCTTAACAAAACTAAAAATAAACATTAATTGAATTAGTATTTTCAGATTTGATATTTTCTTGTTATCCAAACTACCCTAGTCATTATAGATAGTGAATCTTGTAATTCTTACAAACTTATCCCTTGGACACAATGAACTAATAATTTGTGTGGGAATCCTAATGGAGTATTCTTGTAATACTCGTTCGGGAGGAGAGTATCCTAATTAGGTGACTTTTCTTATGTGCATTTCGTTTAAAGACTTCCGTAGAATGAAACAAGCACTAGTAGTACCGTTGGTGGAAAACTATAATTGTATTGTTATTTAAGTTCTCGATTATTAATTTGATTGACTAGCAAGAAAGTTGAACCTTGATAGGTCTAGTTTGTTTATTCCATGATCCTTCTTTTTTTGATATAAGGTCAACGATTTCGGATCTTCTTTGTTGCATCTAGATATAAAGATATGACTTTTAACCATCCGTTGTTAACATACTATGTTCTATGTGTGATCGATCATTATTGGAATCAAGTTATATGTAAATGTACTTTGAAGATTCAAGATTAAAAGATTTCTTTTTGGTATTTTGTTCTTTGTGATTATTTCGTGCATACTTGATTGACTTGGATCTGAAAAGTTTGTTTATCTCAAATAAAATTTAAAGCTTGTTATATAGATTGACAATCTATCTTTGTGTTTCTCCTTGATATCTACTTTGATAGTTTGTCAACTAAGATTAATTATTTAAGTAATCTTGATCTTAGTTGATCTAACTGGACAAATGAGTATATAATGATCGAACGGAAGAACCTTTGTACTTAACTATATCTCTGACTAACTTCTTTGATCTATGAGGTTTATAGAGAGGTTACTGAAACATGTTAGTCCTTTACTTGTTTCATATTACGATCCAAATGAGCTGAGTTGCCGAAGTATTCACATCAGGTGAAGCGAATTAAGTTAGTTCTTAGGATTCACATGTGTACACCAGATTGATTGTAGACACAATGATACTGAAGGAACTGAGTACTTTGAGTTAGTTTAGTTGGTATCAACTATACGAAGTTGTAATAGTCTTTGTATAGCCGAAGGTCGCGGGTTCGAGCCCCGCTGGGAGCATTCATATTATTATATTAATTTTAATACTTCTATAAGTGCATGTTTCTTTTTTCCATATAATAAAATATCAAGATTAAACTATTGTATGATTACAAAGAAGCTATAGCCTTTTATGCAAGTTTCTTTTTGCCGAAAAGTTAAATTTATATAAGAAAATATCAAGATTAAACTATTGTATGATTACAAAGAAGCTATAGCCTCCCAACTGTATAAGATGTTACTAATACGAATTGAATGAAAAATTTAGATTTAGAATTGATTTTTTTTTTAAAACTAAAAAAAAATTGATCTCTTGATGCTATTACCGGCTATCACGAAGAAAGTGTGGAAAAGAATATACGATGCTAGTTTGAAAAATTATATAAGAAGTTAAATTTTAAGAAATAAGTGCTCGCGTAGCTCAGTTGGTTAGAGTGTTGGTCTTATGAGCCAAAAAGTCGCGGGTTCGAGCCCCACTGTGAGCATTCATCTCATACGAATTGAATGAAAATTTTAGATTTAGAACTGACTTTTCTTAAGGGAATTGAATGAAAAATTTAGACTTAGAATTGTTTTTTTTTAAACCAAAAAAGTTGATCTCTTGATGCTATTACCCGCTATCACGAAGAAAGTGCGGAAGATAATATATGATGCTAGTCTGAAAAATGATATAAGAAGTTTATTTTGCTCGCGTAGCTCGGTTGGTTAGAGCGTTGGTCTTATGAGACAGTGTGGAAATTATTTTAAAAGTTTTTATAGAAACTACCAACCATGTTCAATTTTAGACTTTAAGTTTACGTGTGTTTTTCTTTCTTTTTGCGAAAAGGTTAAATTTGTATAAGAAAAAATCAAAATTAAACCATTCCACGATTACATCAATTAAGAAGCTATAGCCTCCTAACTATATGAGATGTTGCTAATGTGAATTGAATAAAAAATTAGATTAAGAGTTGATTTTATTTTAAACCAAAAATGTTAAATTTATATAAGAAAAAATAAATATCAAACCATCATCAGTTAAGCAACTATATTAGTTATGTAACTATAACCTCCAAATTTTACAACATGTTGCTAATAGGAATTTACTGAAAAATGGTATCACTAGACAACCACAAAATTGCATCTGACTTAACTAATAGTATAATATATATTTTTTTCCCGTAATATCGGTAAATGCTCCAAATTTAGAGTTCATCTTAATACCATGTACGTTCATTTTGATTTTAATAGTCCTACAAGACTATCGGCCAAATTCAAACTTTAGGTTGAGAGTTTTTTTTTTTCGAAGTGAAAAAGTTTACATTAAAGAAGAAAAGCCATCCAACTACAAATACAAATTAGGCAACCAATCAACTTTATAGGTGCAAACCCAATTCCCAGTTATGGAGAATTTGGTTGCAGTCAAAGGACTTGAAAGTATCCACATCACAACTCCATAAGACTAAAGTTTGTCTGAGAAACACAATGATTTCATAAACAGACTCATCTCTCTCCCCAAACACACGACCATTTCGCTATTTCCAGATGTTCCATATCACCACATAAGGGAATAACTTCCACACCGTCCTTCATGTTTTAATGAGAACATTCCTGGTAGGCTCGGAAACCTACAATAAAATACTGCAAGTGCACAGCGTCTAACTAGTAGACAATGGCAAGTACAGGTCGTTCCCACAGGGAGTGTGAAATACTCTACCAACTAATACCAAAAATTAAGTAACCAAATAGAAATGTTTCAAAGATTTTTAAATTCAAGAAAACAAAATAACAAATAATCGTGACAACAAACAAGATGGAATGAGTTGCTAGGGTTTTTGCTCTTCCACCAATTAATTATGCAAACTCTACTAAACATTAAATATATATTCCATGTTTTTAAAATATCTGTTTCTCCGATGTAATTTCCTTCGCTTCTATGTAGTGATCCTAAAGCATTACCTATCTATCCTTGCATACCACGTCTAGGGATTTAACCAAGCACGAAATATCAATTCAAAAGCATAAATAATCAAGAGAATCACATGATCAATTAAATACCAAGCTATACGAAGAAAAAACTACTAATCAATCAACTCATTATTAAGCATATAAATGTAGAGTTTTCATAATAAAATTGGGTTCAACCTAAACCCTAACATGACTCTAGCTAGCCATGGCTTTCTCAAAAGCCATAAAAAGATTCAAATCAAAATCAGAACTAACTAGGCAAAAACGAAAAAGGGAGAAATAATCTTCAAACCCTACTCTTCTCTACTCTGTAGCCGCGGCGTCGGCCTCTCCTCTTCCTCTCTCTCGATTGTCTTCATATAAGTGTTGTTGGAGACGTCCACAACAAGATTTTCAAGCCAGTCCGGGCCCACTTCAAATACCACACCTGTCTTCCATTCCAAAGACACTTTCCCTTTGTGAGTCCTGACCAGTCCGAGTCTTGGCAACATCTACCATTACGTCCGGCGTTTCAACTCCTTCTAGACTCCCCACAAACCGATTTCTTTTCATCCGGACAAGGAAGCAAGACCTATCATCATCGACAACTCTAGTTCTCCGAGACCATACTTCGACTCCACATCATCACCAACGCCTTCCTTATTCTCCGACCCACTTTGAATCGTCACCGCACTTCTTCACGGCAAAGAACCTAACAACTTCAACCCATATTCATTCGCACGGCCACGACAACCACTTCTTTTCCAGACCTTCTATAACGGTAGCACACCCACATTCTCTCGTCCGGCTAACTTCAGCCATGCATTACTTCCTCCCGGTGCTGCACAGCCACATTTAATCGAGACCTTCTTGAGACCATCGTTCACAACCGAGAACTTCACACAAATCCCATCCGGCTAACATACGGGCCTTAATCTTCATCTTCTTATTTTCGTCTCAATACCACTACCGATCACCGCTTGCATCCGCACTTCTTTGCTCCATCGACCACCGCTCTTCGTTCAATGATCACACAAAGACCAATCTCTACTTTTTGTCCATCTAGGTTTAGCTCCATTGAATCACAACAAAGAAATCCCATCTTCTTTCTCGGCTACGAAGCCTCTTTTCCTTGTGTTCACTGCCATGACTATGGTAACACCAACAACTCTTCTTCCCTAATTTTTGATGCGAGCCAATACTTCCGTTTAACACCTTCCTCCATCACTCAACAGCTTGGCCAACTACTCCTCCCCGACTACTTCATCGAATACACCATTGCCAGTAACTTCAATTCTTCTTCTCGCTCTCAACAACGGAACCACCCGTACCACCATCCACCTAAGAGTATCTCAAAACAATTCGAGTACCACCAAAGACCACCGCCTTCTTGAACCCATTATTCTCAGCCATCATGAGATACTCTCTCTCGCTGTTGCTTTTTCATTCTCAGCCATCACTGACTGCACTCTTACATCTCCATTCATGCTAACACGATCTGCATACAGCCACAACAGTGAACTGCCACCACCATCCAGTCCATTTAACATCACCGTTCTTTCTCAGTTCAACTCCAGCCACAAAAAGTGACTAGTCCACCATTTCGACCAAAGACCTATCTCGGCAGAATGCTCTCACCGACCTCATAAACAGCCAGCACAATCTCACTTCGCAGGCATCTCGTCCTCGAAATTCTTCATAATCTCTCTTGAAGAAGTAGATCCATTCCGGACCCACCAAACCAGTTTTTACTTCTTACCCATTCTCGGGTCCCATTGATCACCATGCATCTTCACTTATTTGCGTTTCGAATACCCAAGACTAACCAATTTTGAATCACTAAGTAACCCCATTGTAACCATCGATTCAAAGCACCATCTTTATTTGATTGTGGAACTGTAGAAGCCACCATTTGATGCCACCACTGCCTCAACTAATTCAGCGATCAAGACTCCATAATACAGCTCAATAATAACCTTTTATAAGAGTTACTTGTACTGCCCACTTCCATGAAGCTCAAAACCCTTTGCTTCCAAGAACGCCACCTAGCTGGTTTTGATAATATGAGATGTGGTGGGAAACTAGACATGTCTCCCACTTATTTGTATTGCCTGGGCGACCTTCACTTGCTTGAACCAACAAACCAATTCTTTGTTCCATTAATTATTTTGTTCTCTGGCCAAAAATAGTGAAATGCAAGGTGATGCCTTGACTTGGCGCAGCTCCCTCTTTCTTTCGTGCCGTGGGCTGTACTCGCGAGCGCTATTTACTTCCATTTAGCCATTTATTTTTCGGTTGATCGAATTCAATTGTACTTTCTACAAAAGCACCAAAATAATGTTATTAGTCAAAATGTCGAAGTACTAGCTAATATAAATATGGGTATAAAATATAGTATTTATGTGCTTATCACACCCCACACTTATATTTTGCTAGTCCCGAGCAAAACGGAAAATATATCCGTTCCACAACTGGATATAGAAATGTCTCTAAACAACAAGAAGACGGACCACTAAACAGTGGTTTAAAGGAGTCTGCTAAACGGCAAGATGATCCACTAAAACAAGGATAGAGATGTCTCATAAATGGCTAGACAGAAAGACCCTTAAACAACATCACATCATATATATATATATATATATATTTTTTAATGCGGACCAGCTAAACAATTTGGTCATAAAATGAAAAATACGAAAACGAATGAAAAGACCCACTAAACAGCTGGTCATGTTTTTTTTTTTTTTTTTTTTTTTTTTTTTTTTTTTTTTTTTTTTTTTTTTAAAGCCTAACGAAAATGTCACTCCTCCATACTTAAACATTACATTGTCCTCAATGTAATTGAGTCATACAACGTAGTGATTAAGATGGGAAATTCCTAAAATGAAATATGCAAAAAACTATACAAATAAAAATAAAAGATAGAGTGAAGGGAACAAATCGATGGGTTGACTCCCATTAAGCGAAAGGTATTTGTCTCCTTTTTACCAGTAGCATGTTCTCAAACGAGGTGAGGTTAGTACCTCAAAGTAAGTAAATCAGTATATATAGAGTCTGAAAAGTTGGGGATCAACCCAACCAATCCGCTCAGCTGAAAATATGAACCTGCAAAAATTATAAACCTCCAAAAAGATGTGTAAATTCATTCCCAATAGAAAACAATCCTTAGTCATCAAGTCATGCAAGGTCGAGATAAATAAATCTCTCACATGGACAACAAACATAGAATTTATATTAGTCTTTATTCGGGAAGCACACTCTAAATCAGGCTCTAAATCAGCGGAAATAACTTCAGCAGCTGATATCGGTTCAAATTTACTCGCTGAACAAGGACTCAATGGAGAAATAATATGACGACTCATAGACCCACTATCATCTACAACGGTTTCATTATTAATATCATCAAGATGAGAAAAATCAAAGCTTGATAGGTCAGACAATGGCTTAAGGGTCAAGGTCGGAGCTTTCTCGACTGATGTAACTAGTCGAGACTCGGGCAAAACTAGAGATTCTAGTTTGGGTTTCCATTTATTAGTGTCTAGCAGCGGTGTGGAGTCTAACAAAGCATTGACTTCACAAATAACACTATCATCATCAAAATCATACCCAAAATGAGCTAAGCAAACCTCTAATGGATCTTCCGAGTCACTCTTGCGAAAGATTTGCGAGTGCATACTTTCTTTGCGCCCCTGCTGGTTTCAATTTCAGCACTTCAGACTAAGGTACCTAAAAATAAATCAAACAAACTGCATAAAAAGAACTAAAAAAAAAATCTAAAAGAAAAAGAAATTATATACAAAAAATAAAAATAAGCTATATACAATGATATCAACTAGTGAGTATTTTGCTACAACTCCCCGGCAACGGCGCCACTTGGTAGGCTCGGAAACCTACAATAAAATACTGCAAGTGCACAGCGTCTAACTAGTAGACAATGGCAAGTACAGGTCGTTACCACAGGGAGTGTGAAATACTCTACCAACTAATACCAAAAATTAAGTAACCAAATAGAAATGTTTCAAAGATTTTCAGAAATTCGAAGAAAACAAAATAACAAATAATCGTGACAACAAACAAGATGGAATGAGTTGCTAGGGTTTTCGGTTTCCACCAATTAATTATGCAAACTCTACTAAACATTAAATATATATTCCATGTTGTTTTAAATCAAGTTTCTCCGATGTAATTTCCTTCGCTTCTTATGTAGTGATCCTAAAGCATTACCTATCTATCCTTGCATACCACGTCTAGGGATTTAATCAAGCACGAAATATAAATTCAAAAGCATAAATAATCAAGAGAATCACATGATCAATTAAATACCAAGCTATACGAAGAAAAACTACTAATCAATCAACTCATTATTAAGCATATAAATGTAGAGTTTTCATAATAAAATTGGGTTCAACCTAAACCCTAACATGGCTCTAGCTAGCCATGGCTTTCTCAAAAGCCATAAAAAGATTCAAATCAAAATCAGAACTAACTAGGCAAAAACGAAAAAGGGAGAAATAATCTTCAAACCCTACTCTTCTCTACTCTGTAGCCGCGGCGTCGGTCTCTCCCTCTTCTGTCTCTCGATTGTCTTCATATAAGTGTTGTTGGAGACGTCCACAACAAGATTTTCAAGCCCAGTCCAGGCCCACTTCAAATACCACACTGTCTTCCATTCCAGCAGCACTTTCCCTTTGTGAGTCCTGGACGTCTGAGTCCTGGCAACAACTACCATTCTTTCCGGCGTTTCAACTCCTTCCAGACTCCCACAAACCGATTTCTTTTCATCCAGACAAGGGCAACACCTATCATCATCGACAACTCTAGTTCTGCAGCCATACTTCGACTCCCACATCATCACCAACGCCTTCCTTATTCTTGACCCACACTGAATCGTCACATGCACTTCTTCACGGCAGAGAAACCTAACAACTTCAACCCATATTCATTCGCCCGCCACGACAACCACTTCTTTTCCGGACCTTCTATAACGGTAGCACACCCACCATTCTCTGTCCGCTAACTTCAAATACTCGCATTATTTCCTCCCGAAAGGCTTGCACAGCCACATTTAATCGAGACCTTCTTGAGACCATCGTTCACAACCGAGAACTTCACACAAATCCCATCCAGCTAACATACGGGCCTTAATCTTCATCTTCTTATTTTCGTCTCAATACCATTACCGATCACCGCTTGATCCGCACTTCTTTGCTCCATCGACCACTGCTCTTCTTTCAATGATCACACAGCGCCAATCTCTACTTTTTGTCCATCTAGGTTTAGCTCCATTGAATCACAACAAAGAAATCCCATCTTCTTTCTCATTTCTGATTGCCTCTTTTCCTTGTGTTCACTGCCATGACTATGGTAACACCAACAACTCTTCTTTCCTAATTTTTGATGCGAGCCAATACTTCCGTTTAACACCTTCCTCCATCACTCAACAGCTTGGCCAACTACTCCTCCCTGACTACTTCATCGAATACACCATTGCCAGCCAACTTCAATTCTTCTTCTCGCTCTCAACAACAGAACCACCGTACCACCATCCACCTAAGAGTATCTCAGGCAAACAATTCGAGTACCACCAGCACCACTGCCTTCTTGAACCCATTATTCTCAGCCATCATGAGATACTCTCTCTCGCATTGCTTTTTTCATTCTCAGCCATCACTGATCGCACTCTTACATCTCCATTCATGCTAACACGATCTCGCATACGCCCACAACAAGAACTGCCACCACCATCCAAATCCATTTAACATCACCGTTTTTCTCAGTTCAACTCCAGCCACAAAAAGTGACTAGTCCACCATTTCGACCAGCACCGGTATCTCAGCAGAACAGCCGCTCACCGACCTCATAAACAGCCAGCACAATCTCACTTCGCAGGCATCTCGTCCTCGAAATTCTTCATAATCTCTCTTGAAGCAGTAGATCCATTCCAGACCCACCAAACCAGTTGTTACTTCTTACCCATTCTCAGTCCCATTTATCAGTCATGCATCTTCACTTATTTGCGCTTTGAATACCCAAAGACTAACCAATTTCGAATCACTAAGTAACCCTACAGAACCATCGATTCAAGACCATCTTTATTTGATTGTGGAACCGTAGAAGCCACCATTTGATTCCACCACTGCCTCAACTAATTCAGCATCAAGACTCCATAATACATTTCAATAATAACCTTTTATAAGAGTTACTTGTACTGCCCACTTCCATGAAGCTCAAAACCCTTTGCTTCCAAGAACGCCACCTAGCTGGTTTTGATAATATGAGATGTGGTGGGAAACTAGACATGTCTCCCACTTATTTGTATTGCCTGGGCGACCTTCACTTGCTTGAACCAACAAACCAATTCTTTGTTCCATTAATTATTTTGTTCTCTGGCCAAAAATAGTGAAATGCAAGGTGATGCCTTGACTTGGCGCAGCTCCCTCTTTCTTTCGTGCCGTGGGCTGTACTCGCGAGCGCTATTTACTTCCATTTAGCCATTTATTTTTCGGTGATCGAATTCAATTGTACTTTCTACAAAAGCACCAAAATAATGTTATTAGTCAAAATGTCGAGTACTAGCTAATATAAATATGGGTATAAAATATAGTATTTATGTGCTTATCACACCCCCCACTTATATTTTGCTAGTCCCGAGCAAAACAGAAAATATATCCGTTCCACAACCGGATATAGAAATGTCTCGCTAAACAAGAAGACGGGACCACTAAATGTTGGTTTAAAGGAGTCTCTAAACAAGAAGATGATCCACTAAACAGTGGATAGAGATGTCTGCTAAACAGCTAGACAGAAAGACCCGCTAAACAGCTGATCACATCATATATATATATATATATTTTAATGCAGACCCGCTAAACAATGGTCATAAAATGAAAAATACGAAAACGAATGAAAAGACCCACTAAACAAATGGTCATGTTTTTTTTTTTTTTTTTTTTTTTTTTTTTTTTTTTTTTTAAGCCTAACGAAAATGTCACTCCAACACACTTAAACATTACATTGTCCTCAATGTAATTGAGTCATCCAACGTAGAGATTAAGATGGGAAATTCCTAAAATGAAATATGCAAAAAACTATACAAATAAAAATAAAAGATAGAGTGAAGGAACAAAATCATGGGTTGACTCCCATGAAGCGAAAGGTATTTGTCTCCCTTTTTACCAGTAGCATGTTATCAAAGAGGTGAGGTTAGTACCTCAAAGTAAGCTGGCAATCATATATATAGAGTCTGAAAAGTTGGGGATCAACCCAACCAATCCGCTCAGCTGAAAATATGAACCTGCAAAAATTATAAACCTCCAAAAAGATGTGTAAATTCATTCCCAATAGAAAACAATCCTTAGTCATCAAGTCATGCAAGGTCGAGATAAATAAATCTCTCACATGGACAACAAACATAGAATTTATATTAGTCTTTATTCAGAAGCACACTCTAAATCGCTCTAAATCGGTGGAAATAACTTCAAGAATGATATCGGTTCAAATTTACTCGGCCGAACAAGGACTCAATGGAGAAATAATATGACGACTCATAGACCCACTATCATCTACAACGGTTTCATTATTAATATCATCAAGATGAGAAAAATCAAAGCTTGATAGGTCGACAATGGCTTAAGGGTCAAGGTCGGAGCTTTCTCGATTGATGTAACTAGTCGAGACTCGGGCAAAACTAGAGATTCTAGTTTGGGTTTCCATTTATTAGTGTCTAGCAAATGTGGAGTCTAACAAAGCATTGACTTCACAAATAACACTATCATCATCAAAATCATACCCAAAATGAGCTAAGAAAACCTCTAATGGATCTTCCGAGTCACTCTTGCGAAAGATTTGCGAGTGCATACTTTCTTTGCGCCCTGCTTTGGTTTCAATTTCAGCACTTCAGACTACGGTACCTAAAAATAAATCAAACAAACTGCATAAAAAGAACTAAAAAAAAAATCTAAAAGAAAAAGAAATTATATACAAAAAATAAAAATAAGCTATATACAATGATATCAACTAGTGAGTATTTTGCTACCACTCCCCGGCAACGGCGCCACTTGGTAGGCTCCTTTAAACCTACAATAAAATACTAAGTGCACAGCTGTCTAACTAGTAGACAATGGCAAGTACAGGTCGTTACCACGAGGAGTGTGAAATACTCTACCAACTAATACCAAAAATTAAGTAACCAAATAGAAATGTTTCAAAGATTTTCGTAAATTCAAGAAAACAAAATAACAAATAATCGTGACAACAAACAAGATGGAATGAGTTGCTAGGGTTTTCGGTTTCCACCAATTAATTATGCAAACTCTACTAAACATTAAATATATATTCCATGTTGTTTTAAATACTTTTTCTCCGATGTAATTTCCTTCGCTTCTTATGTAGTGATCCTAAAGCATTACCTATCTATCCTTGCATACCACGTCTAGGGATTTAACCGAAGCACGAAATATAAATTCAAAAGCATAAATAATCAAGAGAATCACATGATCAATTAAATACCAAGCTATACGAAGAAAAACTACTAATCAATCAACTCATTATTAAGCATATAAATGTAGAGTTTTCATAATAAAATTGGGTTCAACCTAAACCCTAACATGGCTCTAGCTAGCCATGGCTTTCTCAAAAGCCATAAAAAGATTCAAATCAAAATCAGAACTAACTAGGCAAAAACGAAAAAGGGAGAAATAATCTTCAAACCCTACTCTTCTCTACTCTGTAGCCGCGGCGTCGGTCTCTCCCTCTTCTGTCTCTCGATTGTCTTCATATAAGTGTTGTTGGAGACGTCCACAACAAGATTTTCAAGCCCGGTCCAGGCCCACTTCAAATACCACATTGTCTTCCATTCCAAGAAGACTTTCCCTTTGTGAGTCCCGACTGTCCGAGTCTTGGCAACAGCTACCATTCTTTCCTGGCGTTTCAACTCCTTCCGGACTCCCACAAACCGATTTCTTTTCATCCAGACAAGGGCAACACCTATCATCATCGACAACTCTAGTTCTGCGACCATACTTGACTCCCACATCATCACCAACGCCTTCCTTATTCTTCGACCCACTGAATCGTCACATGCACTTCTTCACGGCAGCAAACCTAACAACTTCAACCCATATTCATTCGCCTGGCCACGACAACCACTTCTTTTCCAGACCTTCTATAACGGTAGACACCCACCATTCTCTCTGTCCTAAGGCTAACTTCACCATCAGACATTTCTTCCTCCCGGTGCAGACAGCCACATTTAATCGAGACCTTCTTGAGACCATCGTTCACAACCGAGAACTTCACACAAATCCCATCCGGCTAACATACGGGCCTTAATCTTCATCTTCTTATTTTCGTCTCAATACCATTACCGATCACCGCTTGCATCCGCACTTCTTTGCTCCATCGACCACGCTCTTCTTTCAATGATCACACAACACCAATCTCTACTTTTGTCCATCTAGGTTTAGCTCCATTGAATCACAACAAAGAATCCCATCTTCTTTCTCACTACAAGTGCCTCTTTTCCTTGTGTTCACCGCCATGACTATGGTAACACCAATGACTCTTCCCTAATTTTTGATGCGAGCCAATACTTCCGTTTAACACCTTCCTCCATCACTCAACAAACTTGGCCAACTACTCCTCCCGACTACTTCATCGAATACACCATTGCTAGCCAACTTCAATTCTTCTTCTCGCTCTCAACAAATGAACCACCGTACCACCATCCACCTAAGAGTATCTCGGGCAAACAATTCGAGTACCACCAAGTGCACGCCTTCTGAACCCATTATTCTCAGCCATCATGAGATACTCTCTCCCGCTGTTGCTTTTTCATTCTCGACCATCACTTGATCGCACTCTTACATCTCCATTCATGCTAACACGATCTGCATACAGCCACAACAGTGAACTGCCACCATCATCCACCCATTTAACATCACCGTTCTTTCTCGGTTCAACTTCAGCCACAAAAAGTGACTAGTCCACCATTTCGACCAAGCACCGTATCTCGAGAGAATAGCCGCTCACCGACCTCATAAACAGCCAAAGACAATCTCACTTCGCAGGCATCTCGTCCTCGAAATTCTTCATAATCTCTCTTGAAGCGGTAGATCCATTCCGGACCCACCAAACCGGTTGTTACTTACCCATTCCAGGTCCCATTGATCGGTCATGCATCTTCACTTATTTGCGCTTTGAATACCCAAGACTAACCAATTTCGAATCACTAAGTAACCCCACGTAACCATCGATTCAAGACCATCTTTATTTGATTGTGAACCGTAGAAGCCACCATTTGATGCCACCACCGCCTCAACTAATTCAGCGATCAAGACTCCATAATACACCAATAATAACCTTTTTATAAGAGTTACTTGTACTGCCCACTTCCATGAAGCTCAAAACCCTTTGCTTCCAAGAACGCCACCTAGCCGGTTTTGATAATATGAGATGTGGTGGGAAACTAGACATGTCTCCCACTTATTTGTATTGCACAGGCGACCTTCACTTGCTTGAACCAACAAACCAATTCTTTGTTCCATTAATTATTTTGTTCTCTCGGCCAAAAACAAATGAAATGCAAGGTGATGCCTTGACTTGGCGCAGCTCCCTCTTTTTTTCGTGTCGTGGTCTGTACTTCAAGCGAGCGCTATTTACTTCCATTTAGCCATTTATTTTTCTAAAGATCGAATTCAATTGTACTTTCTACAAAAGCACCAAAATAATGTTATTAGTCAAAATGTCGAGTACTAGCTAATATAAATATGGGTATAAAATATAGTATTTATGTGCATATCAATTCCATCCCCAAGCTTCAAAGAAACTCCAAATAATAGTTGGTAAAGTCCAGAGATATGAAAGGCCGTCATGTAGTAATCCCACACTTCAAAGGTATAACTGCAGTGAAGAGAAAAGTGATCTACATCTCTAAGTCTCGCATAACAGAATACACAAGAGATACTATCCAGATTCAACACCTCTATGTCTGAGCATTTATCTTGTTGGAAGAAAGTTATTGAAAAACTTAATTTAGGTGAAATATACTTGTAATAGGCACAATCTTGAATTTCTCCAAAGAAGTATTTAAAGCAAGTTTTTGTGTTGAAGTTGTTTAGAATCTCTACTTCACCCTATGCATCTACTAAACTCGTAATCGCACCAAGATCCCGAAAAGTAAATCCCACTCTAACCTGTTCATTCCCATTAAGTCTCCTCTTGAACTCACCCCCGCCATCTTCCTTGACTAATCATATATGCGATAAAAGCCTCACTTATCTCATGCCACTTTATAAACTTTAGGGAAAAGGTATTTCAAGCATCCATTCACACCCATATATCATAATCGAATCTAACTCCTCTACCATTTCCAATTTTAACAATTAGGTGTTGTTGTAGTTCTCGGAACCATTCTTGTTACATTCTTCCATAGACTACCTTATTGAGTTGAGCTATTCTTTTGGAAAAATGATTTCCTCATTTGCTTTAGTCTTCTGAATAATAATCTTTCTCCATAGAGTTTTTTTTTTTTGGGTAGAATATCTCCACACCCATTTAGATATAAGAGCCATATGAGTAGTTCTGATGCTCTCAAATCCTAAGCCTTCACACCTCTTAGGTAAGTTAACTTTGGTCCACACCACCCAAGCCATCTTTTTCATACCTTCAACTGATCCCGAAAGAAAACTTCGCATAATTTTTATCATTTTCTTTTCAACACTTACTTGTTGGTACCATGTAGGTATTGTACTTGTGGTTGTAACTTGTCAATCTCCTTTTTTTGCTACTCCCGCTGTCTTTTTTCATTTTCGTCCTCTATTCTATTTTCTTTTGCTTCTGCGTATAGTGGTATTTTCTCATTGAACTCTCATATATACCCTAAAATTGTTATTTAATTACTTAATTATTTTTATTATAACCTATCGAAAATCTTAGATAGTATATTCATAAATAAGAACATGTCTATTTAATATCCTTTAATTTTATTTTCATTCCTTTTCTAAAATATTGTAATTTTTATTATTTTCTTCTTAAAGTTTCCAAAATAAATTCGATCTTAAATTTTCTCTTTTTACTTTCCAATTAGAAATGGATTTTCCAATTTCATATATTATAATAATAATGAAATTTATATTTGTAGTTGCAGGAAATTTTACACTACACCCCTCATAATATTTTGTAGATCTAAATCTTATTAATCACCTAAATTTCAAATATAAGTGCTAGAAATATAAATTGACACAAGGATTTTTTACATGGTTCGATCAATATGATCTACATCCATGGTTCTTCACTATGATTTTTGAGGTTACATAAGAATTACATTTACAATATCCATTAATGGATATTTTGTAGAGCTCTCGATCTAATTATTTGGGGAAGAAGATGATAAAGAAAATAAATCTCTCCCTAAAAATATCTCTCTCCAAAATATCTCTCTCTCTCCTACCAAAATTATCATCCCTTTCTCTCTCCTGCTCTCCTCTTTATATAGTATTTACATAGTGGATGACAGCTCATGTACAACTAATATTTCCCTTAATTTCGGATTTACCTTGCGACATCCTCGCGAGAGTATAAATGTTAAATCTCGCAGACACTCTAATTCTCGCAAGATCCTCGCACTTTCTTCATGTTTACGTTATCTTCATTTGTTATGTCATTTCTGAAATCACTTTGCGACGGCTTCGCGACGTTGTTAATGAAGATTCCGCAAGTGTGTTGTTGTTTTGATATTTGGATCCTACATCTTGCCTCTTTTTTCTTGAATATTGCTTGAAGAGCGATCTTTAAGAAAAAATCTGTTGTTGTAGTATCTTTGATATTTGTTACTGAAGGAACGAGCGAAAGAATACTGGACTTGAAAAGTACGTACTTGCCTCTATTCTTTTGCGAAGTTCCGAAGCTTTGCGAAATAAATAAGAAATACCATCCCGAAGAATATGAAGTATGAAGTATCCTTGAAGAAGTATAAGAAGTACTTAATCCTCTAAATATAAGAAATATTGCGAATCCATTTTTCGAAACTCTCGCTCCATGTTCTTTGCCTCATGCTATGCTCTATTTTTTCGAAGTTCCGAAATTTTGCGAAGTGAATAAGAAGTATTAATCATTGAAGTATAAGAAGTATTGCCTCTGTTCATGCGAAGTTATTATTCCATTTTTGGTGAGGATTCTTGTTGTTCATTGGTGAATATCTTCTTTGGAAGTGATTCTTGCCGAGAAGATAAAGAACATAAAATGTTTTCTTGGTTATCCATAATTGCCTCTGTTCTTTATCTATGAGGATATAATCATTGAAAAAGTGTTGAATGAGCGAGTTATTTCTTCATTCTTATCTTGCCTCTGTCTCATACTTTGTTCTCATGCGATAGTATAATCTCTTCAAGTTGCTTATAATTGTGAGAAATAATTTGGCGAAATAATCACATTCTCACAAATTCTGAATAATTCTCGCGAATTTTTGTAAAATACTTGTGCAAATATAATGCTTATGTAATGATTACGTTATGAAATGTGTATGCGATGTTTATGCCATGAAATGCTTATGCAATGCTTTCATGATGCGAGTATAATGCTTGTATGATGAGAATGCTCATCTACCGCAATGGATAGCTAATGTTTGTGTTACTTAGCTCATTTTGCCGCTCTAAAATTGATGTAGCTTTAAATCGCTTTCATTCTTCATTTCTCCGATTTTGTCTCTAGTATATGCATTCCTCTTTGCGTATTTGTTGTTCCTCGCGAATTCTTTTGCTTGTGCTTCATTTTTCTTATTCCCGCACTATTAGTATCGCATAATAATATGATCATAATATCAAGTACGTGGCATTTGCATTGCCTCGGTCTCATTATTATATACGTGTTCGCAAGTTTATCATTTAATCATTTTATCAAGCTCCTAAGCTTATCATGTAATCTTTTTGCAATGAAAGATCTCTCATTACCTACATTCAAAATGCTTATGTTGAAGTTCTGTCATTGCGACAAGATCGCAGGACGTCTTTACATTTTCATGTAATGACCCATTGGTCTTGCCTTATCAATTTTCTTGTGTGGTCTTATTTCGCCTTCCTAGTTAAAGGTCTTATTATGCCACCCCTCATTATTGCGACAATATGACAGGCCTAAATATTCTTGCGAACATAAGCCCCATGACATTGTCGTCTTGCGACAAAATCGCAGACGTCGTTACACTTTCATGTAAAGACCCATTGATCTTGTCTTATCATTTCTTTAGTATTTTTGCCTCTGCAGATCATTGCACAAATATGACAAGCCTAAATTTTCTTGCGAAAATAAAGCCTCATGACATTTGCGTCTTTTGACACTTATCGACTCCCTAATGGAGGGTGCCGCCCTTATCTTCTCCCTGGTTGCCCCTTCAAGGAGGCGTACATCGGCCATACAAGACTAGCTCCTCCCATCCTAGTCTTAACAACAACCGGTTGTTTTCATGCCCTCTTATCCCTTATACCTATAGGGCTTATGGTTACGAGATCGCACCCTAAGTGGAGTTTTCTTGGCCGAGTGCAGCATGTGCCAAGAATTGTCAAGAGTGGTAAGGAAGTTCCATGCTCCCCGCACTCTTGACTCAACTGTACCTCGGCGCCTTGGTCATACACTGACTCCTTGGAAGAGACCCTCGGGCGTCCAACCAGGGTATAACCTTATATATATAGTTGGAAATCCAAGGTATCTCTCCCGGATAGGCTTTCATGGGCCCCAAATCTCCATGACCCAGGCTTCAGGAGCGGTGTAACCTTCCCCCTGGGCCATGTCAAGAGATACCCCCTTATATGACGTACTTTAGGTCTTACATTTGCCTCTTGCGAAATATCATTCGCGAACTAGGTGTACGCCATAAAGGTTCGTCCCATTCACTCACTCAATCATTTTTGTCAATTCATTCAATCATTCATTTTTGATTTTCTCTTCTCATTATCTTTGCGAAATTATCGCATGTCCATTATCTTTGCGAAATTATCGCATGTCTTCATTCTTTCATTCATCCTTTCATTCATTCCTTCATTTCTGTCACTTCCTTCGCTCATTCTTTCGTTTCTGTCATTTCATTCATTCTCATAATATCATATCATTTGAAGTAAAGTAAATATTCAAGAGAAATATATAAATTAATCTGCGAGATTTTTCTCGAATCTTTGAAATCTTTAAGATCTTTGTAATTTAGAAATCTTTGAAATCTTTGTAATTCTTTTGAAATCTTTGAAATCTTTGAGATCTTGAAATCTTTGTAATTTTTTTTTTATTTTTTTTTATATCAAATCAAAAATCTTTTATTTTCTGTAAAAGTAAAATGTTCAAAGAAAGTGGTACTTAGCTTTTGTGGTTTGTCAAGTTGTTGTTGTCTCTTACGAAGTATATGATTTGCTTGCTAAGCTAGCATCCTTGAAATGTATAAATATCGCACAAAATATAATTATCTCGCAGCAAAAAAGAAGTGTGAGAAATGAGATTTGAACCCTTGACCTGCCTCTTGCATATTCTCGCACCATACCAACTGTTCTAACCCTCTCTTGCGAAATTAATTTGCGAGATAGTCATCAACTTTCTTCTTTGAGAAATAAGCAAAGTCCTTGCGAAATTTCGCATAACAAAAATAAATATGCGAGAAGCAAGAATTGATCCCGCGACCTTCTGCTTGCATTCATGCCTCCTAACCAACTGTGCTAGCCTTGCCTCTGCGAAGTGTTTCTGCGAAATAATCACTTACTTTCTTCTTGCGAGATACTGTTGCGAAAAATCCATGCGAAAAATACATGTTTGTTGGGATTTGAACTCGCGACCATGAACTCATTAATTTCGCAGGTGACCAACTGTACTGCCTCTTGCTTGCGAGATAATGAAACAGCCTTGCGAGATTATCCATTTTTTTTTTTTTTTCTTTGCGAAGCAAAAAATTCTTTGCGAGGAAGAAGATTCGAACCCGCGACCTTAAGCTCCTCATGTTCGCTCGTGACCAATTGTGCTATCCCTCTTGTGCGAACGGATCGCAGAATGCTAATACATGATTTACATTCACCTTTTGATACTCAAGGAAAAAGTTGACAAAAATTCTATGCGAAGGGGAAGACTCGAACCCGCGACCTTATGTTTATACTCTTCGCCAGTGACCCATTGTGCTAGTCGCTGTTTGTGAAAAAACACATATCGCCACTCTATTATTCTTCCTTTCTTTCCAAGTAATTCCAAAAAGTGTGAAAAATATTGAGCTTTGCGAGAATTGATCATGCGAACTCTAACCCATACTCCTAATCCCTGACCATCTGCGCTACTTGTTGTTTGCGAAAGAAACACATAATTTCATAACCTTATTCCATTTCTTTTCATTTGAAAATTCAAAAAATATGTGAAAATTCGCGAGAGGTGGGAATTGAACCTGTGACCTCAAGCTCATTGTCTTTACCTCTGACCAACTTTGCTGGATTCTGTTTGCGAACTATCTCTGCGAAATAATAACTTACTTTCTTCTGTGTGAAATATCCTTGCGAAATATCCATTTTTTCCCTTCTGTAAAAAGAAGAAAATTATGCTCGCAAGTGAATTCGAACTTGCGACCTCAAACTCACATATTGCTTGCTGAACCAACTGTTCAAGAACCTCTCTGCGAAATTAACCCCACAACTTTTTTCTTGATTCTCTTATTCGCCACTGAAAAATAAAAATATGTGTCTCTGCGAATTCGAACCCGCGACCTCTTGCTTATTCGCCGCAACTCAAACCATCTCGTGGCGAGCTTATGTTTGTGATAAAAATCACAGCGTTTTGTTCTTATCCTTATCTTCGTTCTTCCTTTATTTCCTTCCACAATTTTCCTCTTGCTTTTTCTCCTGAATATGAAATCTTCCATTAAAAAAATTAGCTTTCTTCCTTGAATTTCATCACATCAACCTATTTTTTTTTTTTTTCTTTCTTCCTCTTTTCATGTTTTTGAATTGTTGACGGTATTTTCTCCCGAAAGTGTGATTTCTTCCATAAAACTTCCATTTTTGAACCTAAATTTTATAGATCTAAATAAAAAGTATGAACAAACTACTTTTCATGGAAATTTCTCTTAAAGTTTATAGATCCAATTGAATTCATCACCAACAAGAGAGCGTTTTTTCTAAACTTTCTTGAACCAACAAGATTAGGTCCCTGTTTCTAGCGCATATGTAGTTGCATGAAATCCTACACTACAACCCTCATAATATTTTGTAGATCTAAATCTTATTAATCACCTAAATTTCAAATATAAGTGCTAGAAATATAAATTGACACAAGGATTTTTTACATGGTTCGATCAATATGATCTACATCCATGGTTCTTCACTATGATTTTTGAGGTTACATAAGAATTACATTTACAATATCCATTAATGGATATTTTGTAGAGCTCTCGATCTAATTATTTGGGGAAGAAGATGATAAAGAAAATAAATCTCTCCCTAAAAATATCTCTCTCCAAAATATCTCTCTCTCTACCAAAATTATCCTCCCTTTCTCTCTCCTGCTCTCCTCTTTATATAGTATTTACATAGTGGATGACAGCTCATGTACAACTAATATTTCCCTTAATTTCGGATTTACCTTGCGACATCCTCGCGAGAGTATAAATGTTAAATCTCGCAGACACTCTAATTCTCGCAAGATCCTCGCACTTTCTTCATGTTTACGTTATCTTCATTTGTTATGTCATTTCTGAAATCACTTTGCGACGGCTTCGCGACGTTGTTAATGAAGATTCCGCAAGTGTGTTGTTGTTGCGATATTTGGATCCTACAATATTTTCCATTTTTGGCAACAATGAGATATCTAATAGGTATGGTTTAGGAAAATCGATTTGGTTATATGCCTGGAAGATCGACCACGGAAGAGATTTTCCTATTTAGGAAACTAATGGAACGTTACCGGGAACAAAAGCAAAACTTGCACATGGTATTTATTGACCTCGAGAAAGATTACGACAAAGTTTCTCGTGAGGTGATGTGGTGGGCACTCGAACAGAAGAAGGTATCTCCAAAATACATAACCTTAATTAAGGATATATACGTGTAGGATCAGAATATCGCAACACCAATACCCTTGTGAAATCCATGAACCGCGAAGATATCGCAGATTGGTAATAAAAATGATGCAACGGATGACGACAGCCTGAACACGAGAAAGATGTGAAGACCTAGCGAGATTTAGTATTTGTACACTTGCGATAATGTCGCAAGCCGATCCGAAAATAAAGGACAACTTAGTCAAGTCATCCACTATGTAATGCCCTATATAAAGAGCCGAATGTGCTTAAGAGGAGAGAGATCTTTTTCGAGTGTTGAGCAAGTCATTAGGAGGGAGAAAGTTCAGATCGGTTGTTAATTCTTTAGTTTATTTCCTTTTCATCTTGTAACGTTTATGAAATTAATCAATAAAGATTATGATTGTTCATCTTAAAATGACTTGATTGTGTGAATTCTTGTGAGGGGTGTAGTGCGGGATTTCCTGCTACTACATATGGCGCTAGAAACAGGATTAATTGAAGATTGATATTGTGATTTGAAAGAATTTGGAGTAATAGGGAAGGAATTTCATATAATTTTCAACAATTCACTAAGATTGAAAAATGGTTAGAAGAAGACATGCATCAAAACAACCAACAACTGTTAGAAGGAGTAGGAGACTTGCCGGAGAAGGGAGAGACTAAATAGAGGAATCTTCAAGAATGAACATAAGGAACAATAGAGAAAATCAAGTTCAACCGTCAATTCAACGTACACCAATACAAAATAGAACTATGGATTATGACAGAGTGAGTGTACATACTTGGCGATCAGATTCTGTAGATGAAATGGGAGAAGAGCAGAAATTAGGAGGCAATGGACAAGAGGAGAGAGACCAAGAAGTAATTGGAGGAATAATTCATGGAAATGAAGAGATTGCAGCGTTAGAGGCATTGAGGCAAACAATACATAAAGAAAGGCGGTTAGAAGCAGAAGAACGTGCGAATCTGACAAGGAAAAATCATGAGTTGAGGATGGAAAACATGAGGTTACAAAATAGAAGGTCAAGAAGCACTACAAGGTCAAGTTCAAGATCAGTTAGAGAAGAAATAAGACAAGATTTTCCTATAGAAAATGCTAATGAAGAAACTCAAGAGGGAATACAAAATCCAGGCGAAGAACGTCGCGAAGGAATAGAAATAATGGAAGATCGTTATATCCAACGTGTTGAAACTCTTCAAAATGGGCAAAATGATAGAAATCAGAGAAATAGACACCGTCGAAGCGAAATAATCAAGATGGCGAAGGAAATCAGGAAGAAGGAAGGAGAATATTACATGGGAGAGAAGTACAAAGAAATGAACGAGTAATTGAAGACGAAATTGAAAGACACTATACTGAACAAGCACATCTAGCTCACGAGAGGGAAAGACTGAGAGTAGAAGTGGAGGAACAAGAGCTACAAGAGGCAATTCGCCAGAACAATCATCACAATCGAGAAAGGAGGCGTGAGCAAAATCGCAATAATGGTAATATCAATGAAGAATATGATAGAGTACAAAGGAGAATTGAAGAGCGGCAAAGAAGAGAAAATTAGAGATATAATGGCGTGCGAATTCATGAAAGAAATGAAAGAGAAGATCGCAAAGAAATACAAGAAGAAAATGATGAACAAGAAAGTCAAAACAGATATGAACGCAGAAGAAGAGAGGCGGAGCTAAAAAGACCAATGGATCCAAATTCTAATGTAAATGAACAAATATTGAGAGAGCTAACGGAAATGAGAGGAATGTTAAATAATAAAAAAGAAGGAGGTAGGAGACAATTGGACGAGGCTATAGAAGAAGCTGCGAAAACCCCATTCACACAAGAAGTACAATTAGGAGGAATACCCCCAAAGTGCAATTTACCTGCGTTAACCAGCATTTTTGATGGAACAACTTGTGCAGTACAACACATCAAAGCTTATGTGAGATGTATGCTACAATGGGAGAACCATGATGCTATATTGTGCAAATATTTTGCATCAAGTTTAACAGGAGATGCCTTAAAATGGTTTGAAGGTTTACCAAAGAATACTATAACATCTTTCAACCATTTGCAGGCTATATTTTTAGGGGCGTATATAAGTAACAATTCCTCGCGACCTGGCATTGAAGATGTATTTGGGTTAAAGCAAAGGGTTGGCGAAAGCTTGAAGAATCTAACCGTGAGGTGGAAGACGATGTGTAGTGATATGGCTGGTCGTGTGGACGAAAGATATCTCATTCTGTCATTCATTAATGCTATGTTCGCAACCAATCTGTTATACATTCAAATTTTCAGAATCAAGAATACGATCACAATGACTGAGTTGCGAGAACTTCAGGAGGAGTATATTGCTCTTGAGGAAAAGCAAAATGAGATGGAATCATACCTAGTTGCGAACACAAGTTCCAAAGCAGCAAACGCAAGCCTGTTACCTAAGTTGATAAGTACAGTGGCGAGCACATCACAAGGACAACAATAAAGGATAATGGGAGATAGCCAGCAAAAACTAGTAGCTATGGGAAGTCATGATCAAGAAAAATTTGAGAGAGAAAGAAACTTCTATAGCCGTGGTGGAAATAACAAAATTCAAAGACTTGATCAGCCACAAGAAACTTATGGAGGTCGAGGCAAAACTATCACAGAGGACAAATGAAAATCACAGGATAATATGGGAAGAAATCAAGATGCCACCACTGAATGCTAGTGTGGAGAAAATATGGGAAGCTATAATTTTGATGGAAAACATACCCGCGCCATGGAACATGGGAAGTGAACCACCTCCGAGCGACATAAGTCATGAGTTTTGTTCTTATCACCATTTTCATGGACACTCAACAAATGATTGCAGAAATATAAAAAGAATCATCCTCAGAATGATAGACCAAGGGAAACTAAATCATTTTCTAAAAAATCAATCTCAGTCTCAACTATTACCACCACCGCCAGAAATTCGCAGAGTAAATACAACAAAAGGAGGAAAGACATTTGTAATAGAAGTTGGAGCAAAGGCAAAGAATCTAATTTGTAACTCTATCGTACATTCGTACAAGACAATTGAAGATTTTCATGATAACACTCTCAGTAGGGTTTTCGCAAGAGATGCCGATAATAGAGAAGTAATGAACATTGCGAAGACATCGCCACTGGAAGAATGGCAAAAGCAGACTATCTCTTTTACTGCAGAAGAAGTACCTGAGGGTGGAGAAATGCATGACAACCCATTAGTGGTAAGATTGGAGATTAACCCAAAACCTAGCGAGGATGAAGATGATGAAGCCGAGAATTCATGGGAAATTAACAAAATTTTGATCGATACTGGAAGTTCCATGAATATTCTTTTTTTATCATACTTATAAAACTATGGGAGGAAAAGATGAAAATCTAATACCTTCAACTTACAAAATCTATGGTTTTAACGGTACTGCAAATAAGCCTAAAGGAGAAGCTCATATGCGAATTCCACTGAAAGGATTATCCTCTGAAATTTTATTCCGTGTAGTTGATGTGGAATCACCATACAACACATTGATTGGACGACCTTGGTTACATGAGATTTTAGGTGTGGCATCGACTTTCCATCAATGTATCAAGTTCCCTCATCCCACTGGTATTGGCATCATAAAAGGGGATTGGATTGAAGGAAAGAAGTGTTATGAAATTGATATAGAATCTTGCGAAGAAGAAGAATTGGAAACACAACATCAAAGAAAAACAAAAAGGTGAAAGATTAATGGTAGATGTAATAGAACAGAGAGAAGAAGAAATGTTTGCTTGAAACCAATATATGATGAAGATAAGAAGTGGCGAAGGCTTCGCAACAGACAAGAAAATGACAGAAAAATTCAAAAATGCAGAGGCAGAGAGGAGCAAAAGTAAGAGATTTAAAGAGTGAATGCATTTGTTGATTTTATGACTGAGAAGAAGGGAAGACGTATGGTTCATCATAAAAAAAAAAAAAAAATCTGTATTGGCAAAAGAGTTGCAAAGATGAGATTGCGAAATTGTAAAAGAGCTGATATGCAGAAGAAGAAAATATCTTTTATGGATTACAAAGATGAGATTGCGAAATTACAAAAGATCTTATATGCAGAAGAATCGACAAAATAATCAGACAGAGGCGAACCTACTATGGCGTACACCCTAGTTCGCGAAATCAAAATTTCGCAAGAGACAAATGTCAGACCTAAAGTGCGTTATAGAAGGGGGTATCTATTGCATGGCTCGGGGAAAATGTTGCATCGCCCGGAACCCGAGTCATGGAGATTTGGGGTCAATAAAGCCCATCCAGGAGAGATACCTTGGATTTTCAATCTAAGCTTATGACTTATATTGGACGACCGAGGGTCTCTTCTAAGGAGTCAACATTTGATCAAGGCGCCGAGGTACACGGTTGATCCAAGAGTGCCTGGGGCATTTGAAGTGTCTCGGCCATTCTTGGCAAGTCTTGGCTTATGTTGCACTCGGCCCGAAGAAAACTCCACTTAGGGTGCAGTCTCGTAACCATAAGCCCTATAGGCAAAAGGGATAAGAGGTCACGAAATTAACCGGTTGTTGTTAAGACCGGATGGGAGGAGCTAGCCTTGTATGGCGTAAGTACGCCTCCTTGAAGGGGCAACCAGGGGGGAAGATAAGGGCGGCACCCTCCATTAGGGAGCAGATAAGTGTCTTAAGACGCAAATGTCATGAGGCTTTATTTTCGCAAGAAAATTTAGGCTTGTCATATTTGTGCGACAATCCTGAAGAGGAAATAATACAAAAGACAAAGATAAGACGAGATCAATGGGTCAGTACATGAAAGTGTAAGGACGTCCTGCGATTTCGTCGCAAGACGACAATGTCATGGGGCTTCATGTTCGCAAGAATTTTTAGGCCTGTCATATTGTCGCAACAAAAATATCTCCGCAGAGCCAACAATACTAGAGAAATGATAAGACAAGATCAATGGGTCATTACATGGAAGTGTAAAGACGTCCTGCGATTTTGTCGCAATGACAAGAGGTGGCATAATAAGACCTTTAACTAGGAAGGAAAAATAAGACCACATAAGAGAAAAAGAAAAATGAGTCTTGGAAGAAACCAAGAAATACTTACTTGAGAAAATTCAGCAAGAATAACTGCTGAGATTGAGGCATGAATACATATCACTATTCGAAAGTAACTTGCTCAATCTTTCATTTGAATGCAAATAACAGAGGCAAGTATGGGAATGTATAGAATAAAAACATGTTATTTGCATTCATATGATAGATTCACACACTCATAAAATGAAAGGTTGATAATATATTGATTAATTATATTGCAAAAAAAGAATTGCTCTTTTAACATGTGCAGAAAGGAACAACAAAGGTAGAGCTTGTATTTGAAGATCCAAGAAATTCGAGAAGAAGAGATTACAAAAATAGAAGATTAAAAGGATGAATGTACATATATTACAAAAAGAGAAAGAAGAAAACAGAACTATTTCTCGTTTGATTCTTCTTCTTCATCATCTTCATCAGATTCTTCTACTTCTTCATCTCCATCAGATTCCCCTTCTTCACTAGCATCGCTGTCAGAGATATCTAGAGAAGGTACATTCTTGGGGATTTCTTCAAGAAGGCAAAGATATGCAGAATGAGGGATACTGTTGTCGTAGCAGACCATCTTAATAGTCTGATTGCGAAAGAGAATAGCATCATTCTTAAAATTCGCAACAGTAATCTGTAGTTGCCTCTTCAATATAGAATATTTATCATCCCGAGAAGAAAGGTTCTTTGCGAGATGCTCCTTCTCAGACTCAAGTTCTTCAATTCTTTTATGAAATCTCTCTTCAGCTCCTGCGAATATGTGACAATGAATCAGCAACTTAACGACAATTTCATGAAAGACAAACAGTTAAATAAAGAAGAACAATTAACAACCTTCTCTGTCAGAAATCATATCCCTAACCAAGGCCGTATGCTCAGCGTGAAGACTAACGTTAACACCTAAATTATTTCTGGCATCATCTAGAACTTTCGCAGCCCAAGCAAATTCATCGTCATTATTTATGAGAAGAATGGAGTGAATTTGATTTTCTCTTTCGCTAAGTATAGCATTTTTGCGGATAGATTCATCTCGTTCAATTTGAACCTCAAGAAGAGTCTTTTGGAATTTCGCTAATGCTTGAGCACCTTGTCTAGCGATGCGATCTTTATCATCTATGAGATCACCGATTTTGGTTCTTAAAGTATTAATTTTCTCTTTAGAATTAAGATAGAGATGCTTAAATTGGTTGGCTAAGCCTAAACTAGATCTATGATCAATTTCTAAGCGGCGAAATTTGGATTGAAGTTCGTTTAGAGGAAGAGATTTAAACTTGTCATTTGAAAAACTATTCAAAGAATTGTTGAGGTGATCAAGAAGGGCATTGTTATCCATAGGGTCAGGGAATGAGTGAAGAAGAATGGCTTCATCAGAAAGGTTATAGACGTCTGCGAAAAGGGTAAATTAGATGAGGGAAGATAATGAGAGAATAAAACGAAGGAAAAGAGAAAAGTCTCATACCATAAAGTTGTTGGTTGGCACTTTGAAGACTAGATATCTTATTCTTCTGAGTGGAAGAATCAGCTTCTAATTACTTAGTCTTCTCGCGAAGAGTAGCAGCTTCAGCTTCTAGTTCTTCATTTGTCCTGCGAAGTTGAAGATTCTTCTTTTCAAGAATACTACGGCTTTTCTCAAGATCTGAGGCAACAACGAAGGAAGCTCTCCTGGACTATAAAGGAAATTGAAGAAATTATCAAGATATAACTTAAAATCAAAATTATGAAGAAATAGGGGAAGAAAGACATACCAAGACACCAAGTGAATTTAGAAAGCTGGGAGTCACTGATCTGGAGACCCCATGAAGAGAATCATCACCCTCTAGTAAAGGAGCATCGCAGATACTCGCTAGAGCTTTGCACATACTAGAGAGACGATCATCTCCAATCCCTTGCATGGAGTCGGAGAAGATGCTGGACAATTGTGCCATAGAAGATTCAGTTCGAAAATTCTCCTTTGCGAGAGAAGTATCAACATCATCATTATCTTCATCATCAGAACTTTCGCTGGATTGAAGATTTGAAGGAGAGGGAGAGTGAATCTTTCGTTTATTTGAAGGTGGGGCAGTGGACTTTTCCTTGCGAATAGAACCTTTACCTTTGCCTTTAGTCTTCACAACCTTAGAACTTTCTTCTTCTTCAACAACTTCAACACCAACCTTCGCACACGAATGAAGATAAGAAACAGAGGCAACAATATTTTTATAAATAATAAAGAAAAATATTTCTTACTTCATCCGTGATCGAACGGAGCGCTATGCTAGGGTACTTGACTTAGCAGACCTTTTGTAGCTTTTTCTCAACTTGATAATCAAAAGTTCGCAAGATTAATAGGTATAAAAAGAAGTGAAGATTATAAACTGAGAGAAATTTAGGAAGTATACCTCTTTTGCTTTTTCGAGGCGCTTAAAAACCCAAGGTTGATAATTGACGAGATTTGCAGGGAGCACATGTGAACCTGAAATATAAGGTCCTTTCAAAACTAGTGGAAAGACGCACCACCTGTCGTCTTTAGAGTGGCGAGGAATATTGTTCTTGCCCGAATGCCGCCGATGTCTTGCATAAGTATTTTATCGCCGGCAACATTTTTTTTTTCCTCTTCAAGCGAGCACCCCAAATGAGTTCTATCATTCTTCATGTTTATTACTTCATAGTTTTCGAAGAAGCTCTCTTTGTATATTTTTCAAATAATATATCTAAGTCCTCAAATTTAGGATCTCTCGACTTCTTTGGGGTAAAGAGACCCTTTACCAAAGACCACGGTTAGCGAACTCAAGCATTAAGCGGATACAATCCCGCTCGGTTGGTAGATGGCTCGCGAGAATTTCGCATGAGCAAGAATTTCATAAAATAAGGGAAGATCAGGGTCATAGAGAGGAATGGGAAGGCCAGCGAGAATCTGACCTAGCGAAATTACGATTTCCTGATCATCACAATGATGATTAGAAAACAGTTTGGCAGAAAGAATGGATTTAGATTCTAGATTGGGAATGGTGGTTAATATGAAACCTTTCTCTTCGAAATATTTATGAACTTTGTCCAGAGAAGTTTCATATTTACGACCAACTGGAGGCATTTTCAAAGTATGGGAATGAAGAGAAACTGAAGATCAAAAGAAGTGAAAAGGAGAAGATTTACAGTAGCAGAAACGGAAGTTACGGAGAGATGTTGAAGAAAAGTTGCAGAGAAAACAAGAAGGAAAGTAAAAAAGAAGAAGAGAAGAGTAAGAAAAATATATATAGAGGAAGGTTTCTCGAAAAGGCAAATACATTTAATGCGAAGAGTAGACATAAACGGTTGAGAAATAGTGGTTGAAATAGACGTGTCAAGACATGGATGGAAGAAGAGATACGTGTAATAAATTCTGCATAAAAGTACAGAATCATATCAATACAGAAAAATATGATAAAATGAACAGCTGCGGCATTTTGAAAGGACTAGTTATCATGACATTCTCTCCTTCGCGGAGAAGACATGAGAAGAGGCAAGATGTAGGATCAGAATATCGTAACACCAATACCCTTGCGAAATCCATGAACGACACACTGCGAAGATATCGCAGATTGGTAATAAAAATGACGCAACGGATGACGACAAAATGAACACGAGAAAGATGTGAAGACCTAGCAAGATTTAGGAGTGTTGCGAGATTTAGTATTTGTACACTTTCGATAATGTCGCAAGCCAGATCCGAAAATAAAGGACAACTTAGTTGTCATCCACTATGTAATGCCCTATATAAAGAGCCGACAGGCTTAAGAGGAGAGAGATCTTTTTCGAGTGTTGAGCAAGTCATTAGGAGGAGAAAGTTCAGAGCGGTTGTTAATTCTTTAGTTTATTTCCTTTTCATCTTGTAACGTTTATGAAATTAATCAATAAAGATTATGATTGTTCATCTTAAAATGACTTGATTGTGTGAATTCTTGTGAGGGGTGTAGTGTGGGATTTCCTTCTACTACAGTACGAGGGAGCAGTCACTGGTGTTTGGACGTGCGACAGAGTTTCAAACAATTTCCCGATCAAGATGGTGCTACACTAGGGTTCAACCTTGAGCCCTTATATAGTTGCTCTAGTAATAGACCAAGTTACGAGGGAAGTCGTTTATAAACTCTAGAATCGAAGGGCTTCAGACTCAGTAGGACAAGACTGAATATATGAGGTGCGATTTTGACGACAACAGGTCTGATGTTGGGGACGTTTTGTTAGAAGGGCGGCTCGTGTCGAGGAAGGACTCTTTATGATATATGGGATCGATGATCCGAAGCGATGGTGATATCGGCGAGGACATTCGACATAGAACCCGACAAGATGGGCAAAATGAAGATTGGCAACGTCGTCCTGTGTGACCGAAAAATCCCAGCAAAGCTAAAAGGAAAGTTCTACAAAACAACGATTCGACTGTGATGCTATATGGAGTGGAATGTTGAGCGACTAAAAACAACACAACGAACCGCATGCAACAAAGATGCGAGATCTTTGAGGTGGGCTTGCAGACACACGAGGCACAACCAAATAAGAAATGAATGTATATGAAACAATCTTGGGGTAACACCAATCGAGGAGTTGCTCACCCAACATCGATTGCGCTGATTTGGGCATCTCTAATGAAGACCACCAGATGCTTCGTTCGCGTAGGACGCATTAAACGGGCAGAAGGAAGGATGAAGCGTAGAGGCCGACCAAACAGACCCGGGATAAACTGGTCAAAGGAATCCTGAGCCGCCAGAGCTTAGCGGAAAACCTGACGCTCGATATAAGTGTGTGTAGAGCAGCGATCCAAGTGAAAGAGGTATGTGAAACGACTCTATTATTTTCGATTGTCTTTTTTAGTAGGATTCTGTAAACCGTGAACTTGTAAACCGTCATAGCAGAATTGTGAAGGGAGACTCCCCCGTAGCTCTGCAGCTAGCAGGATTGTGAAGGGAGGATTCCCCCGTAGCCCTGCATCCGGGTGTGAATTAAGTAGACATACTACTTTAATGGTCGCGAATGCGTAATACCATTAAAGTGGTAACTACTTCACCCTTTGTACCAAAACGAACGCGACACGAAATGTTTGTCCCTTCCATTGTGCAGGTTCTGTCTAGACAGGCAAGCCAGCATAAAAACTTTGCCACATTTTTATGAGATAAAATCTCTAGCCTAACGAGGACTTGCTCCTGGACAAATGGATCGGTTTTGGAAAATCTTCGCTCTCCTTAATTTTTCCGACTTTCTCGAAGCATGCTAAAATTAAAAGACCGAGGAAGTACTATTTCCCTCACATGATACAGTTTACTTTAATTTCGATCTCCATTTGTCATTTTTGGTCCTCGATTATGGAGAGTCAGAACTAGAAGATATAAAGATAAAAGAGAATTCTATTATTGAATGGGATATTTTACATTGAGAACCCATAGGGTATATATAGCCACACCATAACTTGGTGTGCAAGACTAATACTTGTAAATCAATTCATACTAAAAATATCAAACACTAAATATAACCCTAAATACTAAAACTTTCCATATAATTTATTATTACCAATCCTATACTCTAACACCCTCCCTCAATCTCATGGGGATTGCAAATCACATGAGATTGGCCTTGAAAGTTGTTGATGAAGTGCGGTGCCAATAAACGCCCGAGAAATATTAGAAGAAGCACGTCGCCATTAAAAAGAATACTGATTAGGAGAACCGCCAAAATAGCGAAAATAACAGAACCATTGATAGAGCATATAAGAACCATCGATAAGATAAAAGAGATAATATCCTGCAAAATTGGGATTAGAAAAGTTGAGGTACTTGTCGAAGTTGAAGCTTCAAACCGTAGGGAGATGGGAAAACCGACGGATGAGATTATTAATTGTTTGATAAGAGCAATGGGTACGAACGTGGAGAAATATCAAGAAAGAAGGTGGTTGGACAGTTGAGGGGGAAAAGACGGTGGAACGGAATAATTAACTAAGTGATTGATGTATACGGACAGAATAATAGGAAAGGAATTGGAGGAAGAAAATGTGATAGATGGGAGTTAATTAATGAACAAAAGAAGTGGGAGTATTGTACGTATGCCAAAGAAAGATGGAAAAGAAAAGATAAAAAGAAGAAGTGGGAAACATGGCAACCGGATAGGAGTGGTGGTCGGTGAAAGGAAAGTGGGGTTTGAACTTGAAACCGTTGTTGAAGTGGATACGAGAAGTTGGTGATTGAGATGGGGAGGTGGAAGAGAAAGTGGAAGTGGACGTAAAAAAGGTAACTTTTTTTTTTTTTTTTTTTTTTTTTTTTTAAGAACAAAGTAGAGAGACAAAAGAGAAGATGGGGAGGTACGTATCTGTAGCAATTGAAATTTCAAACAAGGTAAGTTGATGAATACGGAACCTTGATGAGAAAAGTTGATTGACCTGGACAGAGACTAGAAGATTAAAATAGATGGAATCATGGAAGGAAGACGTAGTGGTGGTTGTGGTGGAAAATTAGGGATTTGGCAAAAAACTAACGGACGTGTTTTTTTTTTTTTTTTTGAACCTAAAAAATAACCTAATAAGAAAAACTAATCATATTGCAAATGGAGGAAAGATCCGGCGGACGGTAGCATTGGAGACTACCGCCGCCGTTAGAAAAGAAAACGAGGCGGGCAAATGTGTCCGGATCGAACCCGCTGATACCAAGTCAGAACTAGAAAATATAAAGATAAAAGAGAATTCTATTATTGAATGGGATATTTTACATTGAGAACCCATAGGGTATATATAGCCACACCATAACTTGGTGTGCAAGACTAATACTTGTAAATCAATTCATACTAAAAATATCAAACACTAAATATAACCCTAAATACTAAAACTTTCCATATAATTTATTATTACCAATCCTATACTCTAACATGGAGTAATTGGAATCTCAATTCTCCAACATTTACCATATACAGTAAGTTGAACACTTTCATAACTGTACTATAAAATTTCCCACTCTCGTCTATGTACAGTGAAGATTATATCGTGATTGCATTACAATTAAATTTAATCATCCCAACAGAAAATATTATTTTCTCTATATATTATTATTTTCTCCTCCTATTTTCTCCATTATCAATGTAATTTTTTTCTTTTCATTCGAAGTGCTGATAGAATCCCAATTCCCATGTATGCCTTCCAAAAACACGGCGAGTGGTACCGTCAAAAAAAAAAAAAAAAAAATACACCTTGACCTTGTTACCAAATGTTGGGTAAGCACATGAGAATCTAAGTGAGGCCACTTTGACGGTCGGTACTTTTTTAGGAAAGATGAAAGATCACCTTTAACAACACTATTAATATAGTACGTCAACACTTGTCTTGTCCCTCATTTTAAATGGTCAAGGTTTTTCTATCATTGTGTGATCAATGAATGAAGTTATGAAACCGATAGAAGAAAGATCAAGGTTTTTCTATCATTGTGTGATCAATGAATGAAGTTATGAAACCGATAGAAGAAAGAAGAAGATAGAAAATGAGAAATGGGGTAGATTTGTTTGTTTTCTCTAAGGGATGGAGTGCAGTTGACATTTTAATCTGTTGTCTGCTTTTAGTGTTTGCACTATGCTGTGAGCAGGCAGGGAGAGTGATAAAGTCATCTGATATCAGTACATGAGATTTGTTCCCAAAATTTATGGATAACACTTTTTTTTTTCTTTCTCTTTTTTCATTTCTGTAAGCTATTATCCATGGCGGCTAATGGACGCACCAGTTTCTTGAGGAGAGTATTAAAATTCATGTAAGATAAACTAAAAAGTCTTCTATTATATATGGATTTTGCCATCTCCCCAATAACCCGGCACCTCCATTAGTAATGTCACTACGATTGGTACAGATGACAAATGTTTTAGGTCGGTTTAGATTCTGTGCCATCCTTTTTACGAAGGAAAATACCACAGGTGCCATTTTTAGGGTTCTAAGTTCCAACTTAAAAGTTGTAACAAAGTAGCTGATGCACTGGCAAAAAAAAAAAAAAAAAAAAAAAAGAATGCACGGAATTTATAAATACAAATGAAATATATGCCAAGCTTCTTGCTGCCTGCTATTTCTTTGATAGACATGGTTTAGCTGTAACTAAATTTATTGTTTATGTTATATAGAGGACCGGTTATGTTAGAGGTTTTTCATATATCAGATCACCAGAATAAAGACAACCAACATAATGTAATTTCTTAGTTTTTTCTTTTTTCTCTTTGGTTTTTGACATGATGTCTTTCAAAAAAAATTTTGGGTACATTATCTATATACCCCTACTATGGAGGTCCTTGCAAAAATACTCTTATGAACTTTACAAACACCCCTAAGCATAATTCATTACTAAAATACCCTCTTTTGTATAGTGTATATACAAAACTACTAACCACTATTCAAAAAAAAAAAAAAAAACTACATGTACTACCCAACACCACTGTCCACCGCCAACTACCACCACCACCGTCCACCGCCGCCCACCACCACCAAGCACCACCACCGACGACCACAACTGTCCACATCGCCACCGCCGCCAACTACCACCACCGTCCACCACCGCCAATCACCACCACTGTCCACCACCGCCGCCGCCCACAACCACCATAACTGTCCACCACCTCCAACAACCACCACCACTGTCCACCACCGCCGCCACCCACCGCCGCCCACAACCACCATAACTGTCCATCACCGCCAACAACCACCACCAGTGAACACCACCGCCGACCACCGCCGCCGCAACTAGCATAAAAACCACAGTGAAGGCAACTAACACAGAGTTGCCTTCCACATGTGGAGTCAACTTGCTGAAGTTGTCTCCAAATGTGAAGGCAACTAGTTCAAGTTGTCTCCAATAAATATTGTGTACAGGAACAAGTTGCAAAACAAAAATGGATCCAACTAGCTCAAGTTGTCTCCAAATCCGAGGCAACTAGCCTAAGTTGTCTTCAAAAGTGAAGGCAAGTTGTCTCCAAAAAATAAAAATTGTACACAAAAAAATGAACCTGGTGTGAGTCGAACACACATTTTCTAATATATAGTCAGTTGTGCTACCATTGCACCACAGATTCATGCATAAACACGGGGTAACATCCATATAAAAAGCTACCTGGTTTGGCAAAAAAAACTCACATATACCAGCTGATCATCTATCAGTAAGCTCAACTTAACAACTGTATGCAAACCCATATCTATTGGCCAAGCTTCAGCTGTAACATCAAACTGTTCGCACTTCACTTCAACTCCCATTTGTTCACTGCTTCACCAACTGCAACCTTGTTCCACAAACTTATAGCTCAACTCCAACAACAAATTTGCAATTTTGCGCTTGCGGATCACTAAAACCGCAATTCCCGCACTTTCATCTTTACCAAGTACCCGATCACCAATTCCAGCTCATTCACTCATTACTGCTTCAAAAACATCTCGCATCTTACAAACCACTTATTGACCTGGCCATTGCATCACCAATTTCAGTTCGGGATTGGTTTCAGTCACATCAGCTCTTGTAAAGCAACACCACCTCCTACTACAACAACATCAACCACCATCTCATACAAAGACCACATGACACAACAGAGCTCAAACTTCTTCCATGTAAAAAATCATATCAAAATCACATTCAATAGGTGATGAATGGTAACACCGACCAAACACGTCGATAAATTGCTAACTATTTTCTTAAAAAATGGAGCCAACTAGCTCAAGTTGTGTTCGAATCTTGTAATCAACCAAATCAAGTTGCTTCCAAATCCGGAAGCAACTAGCTCAAGTTTCCTCCAAAACTGGAATCAACTAGCTCGAATTCGTCTCCAAAAAGTGAAAACAACTTTCTCTAGTTTCCCCAAAATCTAGAGTCCAAGAATGAAATGGAGCAAACAAAATGGAGTAAATCTCGATGTTTCAGCTTCAATATCACACTATTCAAATAAATGAAATTTAGTGAATCAATAATTGCATCAAGAGAGAGTATACCTGAAATTTAAAGCACATGTTACTTCCTCGCAATTCTTGTAGCAACAACATCATAAGCACCAACCATTTCTCTTTCCGAAACCATTACTCAATCTACAGATTTCCATTTTGCTTTCCAGTCAGATTTCTGGCCTTTGTCATTTCTTCTTCCCTGCACATTTATTCAATTCATTTCATACACTTCTTAGCATCCATTTCATACACATCTTTGTCATTATTATTTGACTGTTCTTTTGTACCATGTGACATAAATTGTGAGTGGAGGAGAGCAAAGGTGCAAGTAAAAGCAGAAAATAACAAATACCTGTACACCATGTATGCATGATATATTTTTACTCAACAAATACACACTCAAGGCTCACTCCTTATACAAAAGCGAGTTCAATTCAATCAACTAAAGAAAACATCTCCTAATTTCCTTGCCCAATGGCAGTGGTTAATCCAACAAAAAGTGTCTTCAAAGTTCTGAATCTTTATAAAAAAATGGTTCTATGTTCATTTATATCAACACGAGGACTTGAACTGAACTACAAATTAAAGGTGCTTCACTAATACGAGAGCCTAAAAATACAAAAGTACGGTGAATGGAACTGCGTACAATGTTGTGCACAAAAGCGTACCTTCTTCTCTTCAACCTTCAAAAAGATTTGTTTATCAATGTCATGGTAGCACTCAAGCTGCTTGCATATTACTATTCTATTACCACCTGAACTACACACCAATACTGCATCTGCAAGATCAATTCAAGACTAATTTCAGTATCATCATCTCTTGTAAAACACCACTACCTCCCACTGCAGCAACATCAATCACCAATTCACCACCATCTGAGACTGAAGTACCACCATTCCTTTATTGCAGCAGCAATCTAACAAAACTTCTCCAGCAACTCCTCTTTCATTCAAACCATCAACACAACCAGCACTATCTCTAACTCCACCACCATACCCATAACAACTCCACCTTCTCTGTAACTGTAGCTGCAACTTCACCTAAATCAGCAACAACAGTACTCATAGCAGCCAGCAACCAACTCTATCATCACTGACAACTGCAATTTTTCTTCTCAGACCACCAATTTCATTCTTGACAGCACCTCGCATCTTATAATTCATCATACTCGAATCCATCATCAAATCCAACCAATTCAGGATACCAAATTCGAAATCACAGCAATATTACTAAAACCCATTTCGAATCGAACCCTAGAAACATCACCCTTCAATTCCATATTGGATCTTCTTCATCTGATAACTGATAGGTGTAGAATACACCGTATTTAATATCTAGTATTTATGCTTTCTTTGCGAGTTTTCTTGTAAATTATGTATCTTATGTGTGCTTTTGAGTTTATTAGGTGCAATGGAGTCATTTGGAGCAAAAATACCAATTGGAACTCGTTCAAATACAAGATTTCTACTTTTCATTGTGTAGAGGACGAGAAGATGAAGACGATGGCGAAAGAATGAAGTAAATCCGATGTCGTATAAAGAAGTTACGGGTGAAACGAGAAGTTAAGCTTGTTGGTTATCCGAAACTGACAGTTAAACAAAGATTGTTATTGACACCCCATCAGACGTTAAGGGGCATACAAGCTTCATAAGAAAACTGAATTGTCGATCCCGAAGACCGACAGATGGAATAGCGTTAAAGGCACCCGCAACACCGATAGGGGCTGCCACAATCATCTTATTCAATCCATTATCACTACGAGTACGAAGTTCAATGAGGCGTGTGACGGTGGAGAGTTGCTTAACGAAGACTCGAGTACGGCAGTTCAAGATTGATGCCGATATCGGAGAAAAGAAGATGGAGGATACAATGAAGATCATGATGGGTTTTGTTGTGTTACGGAGCCGACGAGTGTTGTTGTTGATGATAATCGGTAATGGTGGGTTTAGGCAATACGACGAGTTTATGACGTTGTCTTCTTTGCTGAGCTTGGCATGACATGCATGGAGGAGTTGAAGTCGGTGATGCTCGATGGTGCGAAAGGTGACAATGAAGAAATACTCGGATAGCGAATGGAGTTTGAAACTGGCAGTGATGGTGATTGCGTTTATGGTGCTGTGACTGGTGGGGAGCAAAGCTGTGGACAATGGAAGATGATGATGCTAACGGTGGTCTGTGGTTGATGCTGCCCAGTCGAGAAGAAATTGCAGCTGGTGGCCGGATGTAGGTACTGGAGTTGGTAATTGGTGATGAAAAAGCTCATGCTGCGACCAGGATTAGGGCTGTGGTCGTGTTTGTATGGCCTGAAACTGGGATGTTTTACTGGTGGTGATTGAAATTGAATTTGCATCGTGAGTTCTTGGTCTTGATTGGTTTTTGGCAGTAGCAAAGCTAGGTGATGATCGAATGGATCTTGTTTGTTGTGGATCGAAATGGAAGCCGGAGTTTGGTTGTTGTCGTGATCTTGGCAAAGTGATGGCCACAGAGATGGGGTCTTAGAACTTTGGCTCTAATTGAGGATATGGTCACCGCCGGTTATGCGGTTGAGCTTGAACGGGTCGTTGTTGGTCATTGCCACTACCCACCGATTTCCGTTAATGGATTTAAAGTTGAGAACCGAGGTGATAAGGGAATGAAAGAGGTTGAACCGTGATGCCGCATGCTCTCGAGATTTTTAATGGGCAATATGATGATTGCCGGTATAATGAGTCTCAGAATCGAGCTTAGAGGGAATAGAGTAGTGGTTGGGGTCTGGACAAAACTTGAGAGTCCGAATTATGGATGATTTGATTATCTTTTGCAAAAAGGTAATGACTTCGAACCGAGTGGTCGTTGTCTGCATTGATTTATGAAGAAAAGAAAGTGCTCGAGAAGGACAAGATCGGAGTTGCTGTGTAACAAAGGAGGCGAATTATTAGACGAGAGAATACAAAGTGCGGTTGGGTCCAATTGGTAACGCAGTTTGGAAGTTCGAGAACGGAGGTCATTCTTTGAAAGCCGATTTTGAAGGGTCAACGGAAAGGAGTTGGATTTGGACGTTGGGTCAGTTGTTGGACTCGGGCCTTGGTAGATTTGTTAGGTCTTAGTTTTAGACACACTCAACGACTATACGAGGGATGACGACCGGGATTAGGAATGAGGCGGTGACCTCCCTATATAAGTAGGCGCAGAGATATCTTTTATCGACGACGTTTTATTTATCTTTTCTCTACTTATTCTAGGGTTTAGAACCATGAAGTCTTTTCTCTTTCTTCTTGTGATGAACTCCTTGAATATGAGTACCTAAGTTTATTATTGGTTATGGAATAGTTGGATTTCACAAAGCATGATTCTTTGATTCAATATATTAGTTTTGTCTCATATTTATCGTTTGCAATTCTCTGAAAATATTGTTTTATGATTGATTGATTGTTTTGTCAAGTTGCAAATTGGTAGAACTTCTAATCACATCTATTGCTAGTTTAGGGTTTATTATACGAAAAGTGATATTCCTTGAATACAAGTAGCATAATATGATTATAGTTTGTAGTGATATATTCTTATGATCATATGTGAATCGTAACCTTTGTTAAATTGAATTAGTGCGCTTTCCACGTTCGATTGCTTTGATTGGCCTGATTTCATAGAACTTAATGCATCTAGGGAATTAAACTTGATTAGTGCTTTTACACGTTAGGTTGTTCCTTTAGGTAGAATTCATATTCGCATCTTTTAATGTGTTTGTTGATGACATGAGGAGATTTGCGGGATATACTTGCGATCAAGGTATTCTAGGGTCTTTGATAAAAGTTGAGATTAAAAATCAATTCTAGTTATTGTGAAAAGCATGTTAGTGAATGAAAACGAAATCCTTAACCAATATCTCTTCTATCTTATTTGTTTGCTTATTTCTTTATTTGCTTTTATTTTATTTTATTTCATAAAATCACAAAACTACCTACCTGTTTTATATAGGAAACCATAACAATTTGACAACCTAGACCTCTCTGGGATCGATCCTTTCTTGCCCTTGCTATATTTATATTTTGAGTAGTAAGAAAGTGTAATTATATTTGTGTCGCTACAACAAATCATCAAATTTTGGCGCCGATTCTTGGGAGGCAGCGGTTGTCACTTGTTTTGGTTTCTTATTTTTGTATTTAGTTTTTGTTTTATTTTTATTTTTATTTTTTTTTCTTATTTTCTGGGTTTTAACCTTGGTTTGGGAATTATTTCAGGTGCTTATTTCTATGGAAGGAGCATATTGGAACAATGATTACGGTTTTCAACAACCTCAACAATATGATAACTACCAATTCCATGGGTATAATCAAAACCAATTCATTGGTTATGACCAATATTCCATGGAACCTTGTGGTTTTCCTCAACAACCTTATGGTGAGTATGTGTGTGAACAACAACAAGGATGGGAGGATTCTTATGCTTGTGAACAAAAAGTCTCTAATTTTATAGATAAAGTTTCTACCTTTTTAAAAGAGGAATTTCGAAAAGCTAAAGAGACTACAAACGAGCAACTCCAAGAACTTCGTGAAGGTATGACTATCTTGCGAAGAGACATTGATCAATACAAGGAAGATATGGATAATTCTAATGCGCATATGGTTTGTGATGAATATTTGATTGATGCTAATGTTGAAAAAGGCCAATCCTTGGGCACTTTCGTGGATAATTGTGTAGTTAACTCAACTCTTGATCTTAATAATGATCATTCACCTATTCAAAAGGATGAGTTAGAGATTAGCAACACTAAAATCAGCGAGGAACAATCTTATGTTGACTATGATAGTGACGGTGATTATGATATATTGCTTGAAACAACTCATGGTGACATCTCCGAGGAGTCTTTTTGGGATCAAGATGAAGATGAAGAGGACTATGTCGACACTTGTGTAGATTACTCAAGCATTGATCTTACTAATGATCAAGAGCCTATTCAAAGGGTGGAGCTTGAGGATGATGCATTTTTGAGTGTTCTAAAAAAGTTTCTTATGATAAAATTTGGATCCACAAAAGAGTATGTGCCTTACAACAAAAAGGAGGAATATGTTGAGAATGAGACCGTTATAACCAATATTGTGGAAGACCCAATTGAGCTTGCAAAGGATTGTAATGATGATGTTTATGTCGATACTTTGGTTAAGGCAGAAACGGACGAAGAATGGTTGCAAGGTTTGATAGAGGACCATGATACACAAGAGGTGAATAATTCACTTGAGTTTTTCAAGGATGAAGAGGATTCCGTAATACAAGAGATTGTGAAAGGTTTATCTAACCCTTTGCCTATTGTTTCTTCTCCTTTACCTCTTATTGGTTTGAATGTATGTGCTTCGAAAACATTGTTGACTGACTTTGTTTCTCGTTTTCCGCCATTAGAGACACTTGATTCTCATACTATGCAGGTTATGGAACCAGAAACCGTGGAAGTACCCGACTTCTATATTCTTTATACACTTCCAAGTGTGGACAAGAATAAGTGTGGGGGACGCTTTTATCGGTTCATAGCTTCACTTTTGCTTTATTTTACTAATATTTGTGTGAAGTTATTGTTTCCAAAACAGGTTCTATGGACGGATCCCCAACTTTTCCGATTATTGGTGTATGGGGAATGAATCTTACAAGAAGCTAAGTCGGGCCGTCGACTATAAAACAAGCGCTTAGTGGGAGGCAACCCACCGGTTTTGTATCTTTTATCCTTTTGCTTTTTATTTTATTTTTGTTTCGTTTATTTATTTTTACTGTTTTCATATCATATTTGCATCCCTATGTTTAATTTCATTGAGTCCGGAATCTATCTTGGAAGAGAATTATGACGAATACCTTTTCGTCAGAAAATTTCAGACTGCGCGTAGTTCAGTCCAGAGACCATAACTGTCAGACCGTTTATCAAAACTCTGTGAAATTTTGACACTGTGTAGAAAACACGTAGGTGAACAACTTTTGTGAAATGGAGTTTTTCCAAATTCCTTACCAATTTGCACAGTTTTTGCGTTTTATCTGCTGTTACGTCAGAATTCAGAACTTTCGGTTTTACACATTGAGGACAATGTGAAGTTTAAGTGTGGGGGAGCATTTATATGTTTGTGTAGTTTGTTTTTGACACCATTAGTGGATGGAACCATTTTGAATGCAGGAGTTGAGGAACCAATTAACTAAAAGGGAAGAATATAGCTCGAAATCACAAATTAACATGATAGTTGTTACCATATCTCGGAATATCACCATATCACATTCTATTTTTATTTTTCCATATTTATCTATTGTTCTCTAAGTGCTTTGGTGGGTCACTAAAAATCGACGTGTTATTACTGCTAGGATGAAATAGAGTGGTTGAGTTACTAGAAAAAAAAAAAAAAAAAAAAAAAAAAAAAATTGAAAAAAAAAAAAAAAAAAAAAAAAAAAAAAAAGGACCGACCAATTAGACCAAAACGGAATAAAAAGGACACTTGGGAATAGCAAGATGTGTGAAACGTAGTCCCCTGTCTCCGTCGCCTAAACAAGCGTGGAATGCGGGATCCAAGGCAACTATCATGTACTTGCGACAAGAAGCATGCGCTTGGATCCAAAAGATCTAATCATGCCGTCTAAAAAAAAAAAAAAAAAAAAAGAGAAATTGGATCCAGTTTGATCCAATCTTAAAAAAAAAAAAAAAAAAAAATATTATTGTGTTGAATAAAGTCACTTTTGGTTCCCTTGTATATGCCAATTGATTTGATGTAGCATTCAAAGACTAAGTAGCTCAATCCAATAGGATTAGGTTCATCTTAGCAAAGGACCTTGAGACAGATATGGGAAACATCGAACACTTGAGAATATTCGACAACATCTACATCTATATCCATCTTCTTAATCTTTTCATTGTGATTGTGGTTGTTAGTTTCCGAGTATTGTGGCTTGTTCGACTATCTAATTAGAGTTTATTTACTAATATATGAATTGAATTTGCAAGATACCTCCTCCTGTAGTCACTTTGGATTCGTTCATTGATTTGTCACGAATAGACGGAGTTGGAAATATAGGTTTTGTAGGTAGACCTCTTGTAAACCTTCACGAGACTATAACTCGTCCACTAGGGACACCTAGGGGTTTAAAGGCTTGTTATTTACGCTAAAAGTGACCGTAGCCTCGACGACACGGAGTTGTTGTATTTTATTGCTTTGGTTTGATTTGCTCGAGGACTAGCAAAGTCTAAGTGTGGGGGAATTTGATAGGTGTAGAATACACCGTATTTAATATCTAGTATTTATGCTTTCTTTGCGAGTTTTCTTGTAAATTATGTATCTTATGTGTGCTTTTGAGTTTATTAGGTGCAATGGAGTCATTTGGAGCAAAAATACCAATTGGAACTCGTTCAAATACAAGATTTCTACTTTTCATTGTGTAGAGGACGAGAAGATGAAGACGATGGCGAAAGAATGAAGTAAATCCGATGTCGTATAAAGAAGTTACGGGTGAAACGAGAAGTTAAGCTTGTTGGTTATCCGAAACGACGATTAAACAAAGATTGTTATTGACACCCCATCGGACGTTAAGGGGCATACAAGCTTCATAAGAAAATCTGAATTGTCGATCTGGAAGACCGACAAAGGGAATAGCGTTAAAGGCACCCGCAACATAGGGGCTGCCACAATCATCTTATTCAATCCATTATCACGGCGAGTACAGTAGTTCCGAATGAGGCTGTGTGACGGTGGAGAGTTGCTTAACGAAGACCGAGTACGGCAGTTCAAGATTGATGCCGATGATCGGAGAAAAGAAGATGGAGGATACGGTGAAGATCATGATGGGTTTTGTTGTGTTACGGAGGTGACGAGTGTTGTTGTTGATGATAATCGGTAATGGTGGGTTTAGGGCATGTCTGACGAGTTTATGACGTTGTCTTCTTTGTGAGCTTGGCATGACATGCATGGAGGAGTTGAAGCCGGTGATGCTCGATGGTGCGAAGGTGACAATGAAGAAATACTGGATAGCGAATGGAGTTTGAAACTGGCAGTGATGGTGATTGCGTTTATGGTGCTGTGACTGGTGGGGAGCAAAGCTGTGGACAATGGAAGATGATGATGCTAACGGTGGTCTGTGGTTGATGCTGCCCAGTCGAGAAGAAATTGCAGCTGGTGGCCGGATGTAGGTACTGGAGTTGGTAATTGGTGATGAAAAAGCTCATCTTTGCGACCGGATTAGGGTGTGGTCGTGTTTGTATGGCTTCGAAACGGGATGTTTTACTGGTGGTGATTGAAATTGAATTTGCATCGTGAGTTCTTGGTCTTGATTGGTTTTTGCAAGAGTAAAGCTAGGTGATGATCGAATGGATCTTGTTTGTTGTGGATCGAAATGGAAGCTGGAGTTTGGTTGTTGTCGTGATCTTGGCAAACATGGCCACAGAGATGGGGTCTTAGAACTTTGGCTCTAATTGGAGGATATGGTCACTTTGCCGGTTATGCGGTTGAGCTTGAACGGGTCGTTGTTGGTCATTGCCACTACCCACCGATTTAGTTAATGGATTTAAAGTTGAGAACCGAGGTGATAAGGGAATGAAAGAGGTTGAACCGTGATGCTTGCATGCTCCCGAGATTTTTAATGGGCAATATGATGATTGCGGTATCACGAGTCTCAGAATCGAGCTTAGAGGGAATAGAGTAGTGGTTGGGGTCCTGGACAAAACTTGAGAGTCTCGAATTATGGATGATTTGATTATCTTTGCAAAAAGGTAATGACTTCGACCGAGTGGTACATTGTCTGTTGATTTATGAAGAAAAGAAAGTGCTCGAGAAGGACAAGAAAGACTCGGAGTTGCTTCTTGTGTAACAGTGGAGGCGAATTATTAGACAAGAGAATACAAAGTGCGGTTGGGTCTGAATTGGTAACGCAGGTTTGGAAGTTCGAGAACGGAGGCTGCTTTGAAGCCGATTTTGAAGGGTCAACGGAAAGGAGTTGGATTTGGACGTTGGGTCGGTTGTTGGGTGGGCCTTGGTAGATTTGTTAGGTCTTAGTTTTAGACACACTCAACAGACTATACGAGGGGATGACGACTGGGATTAGGAATGAGGCGGTGACCTCCCTATATAAGTAGGCGCAGAGATATCTTTTATCGACGACGTTTTATTTATCTTTTCTCTACTTATTCTAGGGTTTAGAACCATGAAGTCTTTTCTCTTTCTTCTTGTGATGAACTCCTTGAATATGAGTACCTAAGTTTATTATTGGTTATGGAATAGTTGGATTTCACAAAGCATGATTCTTTGATTCAATATATTAGTTTTGTCTCATATTTATCGTTTGCAATTCTCTCGAAAATATTGTTTTATGATTGATTGATTGTTTTGTCAAGTTGCAAATTGGTAGAACTTCTAATCACATCTATTGCTAGTTTAGGGTTTATTATACGAAAAAGTGATATTCCTTGAATACAAGTAGCATAATATGATTATAGTTTGTAGTGATATATTCTTATGATCATATGTGAATCGTAACCTTTGTTAAATTGAATTAGTGCGCTTTCCACGTTCGATTGCTTTGATTGGCCTGATTTCATAGAACTTAATGCATCTAGGGAATTAAACTTGATTAGTGCTTTTACACGTTAGGTTGTTCCTTTAGGTAGAATTCATATTCGCATCTTTTAATGTGTTTGTTGATGACATGAGGAGATTTGCGGGATATACTTGCGATCAAGGTATTCTAGGGTCTTTGATAAAAGTTGAGATTAAAAATCAATTCTAGTTATTGTGAAAAGCATGTTAGTGAATGAAAACGAAATCCTTAACCAATATCTCTTCTATCTTATTTGTTTGCTTATTTCTTTATTTGCTTTTATTTTATTTTATTTCATAAAATCACAAAACTACCGGTGTTTTATATAGGAAACCATAACAATTTGACAACCTAGACCTCTCTGTGGGATCGATCCTTTCTTGCCCTTGCTATATTTATATTTTGAGTAGTAAGAAAGTGTAATTATATTTGTGTCGCTTACGACAGCGATCAATAACCCTAACCCTATTTCTAATTCATCAATTACAGTGACAAACACCATCATTTGCTTCGACTAATAACTTCTCTGCCTATTGGAATCAAAGCTCGAGCACCATATCTCCATTTAAACTCAGAACCATTATCATCAATCTCACATTATAAATTCATCTTCTCCACAGTTTCATATATCTATTTAAACACATGATGATGGTGGTAGTGATGAAAATGGTGGCGGCGGAGATGGTGGTGGCACGAAGGCGGTGGTGGTGATGCTGAAAGAGGAGTTAAGAGAAGACCATATCGTTTCAGATCTGAAGTTCAGAAGGAAACGCAAAATGCTCGATAAGTTAATAAGATGATGAGGGTGTTTATGGGATTACGATAAAAATTAGCAGCCTTATTTTTGGTCAAGGGTATTAGTATAATGGATAAGGGTATTTGTGCATGACCCATGGATAGTAGGGGCATAAATAACATTCCCACAATTTTTTTTTATTAACGTACCAGAGATTTTTATATGAATTTATACTAAAGTCACTAAATACAGATATAATAAGAATCAAATTTAAATGAATAAGTGTTAAGAAAAAAACAAACAACGAGGATTTCTTCTTTTGCTTTCTTTTTTTTCTACTATTTTTTCTGCTAGGAAAAGAAATTTATTAAAAATCTCTAAGTGTTTCACTAATTGCTCATAATAATTGATTATTATTATTTTTTTTTATAAATATTCTCTTAAGAATTCTCTAATAAAAATATCGTCGATCCGTTTTCTTACAAGGGGTCGTATCCATATGGGATGGTAACTAATTCAGAAAGCAGAATTAAGCTTAAGTCTTGTATTTTTTGCAAGTTGATCTGCTATATCATTCGTTTTTCTGGGTACAAAATTACATGATCTATATGGGTTGATACATGTATATTTCGTGTCCTAGGAGTGGAGACTTTGTATACGTACCTACACAGAGTTGTAATTTGATGATTATATTGACCGATCACCATGCCTGATCAATTACGATATTTTGGCAGGTGATTCTCTCAGATCCTACTAGTTGGGGGTTCGTAGTTATCTTCTATATTAGTCAGACTGTCAGATCAAGAGGTAATAGGAGAGAGAGAACCACTGAAAAATATTACATTATTGATCAGTGTTAGTTGTGTACATTATACTTGGTTTACAAGTATAGCCTTTATGGCTATTCATACTAGCGTAGTTATCACGCATGAAGCATGTCTAATTGGGAACCGCCTTAATCTAGCTGGAGATGATGTCATGATCCACTCAAACATTACTTCATATTCAAGCAATTTCTCCGACATGGGTAGCTCTCCTTTGTCTCGCTGCTCCTACTTTAGGTCGTGAGATCTTGTTTCCGAATTCTAGCTAGATGTGTTTTCGATCTATGTCTTCGCCGCGGCTCTAGAACTCTGATCGTGCACGCGGTCCAGTCTTCGTCTTCAGGTCATGATCATTTGAATGTGACGACCTTCAAGCCTTGCACGTACTAAAGATTCGTTCACCCGATCTCGATCTAGGTTTTATCTCGGCGCTCAGTTCGTATGACATGTACAGCTGTCAGTATTTGGTAGATGCTATATTTTGTCACCTAAATAATATTTGGTCGATCCAACGGTCAGGATAACTTAAAATCTTTTTGTCCTTGTCATATATGAAATGATACCAGCCCTGCTAATACTGGTATCCTTTATAAATCTAGAAAAGTTACACCTTCGTGAAACAAAATTATTAAATAGTAATTTGCAATCACTGATCACATCACACGCATGTTGGACTCGCTTATCCTTCATTTATAGTAGTAACTAGTCCTTCATTTATAGTAGTAACTAGATTTCTTTGACACCGGCTAACGGGGTCAAAAATTGAAAGGGTGTTTAGATTTTTATAGGGTGCAGCTAACCTTGTTGCTCAGCCAAAATAACAACCACCAGCTCTCCATTAGTTTACCTGAAATTTATAAGGGATAATGACAATTTTAAATTAGCGTATTTTACTTTTCCCTTGGAACTCCGAATAGGTAATCTTTGCGGACCAACTTGGTATTAAAGTATGATTAAACTAAACTAAACCAAAACTACATTCAGTACTATAATTGGTGATCTCTCTACTAATCTTATCTAGTTTTAATAAAGATGATAAAGAGTGTTTACTTTATACGGCCTAAACCTTAGATGTTTAGGGTTATGAAAGTTATTCCTCGATAAGTCACTTTTGATCAGCCTATGAATAAACAGCAGAAACGAATTACCCAGCGAGGATAGGATGGGTGAATACCAAGACAAGTCACTGGAGTGGAGTGCGCTTAAAGATTACCAAATCTAGAGCGCGCAATCGAAAAGGGGTTACGTAATCTTTTTTTTTACTCGGTCAACAAAAAAAAGGGTCTTGTTAACTTGTATACCCGTATACATGTTAAGGTTCACTAAAACAACAAATTCTTGCATTGGGAACATGATTTGTTTGCTTTATTGCATTGAAAACAACAATTCTTTGCATTGGGAACAAAATTTGTTGTTTTTAGTGCAAGAAAAACCAATTTCTAGTAAAATAAGACAAAAAAACACAATTTCCAAATAAATAAAATAATTCTTTATTAAACCTTAACATGTATACGGGTATACAAGTTAACAAAACCCCAAAAAAATAGAATAAAAACGAAACTGTACAGGGACTAGGTCTTACTAGGGCATAGCCGGGAGGCCATCACTAATAGAAAACCTACTTGAAACGAAAATAAACCTCTCCAGGCCATTCTACAGAAAGAATGAAACTTGGCCTACCCTCATAAAACTCAAAAATATCTCCCACCCTCATAAAACTCAAAAATATCTTCCGCCAAAAACAGGCTTGCTTGGCCAAAGCATCAGTGAAAAGTTAACTTCCCTATAGCTATGAACATAAGACTATTGGTATAGAAGCTCTTCGCCATTTTTCACCTCTGCATTAGTTGCCAAGGCAACTCACCTTTTGGAAAGCTTGATGCAACTCATCGAATCTGATCGAATGCAAAGGTTTTTGACATCCCATTTTTAACTAGCATCGCACCATAAATAACAGCCAATACTTCCGCATAAAAGGGGTTACGTAATCACAAGTATGAAAGTAGGAGACACATCACACGAGACTTTACTAATTGAAATCCGCTAAATTATTTGTTAGAACATGACGAAATATCACTATCTGTTGATGTGCAATTGAGCGACTTGGTCCTCCCCATAATAAGATAATCTAAATTATTGATGAAAACCAAATTATACAGAAAAGAAGAGAAAAAATGAAAAAGAGAAGTCTTTAGCATCCACCCGTGGCAGAAACTTCGAATTTCCATCTATTCCAAGGTTTGGTTCTGTTAATTGACTTAGGTTGACTGTCAGTTACTTGTCATCCTCCCGAGCACACACTATCACTAACGTCCATCATCGCACCTAAAATCTAAAATCTATAAACAAACATTCAAAAAGAAGAAGCAGAAGGGGCAGGTCAGTTACGCAACTAAAACGACCCTTTCATTTTGTCTCTAGAATCCTGGACTGCAAACCGCATAAAATCCCATTTGTTAATTCTGCACACGAGAGAACTCAAGCTGGACTCTGAACACAACCCATCGTCTCTAGGAATGGGCGGGAAATATCACTTTTGACCAACTAACAGGAATTTAAATCTCTTTTAACAGTAAAAGATAAAAAAGTTTGTTTCAGGATTGGCATACATACATTAAAATTCTCCTGAACTGACAAGTAGATCACCATATTACTGTTTAAACATGTACCAGCACTGTTTTTGGTATTCGTCTTGCTAGTGTCTAACATTAATTTTTTTAACTGCTGATGTTTATCTTCACCCAACATCCTTTTTAAAAATAGTATAGGAATGGTAATAAAGGCTAATACACAGATAGTGGTGCATGTTAAGAAAGTGGAATGACCTGGTACGCATATTCATATCATTTTATCTTTTCATATTTTTCCAAGAGATTAAATTTTATTTGTTTTGGTGGAAGTATGACGAAGTAATTAATCGTTGACTGTAGATGAGCATAAAAGGTCAAGAACTTCAAAAAAAAACATTTAGAAATATTTTAATCGGCATTTTTTAATCACTTTTTTCTATCCCTCATTATCTTCTTAATTTCTTTTAATCTGTTTTTGTTTGATTCTGTGTATTTCTAAGTGAGAGGAGGTCAAGGAGTTGTTGCTTCCAAAAATTAGGGTTTTTATGTCTAAAACAAGTACTTAGAAGAAGCAGAAGAAAAGAAGCTGAAGAATATCTGTAGTACTTTTTGATTCATTTGTTTCATGGGTTTAAAAGAAAGATTACTACTTGTACTTAGTTAGATTTGAGCGGGAAAATCTTCTTCTGCTTCTGATGAAATAACAAACAAAGAAAGAAAGGTATGGTTTTTATTCAGTTTATTGAATCCTTGAGTTTAAATGTTTTTGATCTTTATCTAAGTTTTGATGAACCTGGGTTCTAAGTTTGACTAATAATTAATTAAAAAGTCATCTGGTTTTGATTTTTAATCTGAAAGTATGTGTTTATGTTGCTTATGGAATGAGAAACGGACTTTGATGCTATCAAACCAGTTTAATTAGACTAATTTTTGTTAAAAATTCTCATTTCATTAATTTTTCTGAATATAATTTATGTTCTGGTGAGAGATATTCAGTTCATTTAAGATCTGAGTATTGTTTGATACTTGGTAAGAAATGGATTTTCAAGCAGTGTTCATAATCATTGATATGGACAGAGATTGTGTTCTTATTTAGAGTGATGTATTAAATGTACAGTCGGATATTGTATCGTATTTTGTCGGTTGTACTAGATACGTTGCACTTCGACTGCTATAAGGATTAAGTTGTAGTGATTTGATTTTGTTATGCTATGAAAGCATAAGTTTTAGAAAATTTGCCGTTGGTTGGAAGCACATCGCTTCTTCAGGTGTTGGAATTTGCCATCTGGCTGGAAACATTTTGGTGTCGAAATCAGCCTTTGGTGAATGGCAACTTTCTTTTAGTTTATCAACTAAACTGGCGACTCTCTTACTAGAAGCAAGAAAGTCCTTTGCTTTATGTCTATCCAGTTTTGTCAACTTTGTAGTTGAATGTGTTTCCGCTACGCAATGGTTGAAGAATTTGAATGTGGATTAGATGATTCAGCATAATTGAAATGCTTGAGTAGTGAGGGGTGGAAGAAATGTCCAATATTCTGCAGAACTATTTCCAAGACGATCATAACCTTCTCCCATTCGTTCTGGAATCTCATTATTCAGTAGCTGAAAATTTGTAGCTTTACTTGAAAAACATCAGATGCTTAAGAATGATATGAAGGAAGGTAAAAAAATGAACAAAAGCTTGCGCGGTTTTGAAAGGAATGTGTTTTATTTGTTACCTTTAATTTGGCTAGTAGATTAAGGTCAGTGCACCTCCATTTAACTTGAACACTTTCCATATGCATCTACAAAAACGTGCCCTAGTTTCTCTCCAGAATCCAGACAATAGTTGTGACTATGTATAAAATTCGATAAAATTTGCTCTGAGTTTCTGTCGGTTACCTCTCTAGCTATGCCAGGTCTAGTTCTGTTTTTGATATTTTTTCAGGAATTTCCTTTGGCATTCTTTATTTAATATAGTTGAGATTTTCTTACATTTTCTGTCATAACACTTGTTCGTTGCTGCAGACATTTTCCACTAAAAGATTATGAACTCTCCCACAACACAATTTGCCACCTCTAGAAGGATGGGTATATACGAGCCACCGCACCAGGTTAGCATGTGGACCGACGCTTTCAAAATCCATAATGGTCCAAATTCAGCCGCATCTATGATTGTAGAGATGGACAATAAACTGGACAGCACCCAAGTGAGAAGCGTTTAAAAATTTTGATGGTTCCCTTATCTTTCAATATTTTTTCCTACTGGGTTGTGTGCTAAATCTCACATATCCACCATCCTTTTAACAGTCTGATGATACTTCTCAAGGAATAGTAGGATCGTCGAAGAAGTATGATCAGGAGGCAAGCAAGCCTGTTGAGAAGGTAAAAGCTACAGTCCTTGGACGATTTGATTGTTCCTTTTTTTTATCACTGTATTTTAACACGAGTATACTGTTCTACTGCTTTGCATTCATTAGACTAGATCGTCGCTGTTATTGAGCATAAACTTGGCATAAACTTCTGCATTAAAAAGTTAGACACACCACAAACACTATTTACATACCATATACGAACCAGTTATATATGTTTTTAGTTTGGTATGATTTGGTTTCTCAATGAGTGTGTTGGTCAGCTTCGAATGAGTTTTGTATTCTAATATACAGGTATTAAGACGTCTTGCACAAAATCGAGAAGCTGCACGGAAAAGTCGCCTGCGAAAAAAGGTAGGAAGAAATATTCAAGCAGATATAAGTTTTTGAGGTGTTTATTGTTTGTGCTTGACTAGTCAACATGAAACTTTGTAGGCGTATGTTCAACAATTGGAAACAAGTCGTTTGAAGTTATCCCAAATAGAACAGGACCTTAATCGTGCTAGACAGCAGGTTTGCAGACTCTCTCTCTCTATTTTTCTCCTTCAGTTTTATATTTAATGAAGCGAAGACAATAAAAAGTAATAGTTCCTATCTAAAGGAGCAGTGACTGCCTCTCTGCAGGGTGCATACATTGGCGATACTAGTCATTTGGGGTTCTCTGGACCTGCTAACTCAGGTAAGCTGTTGCATGTACCAGTTACCAATTTCATTGATAATCTCATTCTTACAGTATTTTTGGCCGTTGTAAATATTACTTTTTGGCCCATGATTCTTTTGTTAACATCCCTGGAAAATCCGTCACTAATTTATCACGAGGTATACTCTTCAAGCTTTCAACTTTAAGGTAATCATTGAGCCATCGTTAGTCAAATGCAAAGTGCTACTCTAGTTTGGAACAGCGTTTTAAAGTACGAGATTTTCATTCCCTTTACTCATCTTAGTTAATCCCTTTAATAATTTTAAGGATATTTAGCCCTTAGGTATTTTCTTTAAGTTCGTTTTCAGCCAACTTTTGGCACTGATAAAAAGAGAGCCCGAAACTGGCCATCCGTGTTTCTGGGTCTAGTGACCACGTACTTGTTGTCAACCAGATTCCAATTCTCCCTCTTTCTCTGCTTATCCTACAGCTTTTAGAATAAATTTTCATGCATTGCTTTCTTTCACTCTCACTTTCTGCTTTTTTGATGCTACAGCTCATTGGTGAATATGTTTCCTCTTGTAGGGATTGCGACTTTTGACATGGAATATGGTCACTGGGTTGAAGAACAAAACAGACAGATACGTGAACTAAGATCTGCTTTACTAGCTAATATAACTGATATAGAGCTCCGTATACTTGTTGATGGTGCCATGAATCACTATTTCGATCTTTTCCGCATGAAATCTACTGCTGCAAAGGCTGATGTTTTCTACTTGATGTCGGGTATGTGGAAAACGTCAGCAGAACGTTTTTTTTCAGTGGATTGGTGGTTTCCGACCATCAGAGCTTCTAAAGGTTAGTGGAATTTCAATTCATCAACATACTTTATTCTTGTTCTATTCTTCTTTGGTTGTCAAAATTCTGGGTTTAATTCCTCTTACTCCTATCAGGTCCTCACGCCACAACTTGATCCATTGTCGGAGCAACAACTAGTGAATGTATATAGTCTACAACAATCATGTCAACAAGCTGAAGATGCTCTTTCTCAAGGGATGAACAAACTTCAAGAAACTGTTTCTGATACACTGGCGGCGGATCTGTTGAATTCAGGGAATTACATGGCGCAAATGGCCTCGGCGATTGAGAAATTAGAAGCTCTTGTGAGCTTTGTAAATCAGGTACCTTGTTTTCTCCCGATATTGATTAGATTAAACTTCATACTAATCTTCCTTCAGTTAATTACCTCATGCTATCATTCTTGAGAGTGCATCTCTACATCATTTTGAAAATCAAGTATCTGGTCAAGGGGATGTACCAATTTTTTCTTCTTCTTTGCGATGGGCTGGCCAGTAAAGGCACACACTGTAATATGAAGGCTGAAATGCGAATAAAAAGCTATATGTGCTGGATGCACTGAAAGGGACTAGAGAATTGTTTGAACTTTTTAAGGTTGGAAATTGGTGCTTTCACCCCATAACAGGTCCTTAAGAGTGTGGGTTTGTAAGCCTACTTCTGAATCTGGGGAGAAACAACAGTTCACCGTCCCATGGCTTGACGCCGTGGGATGTACCTTGAACTACGGCACTAGCAATTAGGTAGTTGTATGGTGTTTCTCACACTATCAATGAACTGAGCACAACTGAATGCAGTCGTTAGGTACTGCAGCATTTTTGTTACTGTAAAACGTTGAACATCTTTACACTGTCTTACCTTCTGATTGACCCACTTTTGCTCAGTAAACAGACAACTAACGTTTAATATTCTGTTAGGCGGACCATCTTCGCCAACAGACGCTGCAACAAATGTCTCGTATCTTAACAACTCGTCAGACAGCTAGAGGACTACTTGCACTAGGTGATTATTTCCAAAGGCTTCGAGCCCTAAGTAACCTTTGGGCGGCTAGGCCACGTGAACCAGCATAATCTACACACAATTAGAACTTAAAAAACCCTCAACTAAATATTTAAAGACTCATCATCAGCCAAGAGGTAGAAGAAATTAAAGCATAGCAAGTAAAGTCAGTTGTTTAGCTTCGCTTATCAAGGTCACCACTTCCCTTGGTAAGTGTTTGTTTACTTGTTAATCCGGTAAGTGATATTTAAATGCTTCTGGAAAGACTTTTTTTGTTCCAAAATAAAAATAAAAAACCCATCAAAGAATGTATATATGAAAATCTTTTTCTCATTGTCCGTGTATCAAGAGCGTGGGTTTGTTAATAGAACCTCACTGCACATTTGTATGCATTGCCACAAACAGAAAACGTAATAAGGAGAAGATTATAGAAGGGGTTGTTTTTATTGAGTCAAGTTAAACGATGTTCCAGTAAGACATGTAATGTAAAGTTTTGGGGAATTAGTATTGTGGTGGCGCTGTTTCTGTGTTTTGAGTTTTGTATTGGGAGGTGAAAACATATGTAATGTACATCAGTGTATCTATCAAAATCATTTTGCTTCTTGTAGCGATGTTCTGAGATTGCTCTTTGGTTTCTGATATGTAGAAGGGAAATGTTATAAATGTTAAACGGTTGAACTTCAAGAAGTCATTTTATTCTTTGGGGGAGCTGCTCTTGATAATTTCCACTTTTTTATTTGCGGATGTTTTGTTGTCAATGGTATATCTGGAGGGGCAGTGCTATCCCGCACGGTCGTGCGGGATGACAACATAAGCTAGCAACTTATACACCATTCGATTGTGAAATGTGTGGTTAGATGAAATTATGTTTATCTTCCCTAAAAGTACAGCTGGAATACTCATCATATTTAGAAATATGTCCCTCATCTTATGAAAAATAAGCAATTCCTCTCTACGCATGAATAAAAAAGTCCAATCCGAAAATGAAAATCAATGGCTTCTTCCTTGAAGGCCCGGCTCCTTAGCAGATCCATTCCTCCATTAACAGTATTTTCTAGAGAAATACAGTACCAAATTTTGAGAAAACCCGATACCAAAAATGTCTGATAGATTTAATAGGTTAAAAATCATGATGATTGAAGCTCACCCATCACACATAGTTACATATATATGGAATTAAAGATGATGATGAAGATGGGTACGGATTCTCTCCTCTTTGATTACTTTTGTACATATTTTATGTCAATTATCCGGACTCATTGATTCTGATTGGGAACAATTTTAGCGAGCAATCTGGTATTGGGTATGTATTAGGCTACATCAATTTTTTGATTATGCAAAAAAAGAAGAAAAAAAATTGGGCGAATCTAAATCTGTTGGTGTATATTTCAGCAGTGGGTTTTTTTGGTTCAAAGTTGCATTAACTTTCAACTTCAATTCTGTATCAAAATTATTAGAAATGTGTTCTTTCACTGCTGGATAGCTTCCTTCGATTAGATACTGTCAAGTCCATGGCATATGTATATCCAACGGCATGAAGATCACCGAATTTACTGCACTTTTGATCAATCAGTGGTATGATATTCATTGAATCTACTGGATTTTAAAAATAATTATAATTGCTTCTCATCGGAATAAAGAAAATCAAACAAAAAAATAGTTGATGTATTATCGAATCGTGGATAATCACTCGAGAAGAAGAAAGAATTGAGTTTTTTTTTTCTTTCTTATCTGGCAGTCCATCTATGTAGTAGAAGAATATTGTATCATTTTACCGTTCAAACACCATAACTAATTCTAGCGAACACACAAATCTTTACTAAAGAAGAAAGAAGAGGACATATGATAGATGAAAATAACTCAGGGACCTATTTCTAAATATTATGAGTATTCCAGCTGTAGCTTTTAGGGAAGAAAACTTAAATTTCATCTAGCCGTCCATTTCACAATCGAATGGTGTATAAGATGCTAGCTTATGTTGACGTCCCGCACGACCGTGCGGGATAGCACTGCCCTATCTGGAGACCATCTTTTGACAGGAAAGAGAGTGTCCGTAACAGTGTTTGAAAGTCAAGTTTCTTCTCTAGGTCATTGACCTTGGTCAAAATTAGGTTTCAGAGTGATTTTTGTGTGTTTTTGCTTCAATCGAAGTGTTCTTCGAGTGTTTCTTGGGTTTGAGTGTTTCCCTTTTGTGGTTGTTGAAGAGTAGATATCATCATCTCGAGCAGGTAAGAGATCTAAAATTTGATTTATCTAATTTTACTTCACTTTGTGGGTTGGTAGGGTTGTTGGTTGGGTGTTTTACAGGTTTTGCAGTGATTCTTCATTGAACTGTCAGTTGGGTTATCTCTTAGTTTTCTCCCTTTGGTGTTCTGATCTTTGCGTCTTGTTTATTGATTTGTTTCTTGAGTCTTGGTCTCTCCCTCTTTCTGTCTAGTTCGTTTCTAACTAGATTCTCTTTCCTCTCCGTTGCTGGTTGCGTTGATTTTGTTTATTCCTTTCTTTGTTTTGTTTTGATCTCTTCCATGCCTCCCCTTACCTTCTTTGATTTGAGATATTTGATCATACTTCACTGGATATTGATCATATCCCAATGGGTGTCTTTACAACTAGTTGGTACCTAATCGTGAGGAGTACAAAATTCTTTAAGTATAAATATAACCACAAAGGAAATAAAGATACAAGGGGAAATCATTTGCTTATGACTACTTCCTCAAACACTCCTAGCAAATCCATAGAAATTTCTACTGATATTGCCAACAATCTAGCTGTTAATATGAAAAACAATCTTAATCTTGAAAGTGCTATAGAGCCAGTGGTGTACTTAGACAAACATATGGTTTTAGAGAAAGAAAAGGAAGACTTCACTTTATGTATGCTGGGAAGAATGGTATGTCCTGTAACTATTTCTACTAGCAGAGTTTGGAATCTGGTAAGAGATTTGTGGCCAAAGAAGTTATAATCAAGAAATTTGGAGCAAGACTAAATGTTCATTTATACAGATTTGGATCTGAGATTGATATTATGAGAATTAAGGATGATGGTCCATGGTGTTTAGATGGATACTTGGTGGTTCTAATTGAAATACCAAATCAGGGGTTCTCATTCGGTGCTGCTATAAATATGGACTATCAACTATTCATAGTGTTCCTATGTAGAATCCCAAATCAATTCCTCACTCCGGCGGCTTTTAGAGCAATGGAAACAGTCATTGGTGAATTGTGTGGTTTTGCTGAACCAATGGGTCTCTCTCCAGATCATAAAACTGTTAAAATGTTGATCAAGATTAATGTTACGGGTGCTCTACCTAGAAGGGTGCTTGTAAGAGCTCAAGAAGATGAAGCTTGGATCTCTGTTAACTATAACGTCATGCCTTGGAGGATTTGTCAGATATGCAGGGTTTTGGACCATCGTGTGGAACCTTGTGTAGAAGGAGATGTGATGATAATTGAAGAGCCAATTAATATTGAAGAGAATGATATTCCTAGAAGATGAGGCACCTCTAACAGTCACAATCATGAATATATGAGTAAGTATGGTGTTAGCAAAGCACAAATCAATGCTTTAGCCGTAGAAAGCCGCTCGTGATTCTATAGATGATTTTATTCCCGAAGTGGGAGGGTCGGAGAATGCTCTAAGGAGTGTAATAGTTCTGAGTTAGATATGGTAGCTGCTCAAATTGTTACTGATGCTGAAAGAACTAATGAAGACAAGAGAATGGTGGAAGCAAGAAATTGTATCAAAGGGAAGGCAAAAGTAGTGTTGGAAAAATTGAAAGATAAGGAAAAGTTTATGAAGGAAGCTGAGGTGATATCTTCTAGTGGTCAATTAGTTATAAAGGGCAATCTCCAGGTGGTGGACATTGATGAAGTAGTTAGAAGAATGGATGAGGCAATCAACACCGAGATCAAGGCAAGCTCTCTACTTGGATTCACAATCAATCTTAAGGAACCGGAAAGAAAGAAGAGGAAATACAAGAGGAAAGTGTCCATAGCAGGAGATGAGAATGTGAAAAAGTCTATAAAGGGTCTCAAAGTGATGGGGATGTTCTAATTTTGGATAAAGTTGTAGCTACAGATGGTGAGAAGTTTTTGGATACTGGTAACCTAAGTCTCTTTCCTATTTCGATTAATGAAAATAGCTCTTCTAATATCTCTTCTATTCTTCTTAAATCTCTTTTCCCAGTTCCCTTTGTGCAATCTCATGGAGAGGACAATATCATTCTTGCTAATCCTCAGATGATTAGAAATTCGATTGTGTCCTATGATGACCCTTTTGCCATGTTCAATGATTACATCATTGACATTCCGGGAAGCACTCCTCCAGCTGTTCCTGTCAACCTAAGCACTGAGATGGTGGAATCTGCTCCAAGCAACAGTCATGTACACAAAATGTTAACCCCTTTCCTTATCTACAATCTGTATGTGCATATAAATCTCAATTACAATGACATAATATCTCATAAAGTATGTGATATGAACTGGCTATTGCATGATGAGAACAATAAACTGAAGAACATTTGCATAGTAAGATATCAATATTTTGAATATACATAAGTATGTATGGTACAAAGAATGCATACAATTTGGAAGTTTGAAAGTCTTGTCTTGGAACTGTCAAGGCCGTGGTAAGAAGTACCCAAGAGAACACTTTAAGAACTTAGTTCAATCAATACAACCTGAAATCATCTTCCTTAGTGAAACAAAAATTCTAGAGAAAATGTGAGAAGTCTGTTTAGATCAGGTTAACTATGATAAGGTGAAAATAGTTGACCCAAAAGGAAGATCAGAGGCTATAGGGTTGGATGGACACACCAACTAAAAGTTCTGAACACTCGATTTCTTCATCAATGCTTGTATAACTGATCAAATAATCGGTAAAGAGTGGATGATTAGTTGCTTATATGGTCATCCCAACAACAAGAACATCACTTGGGAATTTTTGTCACGGATATGTCATTATTATTACACATCCATGGTTAGTAATATGGGATTTGAATTTAACGTTACATCCAAGTGAAATTGGGGGAGTCGGGTAGAATCAACAGGGGGGAAATGGATAACTCAGTTAGAGCTGTAAATGAGGCAGGTCTGATAGATTTAGGGTTTGTGGGCTACCAGTTTACGTGGTCCAATCACATAAATGATGGAGAATTGATTGAAAAACGTCTAGATAGAGGTTTAGCAAATAAGGATTGGATTTCTATGTTTCAGGGATGCCAAAGTGTCACACTTAAGTCCGTTTGCTTGTATCATGGTCCTATAATTTTAAGTACGAAACAAGATAGGAAGGATGGTGTGAAACCTTTTAAATGCTTTGATACTTGGCTAGATGAAAAATCTTGTATAGATGTTGTGAATGATTCCTGGTTAGCTAATCATACTGGCTCTCCTGCTTTTCAAATGGTTAAAAAGTTATTTGTTTGCAAAAAAAAAATTAATTTTATGGAACAAAAATCAATTTGGAAATGTTCATTTAAGGTTAGAACAGGCCATATCTAACCTTGAAAATTTCAATAAAAATATTCATGCCAACAATAAGTCCGAAACTTTGAAAATTTTAAATCAAGAGGTTGAGAAATGGTATAACATAAATGAATCGTTTTTGAAAATAAAAAGTGGAGATAAACTGTTAAACCTAGGAGATAAAAATACTGGCTACTTTCATGGTCTTATGAGAACTAGAGTGTTGAGAAATAGGATTCTGGCTCTTAAAAATGTAAATGGGATATGGCTTGAGAGTAGAAACCAAATAAAAGAAGTGCTGTTTAAACACTTCTCTAAAATGGCTACTACTTCTCAACCTGAAATTAACAATGACTTGTTAATGAATATTCCTTGTATGATAACTGATGAGGACAATGTAGCCCTCAGGCGCACTCCTCAGTTTGAGGAAATCAAAGAGATAGTTTTCAAAATGGCTCCGTCTTCCTCCCCAGGGCCAGATGGGTTCCCTGCTATTTTTTTTTCAGAAAAATTGGGATTTGGTCTCGGCAGATATTGTTTCTATGGTGCAATTTTTTTTTAACGCTGGTTATATCCTTAAGGAAATCAATAACACTTTCATTTCTTTGATTCCGAAAACTAAAAATCCGGATGAAGCTAGCCAATTTAGGCCGATTAGTTTATGTAATACCACATATAAAATTGTTTCGAAACTTTTGGCGAGTAGGTTAAAACCTTTTCTGGATAAATTGATTTCGCCTTTTCAATCTGCTTACGTCCCAAATAGGCAGATATCTGACAACATCATGGTAGCTCATGAATTAATACACACGATGAAAAAAAAAAGAAAGGTAAAACAGGTTATTTAGGTATAAAGATCGACATGTCAAAGGTGTTCGATAGGGTTGAATGGAATTTCTTGTTAGATGTTCTTAGGAAAATGGGTTTTGGTAGTGACTGGTGTAACCTTATACACCAGTGCATAAGCACTACTTCTTCTCCTGTGATGCTGAATGGTTCTCCAGGGAAAGTTTTTCATCCTACTAGAGGAATAAGACAAGGAGATCCCTTATCTCCTTAACTGTTTATTCTATGTATGGAAAGTTTGTCATGTTTTTTAATGGCTGCTCAATCTAAAGGGTTGATACATGGTATCAAAGTTACTAAAAATCGTCCTCCGATTAATCATCTCGCTTTTTGCGGATGATTGACTGATTTTTGCTAATGCTAATCTTGAAGAAAGTAAAAATATTCTCAAAATTTTCAAAACCTTCAGTGAATGATCTGGGCAACTCATTAACTTTCAAAAATCGGAGGTTTTTTTCAGTGGTAGATTTCCAAATAAATTTCAGAGAATCATAATAAAAATTTTAAAAGTTCAAAAAATAAAACTTGATGATAAATACCTTGGTGCTCCCCTGTTTACTAATAAGTCTAAAATAGTTTGTTTTGAACCCCTTATTGGTAGAGTTGCTGGTAGGTTTAAAGGTTGGAAAAACAGGAATGTTTCTCCAGCTGGTAGAGGAGTTCTCATTAAATCAACTATTGAAACTATCCCTAACTACCAAATGAATTGTTTTAGAATCCCGCAGTATACTATAAACACAATTACTGCTCTACAACGTGACTTGTTTTGGGGGAAAAAGAAGGTAAATCGAAAGGTTTGTACATTAAAGCTTGGTCCTGAGTTAATAAAAGCAAAAAAAAGGTGGTTTAGGGTTTCAAAGCTTAAAATTATGAATGATGCCATGATAACTAAGATAGGACGGAGACTGATAGCCTATCCTAAATCTTTATGGGGTACTATTTTCAAACTGAAGTATTTCCCAAATGGGGATATCTTAGATAACAGTTACAAACCTAAATCTACCGATTCTTGGATATGGAAAGGAATTTCCAAAAGCTTCAGCAATCTTAGGAAAGGGAGTTTTTGGGAGGTCAACAATGGCTCTGAAATTAATATTTGGAAACACAAATGGATTCCAGGGGAGGACAATTTGATTGTCCCCATCAATGTGGAGATCAAGTTAAAATTTAGTAAAGTTAAAGACCTTTTTAATGAAAATGTCAATGGGTGGGATTTAAACAAACTCAAGTTATGTTTTACGGATACTCTTATTCAGAAAATTGTTGCTATAAAGATTGATAAGAATCTTAAAGATAGAATTAGGTGGAGCTACACTCCACATCTAGATTTCACCGTTGGGTCTCTATACAAAAATCTGGAGGAGAATGATGATACCATTTGTCCTAATAGTTACACCAGTTCGATCAATTGGACTAAGTTGTGTAAAATGAAAGTTTTACCAAGAATTAAAATGTTTATCTGGAAATGTCTTCACGACATTCTCCCTGTGGGGATAGAATCAGCAGAATTCTATCCAATGTGGATAACACTTGTAACTTACGTAATACTGAAGTTGAAAATACCGATCATCTGCTAATGCATTGTGAGTTTGTTAAAAATGTCTGGAAATGTTTGCCATACAACACAAGTAGGGTAAAAACTAAAAGTCAAAACTTTAGAACTTGGTTCAAAAGTTGGTTTCATAATAATAAAAATTTCAGCCATGATAATGTTAACTGGGAAAACATATGTGCAACAACTATATGGTTTGTTTGGAAAGCTAGGTGTCAGAGTGCTTTTGAGAAAACTAAACCTTGCTACAAGTTCATAGCTAATCAGATTGTGAATCATCTAATAGTTCAGACGGACAACAACAACAAAGGCAACAGGAAAAAAGTTAATACTAAACAGGAAGAAGATGGAAGTTTTAAGGCTTACTGTACTATGGCAAATACAACTCAGAGCTATGAAGTTTTCCTTATAATGTATGTAACTGATTTCGCAGGCAAGTTCAAAGGTGTCAGATATGGAGTTGATGGGCAAGGGTGATTGAAGACAAAAGTAAGACCATGATAACAGTGATGCAATGGCTAACAGATATGAAGTGTAAAAAAGTCACAGTTACATGGCAGGCAATGGGGTACTCTGGAGACTCCTTTTTTGGGGAAGGAAACATGCTTATGGAAGGTCTGTGCAGAGATGCTGAATTTCAGAATGATTATAACTCCTTTCGATCTTTTAAGATAATGTTATGTAATAAAAGTAAAGACAATATAATGCTCTGTAATATATATAGGCTAAGAGTTCTTTTTGGTAGAGACCGGTGTAGATAGTGGATTTTCAACAAGGGTTAAAATCGTAAAACCATAATTATACATGCTCTTGATCCAGCAATCAGATGAGTATTGAGGCTCATGTCTCTCATTGAAGCATGAAAGCTCATGCCACGAGAATCTCTGTCTAATAATATTGTCTCTCAGAGTATATGTAGATGTGTAGTCTCTCAGCTGAGGCAACAACATATCTCATAAATGCTGAGCAATTTCAGTAATTACTTCTATATAGAATCGAAAGATTGGACGGCTCCTAGACAGCTTGCCTGCTAGTATAAAGCAATAACGTCTTCAGGATGTAACAATGTTTTCCCTGACTATATAAGAAGAAATATGACGCTTCAACAAGCTCATATCATTCAATTCCTGGATAATTAATGCTCCTAGACGATCGTACTAGTATAGAGCCATCAATTAATTATTCCTAAATCATTAGATTCATTAATCAATCCCGAAAAATATTCTACGTTTTTCATAATATTTCGTTACTTCAATTCACGGTTCTTCCCAGCAGAATTCCATGGGTTAGTAATAAATATTCAACACACGGGCATCTGGGCGGCTATCGAGTAAGCCCCGACTAAAATGGTGCAAGTGTACTCAGCAATAATGCACTAACGAGCACCTGGATGCGCGAACGAGCATTCGAAAATACGAAGGAACGATGAACCTATGCAAAATAGGAAGAAAATAATAAATAATAAAATATTAATCAAGGCTGCGGGCCCACCGACTGGATGGTCGTGCCGTGGCCAGTCCCACGCCCAATTATCATATTTTTATTATTTTCCTTGGCCTCATGAAAATCCCCTCATTTGAATAAAATTCCTTCGTTTCAAAGAAACTCCTCGTTTTTATGGTGTTTCCTTCACATCAAGGAAATAACAATTAATTAGGAAAGGTGTGCGGGACCAAGCCTATTAGCCGGCCGGTCATGCCCTAGTTGTGGCCTGTCCCATGATGGTTATTTTCAATGATGTTGTAGTAATAGGGGTTTTCGTTCACTCGGACTTGACGAGATTGATTTTAAGAATTAATAAAAGAAAATAAAAGAAAATCATATACAAATATTGTCACATGATGAAGAGTTACTAGGACGCAGGATTTCACTACTTTTCATATTCTTGTGGTTCAGTCATTAACTCGAGACAATATAGCTCAAACAAAAGAAGTTGTGACTCTAATTCCTTGCCAAAAATTGATTTCATAAAACATTATCTCAGTAAGTCGTAAGCATGACGCATCAAAAGTAATTTAAACTAAGCATGCGACATCGGACAAAATAATGAGATAATTAATAGAAATCATAAAACAATTAAATCTATGCAAAAAGTCATATAAAAAATTAATTCATTTACCACAATCATGAAAAGATGCTTCCTCCGTTGTCCCGGTGATGGGTTCTAGCTCCGCATATTGGAAACACACTCAGAATAATTTTTCATTGCTCAAAAAGTGTTTACAAGAGGTGAAAATGGAATGAATATTGAAAACTGGGTTTGTAACAATTATATTTGTTACAAACCAAACTGTTACAAAGAACGATACATATGATGTGTCGCTGGCACTGTTCCAAAACGACCGTCTCCTTAACTACGACCCACAGGGCTTTGTCGTTGACACTGTTGAAGAACGACTGTCACCTACAGTCTAAAGTTCTTCATTCTCTCCTTTAATGGCAGCGAGAGACAAGCTCGCAACTCGATTTCTCACCCCGTTTCGTTCCCCTAACTCTCCATCCTCCTTCCTACGAGTCCTTACACCCTTTATATAGTCACATCACCCAAATATCTTCGTAATAAACTCCATATCATCTTCATTGATTACTCGTATTCTCTACTTCATAGTCACGGGAATAATTTCCTTTTTTCAACTCCTTCACGCCTCTGCTTGCGTTGATTCCTTCCAAGCACGTTGATTACTCGACTCTGGTGTGGTTAAACACGCAGCAGCTACTCGCCAGCTTCCAAAAATAACACCATTCATTAAAACAGAGTATCTCCGGTTTTTATTTTCTTCCCTGTTTTGTTCCAACCGAAAATGCATCCCTTCATTATCGAATCTAAAGCAATTACCACCTTCTGTTGACCGTGACAGCTCGTTCTCAAACAAATACGGCAAGAAAATCTCACCAAATCTGCTCGAGTTTAATGCAGAAAAGTCCTCATTTTCACGTACTCCCCTGTTTCCTATTCTCCGTCGATGTAACCCGAGTTTACCGGTTTTAATGGACTTACCGGCCCTGTTTAAGTGTAACAGGCTCATTCCAATTGACTGCAACGATTTAATCTCTCTAGAAATCCTCCGAATTCAAAACAGCAAACCTCGAGTTTTCAAAATCATTTTCCTTAAAAATGTTCTTCACGAGTAAGAAGAAGGTTAGCCCTTAACCACTGCTGGGGTGTAAATAGCAGGTGTCCAATTGAGGTGCCCCTTATAAATTGAGGTGCCCCTTATCCAAAGTGGGAGTCCGAATAGCAAGTGTCCTCCGGGTGCCAAAATCAACTTTCCGAGCCGAATTTTCCAAAAATGTTTATTTCCCAAAAATGCCTACAAACACATAAAATACCAAAATTAGTACAAAATCGAGTGTCGACAATATATAGTATTGAGATCAAATTAAACACAAAAATGTGTCTATCAAATACCCCCAAACTTATTATTTGCTAGTCCTCGAGCAAATTTATTCTAGAAGATAAAAAATCATTTGAACCCTTAGGTGGCCCTAGTGGCGGAGTGTTGTCTCCTGAGGGTTTACCGGAGGTGTACCCACAAAACCTTTACTCCGAGCACCCTAGCTATCTACGCAACCTTGGAAAGCACTAAAGAATCTCCTTGGTTGGCATACTTATTGATCTGTAGGAGGAAGTACCCTGATGCGAAATTCCAATTGATGTACACGAGTTTGCACTCAAGCATACTAAAATTCATATAAAGTGACAGAGCTCTACTAAGATAGTTTCTGGACATCATAAACCGGAGTCAACCAATCACATGGATAGATTAAGAAGATGGATGTAGAGAAAAACGTAGATGATGTTGACTAAGGTGAACCTATCCTAATGGACTGAGATGCTGGTCTGGACTAATATCAACACAATGGCATATACAAGGGAACCAGTGGTCGATAATCCTAACTCTAAGTCAACTCAGATGGCATATACAAGGGTACCAGTGGTCGACTTTATTGTATTCATTCCGGTTGGTCTAGTGGTCTGGTCTGGTCTTTTTTTTTTTTGAGTATCTCAGTCACTCTATTTCACCCTAGCAATGGTAAAAAGAAAAAAAAAAGTGATTCTTTCGATGTTTCCATCACGAGGATATGGCGAAACTACCATGTTTTCTTTTCTAACACCCGAGCTCGTGCTTTTATGAATAGACTCTTTAGATGTTTCCATCTAATCGATTGGTTCCTCAACTCCTACAATCAAGATGCTTCCATCCACTTTGATTGGTTAGTGCCATCCTTAATAAACATAAATTTCTAGGCTCTGGAGTTTTATTTACTGCAACTAAAAAGTTTCTCCCATACCCCCAAACTTAAATCTAACATTGTCCTCAATGTTCTAAAGATGAAATTAAAAACATGAACAAGGAGAAATCGTTACCACTTGAAGAAAAGAGATAAGGAAAGATATTACCGTGTCGCATGAATATTGGGTTACCTCCCAAGAAGTGCTAAGTTTAAAGTCTTCATCCAGACATTGGAAGAGATTAGTCACCTCGAAGAATCATAAAGAAGCAGCCGGAATAACTGCGGGTCATCTGAATCAAAAAGTGCTAACCACAAGAAGAGGAGACTACAACAGACTAGGAAGATATCCAACACACCCTTATCTATTTTTAAGACAACTACATCTAGTTGTGGTTCGGGTTCAGGCTTTATAAAAGGGTCTAGATAACATATTTTCATGGGTTGCGTTTCCTCATGAGTTAGATCCGAATGCTCGGGTTCTAGAGTCCGGAAAACTCAAATAAAAACTTAGAAGCACATAATAATAACTGAATAATTGAGGATCCTCTAAGTCAATCAGTTTTGACTTACACAGTTGACCACAATAAGATTGGTGGTCTTCCTTAAGCAAATGTGTCGACCCTAAAATCCTAAAGTAATTAGGTTTAGTCTCACAACTTAATAATTGAAACATCTGAAACTTATACGTTCCCACAATTGGAAGGAAGGTTTTTGGTGGGAAAACAAAGTCAATCGTGGTATCATAGCCTGGGTTAACCATATCTACCAAAGGATGGGTTTCTAACAACCGAACTTCTTTATGGACACAACTAGGTTCGGGAAAAAGTGTATGAAGATAATCTTGTAAAATGGTTGAGGCACGGATGTCCAGTCCTAAGTGAGGGGACTTTCGAGAGTTAAAGGTAAGGCACTAGGAGAATGATAATCACCCCCAAACTTAGAGTTTTCGGTGTCTCTAGATAGACTAGTCACAATTTCCTAATTTCTAGAACATCGAAATCCCGAAAATGGTCAATTGATTCTTCTAAGTTATTATCGGGTAATGCATCCTTACTCATCTCTACGAGTTTATCGTCTTCTAAGACCAGTGTTTCTAAATAACTAGACTCTAAAACAGTATTCTCAGGGTAAACTCTGTCCTCTAAACCATCATCACAATCATATAAAGGATTATCAGCGAAAGTTTCTAGTAAAGGTTCGTTAACTAAGGTGTTAATCATAGTTACTTCCTCCGATTCACTTATAGACACATCAAATAATGGATTATCCAACATATTGCAGACTAAAGGATCATGAACTACATCGTCTAAAACGGTGGCATCTCTAGTCAAATCCTCGTCCTTTCGAATATGTGAATAAACATTAAAATTATTGGGATTTGAACCAGAAAATAGTACTATCATTGTAAAGTTCAATCGGAGTAACAAATTCCGATCACTATGCCTACATATTTTAAATTCTTCATTAACACTATCCTCATCATAATCATAACATGAAAATGGTTGAACCTCATCTAAACAAGTAGTGTTACCATTTTTGACCTCGTCATCTTGATTATGCAAATAAATATCCTCATTTTCATGGGTATTATTGGAAACACTGTATTGGAGATCAAGATTATTTCTAGCAATTCTTTCGTTCGTCTCAGCTACCATCTTGAGGGATTCCTCTATAGAAAGTTTTCTTTCGTCATAAACTAAGTTATTCATCTTAGCTAACTTACGTGTCGTCTCCTCTAATTTCCTGAGAGACTCTTCTAAAGGAGAAACATAAGAATTTTGCTCGTATGACCCGTGCGTTTGTGGATAGTAATTGGGCACATCATGGTATGAGCCATAACCTTGAAAAGGATGATGTTCCCAACCACTATTCACACTATGGTCAAAGTAGTAACGTCCATTTTGAAACTCAGTCGGATAATCATTGTATTGGATGTCATAATACCAGTTTGACATCCTAACTGCAAGGGAAATCTACACAAACACAAACAAGGTTGACTCGACCACAACAAACCTACTAATTTCTAGCAAACAAAAAGCATGATGGCTCCACTTAGATTGTTTCTAGACCAGGCTTCTAATCCTTCGAAAGGGAATTCGTTACAATTTAAGCGAGCACCCCTCCTGGAATCAATCCGAGTTGAAGTAAGTTGAATAGAGGCGAGGAAGATGCGTGGAGCTTTGATACCCAAGGCCTCACCGCATTACAAGGCGGCGCAGATCACGCATTCAACTCACGAAAACCATCATGAACTTCAAAGTATGCTTAAAGAGTAACCAATATTTTTCGAATGACTTTCCTATTAAGCTCGTTACCCTATCGGTCTCGTTCTATTCAAAATTTTAGGATTAGGTTCGCGTTTGGTTTCTTTTTCCTAAGGCGGGCAAGAAGAGAACGGTGATGAAATCCGAACCCTTATCTTGTATGGCCAGTCCTTGCCATTTACTAGGAAATTAAAACAGCCGTATTCAAGACCTCAACATATATACATACAAAATCATCCAAGAAACCCGCCGACAAGGGATTCACGGGTGTTTAGAATTCTTACCTCCCCTCCGTTCCGGACGGGGATGAACCGTTGAAGTCGACTCGGGCCACGACTCCTATGTCATGTACCAACCCGAGGGGCCGAGGTGATATCGTAATCACCGTCCTTCATTGTGCAGTTTATATTTAAATTAACCCTTCCTTAGGGTTTGAAATTAATAAGGTCCAATGTTCAATGTCCAAAAATAAAAAATAAAAATGTCCAAAAATAAAAGATTACAAAAATAATTACCTAATTACGGTTTCTAAAAAAAATAAAATAAAATAATATACAAAATCTTCTTCTTCACTCCTTTTGGATTCCTCTTTTGTTTCCTTCTTTGGCTTCGCTTTTGTTTTCAGCGCTTTCTCCCTTTTTCTTTAGCTCAGTTCCAAATCTGAAAACAAACAAGAAATACCAAAAGGCGTAAAAAGAACAAAAATCATAAAAATAAAAATAAAACCTAAAAACAAATCTATACACAAGTCCGCGTCGGCGGCGCCAAAAATTGATGGTTATTTTCAATGATGTTGTAGTAATAGGGGTTGTCGTTCACTCAGACTTGACGAGATTGATTTTAAGAATTAATAAAAGAAAAATATATACAAATATTGTCACATGATGAAGAGTTACTAGGACGCATGATTTCACTACTTTTCATATTCTTGTGGTTCAGTCATTAACTCGAGACAATATAACTCAAACAAAAGAAGTTGTGACTCTAATTCCTTGCCAAAAATAGATTTCATAAAACATTATCTAAGTCGTAAGCATGACGCATCAAAAGTAATTTAAACTAAGCATGCAACATCAGACAAAATAACGGATAATTAATAGAAATCATAAAACAATTAAATCTATGCAAAAAGTCATATAAAGAATTAATTCATTTACCACAATCATGAAAAGTTGCTTCCTCCGTTGTCCCAAGATGGGTTCTAGATCCGCATATTGGAAACACACTCAGAATAATTTTTCATTGCTCAAAAAGTGTTTACAAGAGGTGAAAATGGAATGAATATTGAAAACCGGGTTTGTAACAATTATATTTGTTACAAACCAAACTGTTACAGAGAACGATACATATGATGTGTCGCTGGCACTGTTCCAAAACGACCGTCTCCTTAACTACGACCCACAGGGCTTTGTCGTTGACATTGTTGAAGAACGATTGTCACCTACAGTCTAAAGTTCTTCGTTCTCTCCTTTAATGGCAGCAGCAGAGACAAGCTCTGCAACTCTGATTTCTCACCCTGTTTCGTTCCCCTAACTCTCCATCCTCCTTCCTGTGAGTCCTTACACCCTTTATATAGTCACATCACCCAAATATCTTCGTAATAAACTCCATATCATCTTCATTGATTACTCGTATTCTCTACTTCATAGTCACGGGAATAATTTCCTTTTTTCAACTCCTTCACGCCTCTGCTTGCGTTGATTCCTTCCAAGCACGTTGATTACTCGACTCTGGTGTGGTTAAACACGCAGACCTACTTACTTGACTTCCAAAAATAACACCATTCATTAAAACAGAGTATCTCCGGTTTTTATTTTCTTCCCTGTTTTGTTCCAACCGAAAATGCATCCCTTCATTATCTAATCTAAAGCAATTACCACCTTCATTGACTGTGTGATAACTCGTTCTCAAACAAATACGGCAAGAAAATCTCACCAAATCTGCTCGAGTTTAATGCAGAAAAGTCCTCATTTTCACGTACTCCCCTGTTTCCTATTCTCCGTCGATGTAACCCGAGTTTACCGGTTTTAATGGACTTACCGGCCCTGTTTAAGTGTAACAGGCTCATTCCAATTGACTGAAACGATTTAATCTCTCTAGAAATCCTCCGAATTCAAAACAGCAAACCTCGAGTTTTCAAAATCTGTTTTCCCGCCAAAAATGTTCTTCACGAGTAAGAAGAGGTTAGCCCTTAACCACTACTGGGGTGTAAATAGCAGGTGTCCAATTGAGGTGCCCCTTATAAATTGAGGTGCCCCTTATCCAAAGTGAGAGTCCGAATAGCAAGTGTCCTCCGGGTGCCAAAATCAACTTTCCGAGCCGAATTTTCCAAAAATGTTTATTTCCCAAAAATGCCTACAAACACATAAAATACCAAAATTAGTACAAAATCGAGTGTCGACAATATATAGTATTGAGATCAAATTAGACACAAAAATGTGTCTATCATCCCACACCTTGCATTCCTTATTATTTTATTTCCTTCATCCCATGAAATTCCTTGATTTCATGATATTTCCTTAAAATCTTGAAAATAATATAAAATTAGGGAAGACTCAAGGGACAAGGGACATGCCCTAGCCGGTCCCACACGCCTAGGGCTGTCAATGGTGCCCTAGCCTAAAGGGACCCATTAACAACTTAGGACAGGGTAATTGCGTGACACGCCAAACGGATTGTTTTATTCTTTTATTATTATTTTTAGTTTTCCATTTTTTTCCATCTTTATTTAGTACATTAATAGAGAAATAATAATAAGTTTTTACTAATTTAGATCAAACAAAAAGGAAAAGATCGTTAAGTTTTGAGGTTTTTGTATAGTTTTCTTAATACAAACTCCCGGACCCGATTGATTTTATGATATTTCCTTTTTAGGAAAATCATGAAAAATATAATAAAATTAGGAAAAGTGCTATTGTTTTATTATTATTATTTTTTATGTTTCCTCCATCTCATGGAAACTTTCACTTGGAAACTCCTTGGTTTCAACAAACTCCATGATTTTATGATATTTCCTTTAAAATCATGAAAATATAATAAAATTAGGAAAAGTGCTATGGGACCGGACTTAGCCGGTCCCACCACTTCCCATGATTCCTTCATTTTATTATTATTATTTCCTTCATCCCATGAAGTTTTCTCGGTTTGAGCAAAAACCTTGATTTCTTCATATTTTCTCAAATGATTGCTCAAATGCACGCTTTAAAATATCAAAATTCTCGGGATCGAGACGCGAACACTTTGGTGACATGAGCATATTACCTTGACCGACCAAGGTTGGCTCTTTGGCTTGCAAGGGGCCGGTCCCTCATACTTTCATCATTTGACCTAATTTGTTCACATTAGGTTCAAACACTTCCAAACAATTTTGGAATTTCATAAAACGATCGCATACGGTCCCGTGACCAACCATGGCTGATTTCATGACCCCTTGGTCGGTCCCTCATCTCTTCATAATTAATTAGGTTTTATCACCTAAGGCTCTGAGCGGGCATTATTTTAATAAATGATTAAACCAAAGATTTAATCATCCTTTCACCAACCGGTCTTCAAGAAACTTTGGTATTTGCTCACTTGAGCATCTCTGGGCGCTACATGGTCGATCCATCATCCCATGTAGCCATTCCCTCCTTCACTCCGTGGTTGATTTTTAATAAATCATCAATTGATCGAATTAGGGTTTCGAGTCCAAGGTTCATAATTCCAGATTCAAACACTAATAATTTTACGTTGATCCCATGATCAACATGTTTATTAATTATACTCGGTTCAGTTGCCAGCATTTTAAATTAATATTTTATTTGGTCCTGCTACCAATATTCATCAAACGAGCAATATTTTCTCAGACTAAGGAATATTGGTTCAACTATCAATATTCAACAATCCATCGAATGAGCAATATGGAATATTGGTTCAACATGATCAATATTTCAAATCAACAATACCATCGAAAGTGAATCGCTAATATTTGCTTTTGAAGATGTTTGATTTTTCACCTTAACTATCAACATTTACTGATGAGAATGACAAAGTTTGTAACACAAATATGGGTTGGTTGTCTCACTTGATGAATGTTGTGACAATGAGCTCAAGATGAATTACAATTATAAAGAGGCACTGAGTCAAATCCACCACTAATTCAGTTATGTGATTCATTTTGCAAATCATCACTTATCTAAGGAGTTTCACCAGGGGATAATTCAATTATCAACAATAGTTGTCAAGGTCAGTTAGCAATAATCTCTAGAGCTCCCAAACACAATCAACACGGTGTTATCCTAACTACAATGGATCATGGCATTCATTGTGAAAGGCATTGAAGTGTTAGAATTGAATTTCTCTTAAACTTAAATTCAAAAACAATTCAAACAAAGTTGAACAACGGTCTGCAAATGGAATTAGAACATATTAAACATCATGAAAACAGACTTAAAATTGAAATACAAATTAAACCCTAAAAACAATCACAACAATTTATACCTCACAAATTACTCAAACTAACAATTAATGATAACCCGGACCTGTTCCCTCTGCGGGTCATCAATCATGTTACATGGGGGATATTAACTAGGGTTTTGTGTCAAGGTGTCGGGGAAGGAGATGGTGGTGGCGACTCGAGCTAACGCCATGGTCGGAGAAAGGGGATGGGTTTTCGTTGTCGGTGTGTTTGGCTCGATGGGAAGGGTATAGGTGGTTTTGGTGTGGAGCACACGATGAGAATGTGATCTCACGGCTCGCAAGTCGTGGGTCGGGTCTTGGACTGCATCAAGCCCATGTCTTGTAAATGGATGAGTTAGCAAAGTAGTGGATGGAAAATTAATTAGTACAAATATTTATTCTTGAAAACAAAGTGTCCGCACAAAGATGAGTTAAATGCCAATAAAAAGAAATATGCAACACTCATCAACAGTGCCGCCTTGGGGGACTCCACAATCACGAGACATCAATCGTGTTACATGGGGATATTAACTAGGGTTTTGGTCTGGCGTTCTACTTCGCACGTGTTTTAACAGCGATTTCCACTTCCCCACTCTTTGACTCCAAAGAATCGTCACACTTCATGGGATCAAGGTGTTCCACAATTCTAGCAATATAAATAAGTTTCTGAATCATGATTGAAAGACAAGACAATCTTTCGTCAAACAGACAACACGAGATTAACAACTCAACATCTGAGCAATTACTCTCAATAGAGCAAATTCAATCAATCAGAGCTTATCTTATTTATTCACGCAGAATACACAACACACCTACAATCTTCGATCATCATTGATCCCACACATTTCTCAGCTTCCCTCCTCAGATCGACCCATCCTCTCTTGTGACCGAATTGACTGCGGAACGACAATTGTCTTGGTTTAGGCCGGGAGTCCTGCTGATTGATCTCTCGAATTCAAAGCACTCCCTTCTTGCAGTGCATTTGTGTGAGGTTTGACAGTTTGCTCGGTTCAAGGAGTTTCCTCCGCACGGTCGTCTCCTCAGTTCCGTAAAAACCAGCAACTCGTTTTTCCCCATCTACAACTGGATATGGTCAGAAACAGATGGGAGAAACATGAAGAACTGGTTTAAAGTTTCGAACAAGTTAGATCGAAATCTTGACTGCTACAAGTTCTACTTATGGTTTCTCTACACGGGGGAAGACCAAAATCTAAATGGAGATGGTGAAATAGGGGATATGGAATGTGAGGGCAGTACCAAGATTATAGATCATGGAAAGTCTTTCAATGTCTACAATGACAATGGGAAGAATGAACAAGATCTGATAATGTGGGAAAGAAGAGTAACTCAATCCAGAAATGTCACAAAGGATGTCGCGAAAAGGGGATTTGTCAGGAATTCAATGTATGAAGAAGGAAATACAAGCCGAGTGTCTGGTCATTTGAATTATCTGAATACCAACAATGTTAACATTAGGTATGGTTCTCAAGTTAATAGCCAATTTGGACATGTAACCGATTACACAGGATCCTTCAGCAATAAAATGTAGTTCTTTCTTTTGCCACAAAAAAAAAAAAAAAAAAAAAATAAGTTTATCTGGAGACCTTTAAAAATAAACATCATATTACCGGCTATCTTAAGATACGCGCATGTGTCTTTACAAAATCTGCCTCGCTACCTGAAAATTGGGACCCAAGCCTCTGCGGACTCTAAGATGGCAAATATTCTATGAAATTTGGTAAACTCAGACATGGTTACGAAATTTATTACTGGAACTAATCTTAACCGATTTTTGAATTGTTCAACCGTTATTCAATGGAACAATGCCATTCGAGCGAGTGTCAATGAGGGTAACCCCACTAAAGCTTTTCTTTTATTCCGCCAAATGAAGCAATCAGGCTTTGAACCCAACTTTTTGACATTTCCATTCATTGCTAAAGCTTGTGCTAAACTGTCCGACTTCAAATTAGCAGAAATCATTCATACCCATGTTGTAAAATCACCAGTTTGTTATGATATCTTTGTACAAACAGCATTAGTGGATATGTATTGTAAATGTAATCAATTAAATGTTGCTTACAAGCTGTTCGAGGAAATGCCTGATAGAGACCTCGCGTCTTGGAATGCCATGATTATGGGTTTTGCACAAATGGGTCTTTCTGATAAGGTTTTGATTCTTTTGGTTCAAATGAGATTATCAGGTTTTCAACCTGATTCCATTACGGTTATAGCCCTGACACAATCGAGTTGTAATAGTGCAACTGGTTTGAATGCGTTAAAAGCTGTTCATTGTTTAGGAACTCGAATTGGTGTAGGAGATGATATCTCAGTTTCTAATACTTGGATTTCTGCGTATGCCAAGTTTAATGACTTGTGTTCATCTAAGATGGTTTTTGATGAGATCTCAGTTGATTTAAGAACTGTAATTTCATGGAACTCTTTGATCTCAGGATATGCCCAGTTTGAAAGATTTTATGAGGCTGTCAGTCTCTATCGAAACATGTGTCATGAAGGGAGAAGACCTGATTTGTGCACAATTACAAGCTTGATTTCTTCTTGCATTCACCCCGAAGCAATTTCAGAAGGTAAACAAATCCATTCTCACGGTATCAAGATTGGCTGTGATTCCAACATTTCTTTGATTAATACACTGATTTCAATGTATTCAAAGTGTGGAGACATGCACTCTGCTCGTTACTTATTTAACACAATGGTGGAAAGAACTTGTGTTTCTTGGACGGTGATGATTAATGGGTACGCCGAGAAAGGGGATTTAGTCGAAGCATTTGATTTGTTCAGTTCCATGGAAGAAGCTGGTGATAAACCGGACTTAGTTACTTTGATTTCTTTATTATCTGCTTGTGCACAAACAGGAAATTTAGAACTTGGGAGATGTATTAATAGGTACGTAATTGCAAACAACTTTGGACAGACTGTCATGGTTTGTAATGCATTAATCGATATGTATGCAAAGTGTGGAAGTATGAAAAGCGCCCGCGAGACATTTAAGTCCATGAGTAACAGAACTATTGTTTCTTGGACAACTATGATTTCTGGTTCTGCTTTGAATGGAGAATTTGAGGAAGCTCTGAATCTTTTCTTACAAATGTTAGATTCCGGTGTAAAACCAAATCATGTTACTTTTCTTGCGGTTCTTCAAGCTTGTACACACGCAGGTTTTCTTGAGAAAGGGTTGGAGTATTTTTATTTGATGGAAAAAGCTTACAAAATATGTCCTACATTAGAACACTATTCGTGTATAGCTGATCTTCTTGGAAGAAAAGGAAAGTTACGAGAAGCGTTAGAGTTTATTCAGAAGATGCCTTTAGAACCTGATGCTGGTGTTTGGGGTGCTCTGCTTGGTTCTTGCAAAATTCACAATGAGATAGAGATTGGTGAATTTGTGGCTCAAAAACTTTTTGAGCTTGAGCCTGAAGCTGCAGTTTCTTATGTGGCCATGGCTAATATTTTTGCCTCGAAAGGAAAGTGGGACAATGTAGCAAAGATACGTAAAATGATGAAATGCAATCGCGTGAAAAAGTCACCTGGTAAGAGTTTTATTCAAGTGAATGGAGCGACACATTCATTCACGGTTGAAGATCGGTGTCACCAAGAAGGAATATTGATATATGAAGTCTTAGATGGTTTAGCTTTACAATTGAAAAAACATAGATTAGAACAGCATATGGAATTCACTCTCTATCAAGCACAAGCTGGAGAAGTAAGCTTTCGCGATTTGGAAGATAATTGTGATTCCGGAAAAGAAAAATGGCAGGTTGATTAAATCGTGGTACAAATTTAGCAGCTAAAGACATGATTCAGGAATAACAACATAAGGAATTGGAATCAAGTAAAGATTGTTTTGTCTTCTGACAGATGTACCAAAACACTCTGTCATGTCTAAATCTCCTGGTTTACCTTGTTTGGGGAGCTTCCAGTCAAAGTGGTATAGTAACTGGGCAAGTAATAATTCAATTTGAGCCATGCCAAAACCTAGCCCCGGACACATTCTCCTTCCAGCTCCAAATGGTATGTATTCAAAATTTGATGTTCCTTTATAATCAATAGAGCTACCATCAAATCTCTCAGGTTCAAAACTCTCTGCATCTCTCCAGTACTCGGGATCTCTTCCTAATGCCCATCCATTAATAATCACTTTGGTTTTGGCGGGCATCTCATATCCATTAATTTCACATCTCTCTCTGGATTCTCTTGGTATTAACAGTGGAGCAGCTGGGTGTAACCTTAGAGTTTCTTTGATAACTAACTTCATATATTCTAGCTTATGAATATCCGCTTCATCCATTTGTTTCTTTCCATTGAAGACCTGTCTCACTTCAGCTTGTGCCTTCTTCATGATACTTGGTTTCTTCAACATCTCTGACATAGCCCACTCTATTGTGGTCGATGAAGTGTCAGTTCCTGCAACCAGAATATCCTGAACAAAGACAAACAAACTTAAGTTTATAAACTGATTGCATCTAGTGTATTACAGAATATATAACTTAGTACTTACCAATATAACAGCTTTAATGTTGTCGGTTGTATTGAAATTCAAGTCCACTGTTTTCTTGAACACGGAGAAGTACGTCGACTAAATCCTCCTCAATATAAGTCTGACCGCAGTTATCATTCTCATCCTTGCACATCATTAGCATATTTTTCTTTTTATGCTCTTCAATGATATCATTGAGGATCTTGTCTTGTTTCTGATGTATCCTATCCAACTTACCCTTCATTCCACTGATCAGATGAAGCCATTTTTGTGAAGGATACAAATCTGCAACACCAAAACCTCCAGCCAAAGCCGTTGCTTCCTGAACAATTGATATGAATAACTCTCTATCTCTGCATTTTTTACCGAATACTGCTCTGGAAACTATGTTGTTGCTTGAGTTGAAAATTCTCTGACTGAAATTAATAGATAGCCCTGCACCCGATGATATTCTTTGAATAAGATTTGATGCCTCTGCTTCCCTCAATGATCTGAAAGACTGGACTTGTTTAGCACTAAAAAGCTCCAAAACTGAAAGCTTTCTAACATGTCTCCAGTAATCACCATAGCGAGAAAATACTAAACCAGTAGAATCGAAGGATAGAATTTTTGCAGCAAGGATTTCTGGCCTGTCAGCGAAGATCAGGTCATGGGTCTTCATAATCTGTTCAGCCATTTTAGGCGAAGAAATGACAACTGCAGAAACTTCACCAAGCTGAAGGTGCATAAGGGATCCATGTTTCCTGGCTAAATCTCTAAGGGAATGGTGTGGTAGGCCAAACAGCTGATGCAAGTTCCCTATAATAGGTAATTTCGTAGGGCCTGGAGGCAATTTTGAGTTTGGGTTCAGGTTGCTGGATCTCTTAATTGTTTTCCTTAGGATTACTATGAACAACAACAGTAACATGAGATTAGCAATGAATATTTGAAGGAAGGATGATGGGAGATGAATCTCCATGGAACTCAGAATCAGATTTTGTTTGATCACTTGCTTAAAATCATCGGGGGCTTCTAATCAGGTTATTGGTTAATCTTTTTGTAGAAATTTGAAGTTGCATTCAAGTCTAACTTGACTTCTTGATGAATAAATAATTTTCAAATTTGCTGTTCGAAGACAACATCAGGATTAGATGGACTGAAAGTGATGCAGTTAGACTTTTGGAACCATGCGTACGGAAACTTGATGTTCTCATCGAATCAAATTTAGTAGCTTCTGTTTTGTTTATAGTTACACTTAGAAAATAAAATTGGCTGCATCCTGCATGACAAAAAGTTTGAACCACCACCGTTATTAGCTTAAACTCGGAACGGTCGAGTTTTGAACCAGTTAGCCACCGTTATTAGCTTAAACTCGGAACGGTCGAGTTTTGACCAAATTAACGTAGAAAAATCACTGCATGGAGTTGAGATTATAGACAAACTAATTTCTTTTAACGTGAGAGATTACACATCTCTGATCTCCCTGGCAAATTGAATTAACCTTTGAATCAACCTTAATTTGCAAGGATGAATCAACCTTTAAATCTAAATATTTCCGAACAATGATATATTACATACGGAAAAAAAAACTACAAAGAGATAGCTGGGTCTGGAAGGGAATACATAATGGTATACAATAGATAAAAATAATTGTAATTGGACAATTGAAAATGGTAATCTTGTGAATATATGGGAGAATCAGTGGATCGGATCCCGGATATCATGGCTCCTATCGCCAAACCGGAAACAGGCACTGGAAACTTAAGTAAGGTAAGACACTTATTCACTGAAAATAAAATATGGGATATATGTAAACTGCATGCCTGCTTTGATCAACTGACTGTAGAAAAGATAGTGCAAATAAAAATTCCTATACATGACGAAGAAGATAGTGCAAACTGGAACTTAAACACAAAAGGTAAATTCACCGTGCGCTCCCTTTATAATTCAATAAATAATTCAAATGACACTACAATTGAATGTGGGAAAATATGAAGTCTCAACACAACACCATTTGTTAAGCTCTTTATATGAAAAGCGGTACATTCTATCCTTTCAACATGATTGAGGATGACTGCAATTCTCCCTGAAATTGATACAAAATGTTGCTTATGCAACACAGGTGAAGAATCTTTAACCCATCTTTTTCTTGAATGTAACTTTACAACCCAGGTATGGATGCATCTAAATTATGATATGAATCATGTTAGTGAAAACTGTCATACTTTCCATGAATGGTTAAATTCTTGCTTCAAAGATGAAAACAAAGAGAAATGTATTCTAGGTTGGCCTGAATTTTGTGGTCTTATTAGTTGGCATATTTGGAAAGCAAGGTGTGAGTCTAGTTTCCAAAAAACAATCCAAAACAGTGCGAGCACAACAAAACAAATAGTAATGTTCATTAATAGCTGGATGCATGTAAACAACTCAACATATAACATTATGCAGACCCTCTACTACAATCCTATGCAAGATAAGACCTTACAGATATTGGATAAAGAACCAGCAAAAGAACAGACTTACATGAGCTTGAGAATAAATATAGCATTGTCAATGCAAAACCCTATCACTACTTCAGCTATTGGACTAACACTTGTTGACTACACAGGTACCACAATTGAAGCTAGGGGATCCTATGCAGATTGCAATACAAGAGAACAATTAGAAGAAAAAGGAGCGGAAGCTGCCTTCTGTGATATGGAACAAGCGGAAGTGATAACAAGACAAGGAGAATCCACTCCTTAAGGTGATGATAGAAAACTCCAATCCAGGAGCAAAGACTCTAATCCAAGAGTTAAAGAGACAAACAATGGTATAAACCAAACAAACTTAATAGTTTCATTAATCAGATAATAATAGCGAGCCGCAGCTGTTTTACAAAGATGATGAATAGGCTATTTATAGCCTCAAACATAAAACCTAGAAATCTAGAACATTCCTAATTATCCTAATAGAATATATTATTCTCATTAAAGCAATATTAATCAAATAAATCCTAATAAATAAAATACTTAAATTGGGATATATCCAAGATATAGCCATATCTTGGAATATACTTTTGACTTTCCTAATATGTCCTGTACCGAGATTAGAATTTTGGCATTCTCGCTTGAGGTACAACTCGATCTTGAATTATGCATTGGAATCACGAATCGCTTACAGAATATTTCCAATATTACGATCATCACTTTATGCATGTAATAACTCGTTAGGTGTCGCTTGTTCCCACCATTACAATACAAAAACTCCCACAAAACCTTCCAAGCTTGGTCTTGTCGGCATCCCATCAAAGTTGGTCTGCATAACATAGTCAATGGATCTTCAAAGGTGTCTTCTCATTTGAAACTAACAAGCCACCTTTGGGATTAACAATAACCTCACGTGATTTTTGGTTTTCTACGGTCTCAAATCTACTGCACTCTATGTGGGTTTTTTCTTCCTTTGGCTTAGGACGTGGCATAAGACGAACCCTTGTCCTTCCCCACATAAATTCATACGAGTTATCCTGGATGTTATGAACTGCACCAACATCCAATAACCATGGCCTACCCAATACGATGTACCATATATCTGTGTCAAAAACTTCATGAAACTTTGAGAAAGAATAACACCCACCAAAAGATAATAAAAATCTGCAACCACCAATCCCGGTGATTGTTCCTTGGTTGTTAAACCACTAGATCGGACCAACATTAGAATACCAATCTATATCAAGATCAAATAACTTCGCCATTCTTTTCGAGATCAGATTTTCTTCGCAACTACCGTCGATTGCAAAATAACATCCCCTTCAATTAATTGTTCCAACAAACTTGGGCAATTTAACGTGAAGTTCTCCCATCGTTTAGAAGTGTGGATGCTCGGATAACTAACTTTACTTAAGAAATTTAAACGGAGCGGCCAGTAACATAGAAGATTAGGCAGTTGGGCTTACATGAACAAAGCAGTAGTGGGCTTGACTTATCTAAACGGGTTTAGTTTATGTTCATGAGTAATAATAAAATAACTAATACCCAACGACTTATAGTTTCCACTGATCTCGCGCACATAATTCTTCAACTCTTTTCTTCAAATAACAAAACAATGGTTTCAGTAAAAGGTAACAGATGAAGAATAAGATACGTACCAAAACAAGTTCCAGCTTGACGCACGTTTTTTTTTTTTTGATAAAAACCTATAGATCACGGGAATCCTCGACTTATTCTTCTAGGCGGCCTCACGAGAACAAATAAGCGAAAACCCCGGCTCCGATGCCACCCGATATGGCACAAGCGGAAGCGATAAAAAGACAAGGACAATCCACTCCTTAAGGTGATGATAGAAAACTCCAATCCAGAGCAAAGACTCTAATCCAAGAGTTAAAGAGACAAACAATGGTATAAACCAAACAAACTTAATAGTTTCATTAATCGATAATAATAGAGAGCCGCAAAATGTTTTACAAAGATGATGAAATAGGCTATTTATAGCCTCAAACATAAAACCTAGAAATCTAGAGCATTCCTAATTATCCTAACAAAATATATTATTCTCATTAAAGCAATATTAATCAAATAAATCCTAATAAATAAAATACTTAAATTGGGATATATCCAAGATATAGCCATATCTTGGAATATACTTTTGACTTTCCTAATACGTCACGTATCATTCCGATGGGCAACCGAATGGAGTGGTTATCAAGTCATTTACCAAAGTGATTTTTCACCAACTCTAAAGTTGCTGATAGGAAGATATGCCCAAGCAAGAGAACATAGATATAAAATTAGCAATGATTTTGGATATCAAATTAGTCATGCTATTAACTTCTAAGTAAATGCCTTTGTTTTAACTTCCTACAGTTCGGAGAAGGCGTCTTCGGCTCTACATGCGGAATCGATAGCCTTGTTAAAGGAAGACACTTGGCTGAAAGAAAATCTTCTATCAAGCGTCTCAATAGTCTCTGATTGCAAAATCCTTGTTGACACTATCAATACGATGGGCACAGGTTTTTCTTGGTCAGCCGAAATCACCTTACAGGAAATCAAGGTAAGGTTGCAAGATCTCCCTCAAGCACAAGTAAAATTCATACAAAGGAAATACAATTAGGCAGCGGACTACATGGCTAAAGAAGCAAGGATAAAAAATATCCAGCACATGACTTCTAAATTGCAACAAAAAGTCCCGAAAACTAGCATACATTCTAATGTTTTTGATAAAGATGAAATCATGAATCTCTTGTACTATATTTGCTAGTCAATAAAATTGCCTTGTCCATAAAAATAAAAAAAAACTTCTAGATACAAAATTAAGAAAGCAGTTGATATCTCTTTTTTCCGTAATAGAAATGCCGTAGAAAACATTTGGAAAGGGAATGCGCTAAATGCCATTTTACACCATCTCTATATCTATAACTGTATCAACCTTGTAACAGCAAACGAAACTCAAATTTCTGAGAACCAATTACATTATCAATACATAGTATGAGGTTCCATTCCTCTTTTCCCGAAAAAAAAAAAAAACAAAAGAAGATAAGAAATGGTTATATTGTACGATTTGTTTATTCGTCACTTTAGAATTCAAAAGAGATTTAAACCTACGGTATTAAACTTAAAATATAATTACCTACCACTGCTATGCCTAGAAATCTATATTTTAAACTTCAACTAGTGTTGGTATCAAAAGAAAGGTACCTTTGGGCACCAAATTTTTTCACCTACAACAAGACAAAATAAAATCATATAGTACAGTAAACCTCCATATATTGATACTCCATATATTAATAACCTCTATATATTAATAAAAAATTATGGTCCCAACTTGGGCCAGTTATAAATAATAATAACCTCCACATTTTTAATATTACTATGTTTTTTCAGTCCTTCTTATGGATTTTACCTCCATATATTAATAATTGACACTATACTAGAGAAATATAGATCTTGTTACATTGAAATTTATGATGAAATAAGTTACTTATTTATAGTTGTTTGAGAAAAGAGGTAATATTTTGGATTGTTACCGCATTTTTGGGTTATTATTATTTTTTTTTTTTTTTTGAAGGGAAGACGGGCTTAAACAGCCCGAGAACTTTTATTCAAAGACCTCATTGAAGTTGAGGTTAGAAGAGATACAATCTGGTGGAGAGGAAGCATTCCACCTATAAGTTACATTATTGCGCATAGCAAATTGACAAAGATTATGTGCTAAATGATTGACAGGTTTTGGAACATGAACAAATCTAATATCTTCAAAGGAGTTTGCTTCATTGCGGATGTCCAAAACCACCGAACGGATGCTCCATGGAATATCTCTGGATTCACCTAAAATAGCCGTTGTCACATTTAAAGCATCACCTTCAATGATAACTTTAGGAAGAGACAGGCTTTTTGCCAAAGTAATCCCCAACTTACATGCCACTGACTCTGCCAATAAGGGAGAAGTGGCGTCAAAAGTAGAAGTCTCACAGCCTAAGAACCGCCCATTGTGATCCTGAGCAATTGCCCCAGCCGCACCCTTATTTGGAACAAATGCCGCATCAACATTGATTTTGATAAATGACATATCTGGAGGTGACCATTGCACGGAGTTTGAACCATGATCCAGTCCTGGAGAAGTTGAATTACGATTCTGCATGCACAAATTGAAATCCAAGGACGCTTTACGAAGAATAACATCCAAGGAGAATGCATGGCCGGAGAACACCATATCATTTCTAAGTTTCCAGATATTCCACAGGATACACACTCTGTGAATAAAGTCATTGTCAGTATTCCGCTCCATCCAGGCGAAAATGATATTCAAAGGATCTCCGTAAGACACCAAAGGATCAAAATCTAAAATGCCCGTTGAAATATCACCCTAGAAAAGGAGCATTCAAACAACAAATGAAACACAGTTTCTTCGCGCTGATTGCAGAAAGTGCACGAATTATCAGAATACTGAGAGAATCTGTTGATATTTTGTTTAACAACAATACCCCCATGAAGAACTTTCTATACAAAGATATGAATCTTTGGCAAAATCTCGAAAAAGACCGTAATTTCTTCCAAGGAAACTCAAGCTTATGGCGAGTAAGAAAGCTCAAATTTCGTTAGTCGAAGATGATAGCAGGATTTCGCAGAAAATTTACCTGTCACAGTGCATGACCAGGTTAAGATGTCAGCCTCACCAGAGCACGGAGTTATAGCAGATATCTTCTGCACAATATCAGGAGTGAATAAATCCTGTAGCATATCAATCTTCCACGCATTATTATCATGATCAATAAGATCCGAGACAAACTGGACATCAAAGGAAGATTGAGAATTTCTACATAACAAATGTTCCATGTGATTCGGTACCCAAGGATCTTCAAAGATTCTCACTTTATCCCCGGTAGCCACTTGCCAAAAACCTTATTATCCAAAATATGTCTAACTTCTAGCATACTTTGTCCCAAAACAAAGCAGAGCATTTAGCGAGTAAAGTAGTCCAATAAGAAGAATCTTGTAGATATTTTGCAGACATTAATTGAATCCACATAGCATCCCCGCCCTTCTAAGAACCTCCAAACTAGCTTACAAATTAAGGAGATGTTCATCATTTCGCATTTCTAATACCCAAACCACTGAATCCTTAAGGAGGCCCATTTTCTGCCAATTAATAAAGTGCATCTTTCTTACATCTGGAGAATGCCCCCACCAAAAACATCTCTGAATCTTGTCAATGTTGTTAGTAACACCCTTTGGGAGAAGACAAATACCCATTGCATAGACAGGAATTGCAGATAAAGTAGATTTTCATAAGACATTCCTACCTGCCAGATTTAGGAAATGCTGTCTCCAACCCGATTGTCTAGAGGCAAACGTATCAGATAGAAAGCCAAAACTTGAAATCCTGTAATCTGATTTTAATGGGTAAATTCCCAAGTACTTATCCTCAACTGACATTTCACGAACACCTAAATCTTGGATTGTAGACTGTTTTCTGATATCTGAAATACCTCTACTAAAATGGATGGCCGATTTATTATAATTAATTTGTTGGCCAGACAACACAGCATATTCTTCCAAAATTTTCTTCAGGTTGAGGACATTTATTCTTGAGTGTTCACCAAAGAAAAAGAGATCATCTGCAAACATCAAGTGACTAATTGTAGGAGCCATACTATTTATTTTATAACCTTGATATAAGCCTTGAACTTCATGTTGATGCATTAGAATCGAAAGACCTTGAGAGCAAATAATGAATAGAGATGGAGATAACGGACAACCCTGCCTAATTCCCCTCTCATTGTTGAAAAACCCTTGAGGAGAACCATTAATATTGACAGAAAACGAAGCTGTTGTCACGCATATCATAATCAAGGAATGAGCAGTACCATGAATTCTCATTAAATGAAGCATCTTATCTGATGCGTGTCGTAGGTGCAATCAAATTAATTCAAAATTTCCACTCAATTAAAAATAATATAATGGAAGTCAAGTTCGTTCCCACGAGGAGCAAGAGATCTTAGTTGTAAAAGTTGTCACGAAAGGGGGTGTAAAAAGCAAAATAAAAATAAACAAAGCAATTAAAATCGAAAGTTGAAAGATGAAAACAATAAGAGAGAAAGATCAAGGAATCCTTCTTCGTTACGAAACAATGATTAAAGTTATGTTCTTTTCTACTTGTTTTTAGTCACAGATTATCACCAACCGTAGGATAGCGGTCCGCTTTAGCTAGCCCCAAAATCCCTAATTTCACCGAGTAACAGTCCGCTTAGTTATCGATTCTATTCAAAAGAACCACCTTGAGGTCCGCTTACAAGATGTAATTCCCAGAATGCATTAAGATTTATGAATTTAGGTTTAGTACTAGTAGTTAAACTCGGTTCACTTGGTCCACTTTCTAGCGTTGTTTCTACACACAATTGCTCCACGGAATCCCTCCGCAAGGTCTCGTGTTTGCTACTTATGTAAAGAGTCAAGAAACGATTACTTATCTCCTAACTTTCACTAGCTTTAGATCAAATTAACAAATCAATTTAGTTGGCCACCTAAACAATCTATCAATCAATCATGAATGTCTTTAAGATCACTCCTATTAGTAAAAACAAACGATAATCATGTGAAAAACTTCAAGATAGAATTGAAACAAAAACTCAAATCATATGTTTAAAAACTAGGAATTCATCCTCAATCAATAAAATTAGCTACTCATGTTAAAAGAGTTCACACAAAGAAAATAAGAAAAGAAAAGAATTGTGTGTGTAGAGATGTGTGTAGAAGTTGTAGAAAACTTCTCTATTTATAGGCTTCAAAATTCTCCATATCTTCTAAGGATTAGAATCCTTTTCCTTTTGCAATTCAATTTCCAAATCAAAGCTTTTCTCAACTCTTCCACCTTCTCTTTCCAAATTTGAGTCCAATTCTCCATCCAATTCCTAGCCCAAGTCTTCACACCCATGAGAGGAGTCCATAGAAAATTCTGGAATTTTGCTCGCCGGAAAACTGGGATTATGGCCGGAATCCGGCCGGAATAAGTCGCCGCCGGCCACCTGGAAATTTCTCCGTCGAGAGAATATTCGACGGAATATTCCGTCCGGTCCTCCGTTAGGACTAACGGTCAAAGGTCAAACTTAACGGTCAGTCGTCAGTCAACCGGGTCAAGTCAGAGAGGAGTCAGACTCAAGTCAGGAATCTTTGAGTCAGGTGACCGTCTAACCGGGTGAGCTAGATCGGGTGGATCGGTCATCGGGCTCGATGCGAGTTGACTCGCTTGAGGAAATCGGCGAGTTCCGTTCGGTTATAGAGCATTCCCAGGCCACATTCAGGCCGTTCTTTACCTTCATTCCCTGTATCAAATCCTAGCATACATCTAAGTGAAATCAACAGCTTCTTGCACAATTGCATTCATTTTACAGCACCATAATCTTCTGCTTCTTCCCCGTCAATTCACCCATTCAATTCCCTTCTGCTAAAACCCATTTCACAAAGATCGGGTTCATCTTCTCCTGTTCATTTCTTCTTCCACTCAATCACCACCAGATTTCTCAATCTCTCGGCCTCGAGTGCAGCATCATCTCCACTTGCACCGCTTACCCATTTTCTACATTCTCAGCCTGCTCCTGCAAACCAATTTCACTGTCACCACAGCAAGCCAATGTCAAACAGCACCAAACCCTCACTGCCATCTTCGATAGTACCACCAACAGCGACCTCATCTGTTCTTCACTGGGTTTCGATCTCTCAACAGTATCGATCTACTTCTCTTGGTTCTATCATACTCAAATTCAATTTCAATTCGAAACCAACAGGAACCCATTCTCGATCTAATTCATCTCTACTATACCCTTAATCATCACCGTCTCAATCTCTCACAAGAATCGATCCCATCTCCAATTTACTTCCTTCTTCTCTCGATCAATTTACAACAAACCCTCAAACTCGGCTATTAATCACGAGACCCATCTTATATTTCGATCCGATTTCCTTCTCTCGGTTTCTCAATTAGCCTCACGTTTTGGTCTCTAGGTCTTTAATGGCGGTCAGCTGCTTCATTTCTCACTTTCGGTGAAAAGAAGAAATAAATGAGATAAACATCTCGATTAGTAGGGTTATAGATGGGCGGGATATTGGTACTTGGGCTGCCACGATAAGGGGTAACCAAGTTTATAGCCCCCTTAACCTCTTGGTTTGTCTATAGCGCTCCTCCAAAAGACTTGTCCCTTAACATTAACCGGCTCCGGATAGTGATCTCCCATGAAATGACAATTTTGCCCTTTTACTCAAATAGATTAATTTCTTCTTCTTTTCCTCCGTGCGACTCCATAGTAGCTACAAAACTCAAAACAAGCGTAAAATACATAATTTACACGAAAAATAGCAAAGAAAGCATAAACTACTAGATAGTAAATTAGGTGTATTCTACACCTATCAAATTCCCCACACTTAGACTTTGCTAGTCCTCGAGCAAATCAAACTAAAAACTCACAACTTCAAAGCGTTCAAGCGTCCTAAGCATCCAAAGAGTTATGAGGACATAGAGTTTACGCATGCTAGTAATAAGAAGTTAGAAATACTAAAGAACATATTCTCGTTCTTAAATGTTGAGTGAGAAATAACCACACCATAATGAGAGAACGCGTGTTTGAGAAACGATCAATAAGCATTTCGCCTCGACTTCGCCTCACCAAATAAGATTTTATGATAATTGCACTCAAAAAGACAGCTTTTTTATGGTTCTCACATGTGTGCGGGTAGGAATGAAGAGAGAATTCTGCGAACACGTTGAATGGTGGGAAGGATAACTTCAAATTTTGAAAAACCCACATCTTTTAATATTTTGAAAAACCATTTTTCTGACGATCTCTAAGAAAGGAAATCAACCATATTATCGAGGATGAGATTACTTACTTACCTTCACGTCCGATCGCCAATTATGATAACACCACTCTCACGGTATCCAATAGAAACGTCTTCCGCTCCTCGTCTTTCGTCTTCGGTCTTCGTCCTTGGTTTCAACTATTGATGATAAACCCTTGAATTTCATAAATCCTTAACAATTTGTAACTCTTTTACCTTAAAACCTTGTCGCTTGAAACTTCCTTATATATTTTCCTTCCCCACGGCTTATACAAATATTTCTCTTGTTTTTCTCTCTTTTTTTTTTTTCTTTTTTTTTTTTTTTTTTTTCAAATTTTTTTTTTTTTTTTTTTTTTTTTTTTTTTTTTTTTTTTTAAATTGAAACAAGAGAAATTAAATACAAAAATAAACCATGGCCGTGGGAGAAGTATTTTACCGCTTGATTCTTCACAACTTGTATCGTCTTGAAATCATAAACTCCAAAATTTTTCACCTTTTACTTTTCTTCGCTTTCATGAATAAGTCTTCATACTTGAATATAAAATTACCTCATTGTATTGTAAATCCTCAACATATATGTGAATTCCGCTCATTTGTATGTTGCTTTACTTGAATTTGAAATTTGCTCTTTTTCTCGTTCCGTTGCTTGTAAACCTTAAACTTTTCCAACTTTCCTTGTAGATTTTGATGTCGCTCCTTGTTGATGATGAATGTGTTTCTATGGATCCGTTGTTGTCGCGAGAGAGAATGGTGCTAACTGCAAATCGAACTACAAGAAGGAAGCTTTCATCCATGGACGTCACCCTCATGATTGACAAAATTAGCACTCAAGAGATCAAAGAGTAGTGCTTTTAGTGGTGGGAGGTTGGGTAGCTCACCATTCTACCCCGGAATTAACTTACGGTGACACACACTCAAAAGAAGCTCTTTAGTAGATGGAAGATTTCTGGTCGGTGCCTCTCATGATATGAATACGGGTAGTCTCCACTAATGATTGATCAGCAACTCTAATAACGCTTTTCTCCCTGCACCAAATTCGCATCACCGGCATGATTAAATCCATTATTTAACACTCTAACAAACAAGAAATCCGAATGTAGTTCTCTAACACTTCCAAGTTCAATTATGTCGGTCAAAAACTCTATGTAAACATACCTAGAAGTATGCTAGTGACTCTAAAATCTTTAAAAGTTGGAATTTTTATGTAAAACTTTTTTTTTTTTTTAAATTTTTTTCATTTTTTTGTAATTTTTGTTTTAAAAACATGCTTAACCACTCCCCACACTTAAACCTTACATTGTCCTCAATGTAATTGAATCCTCCTATTAAAGTCAAGGTGGGAAATTTTAACATGATAAGAAACAAGAAAAAGAAATAACAAAAAAGCAAAAGGATAAGAAATACAAAACCGATGGGTTGCCTCCCATTAAGCGCTTGTTTTAAAGTCGACGGCCCGACTTGGCTCTTGTAAGATTCATTCCCCATATACTAACAATCAAAATTTGAGGATCCACCCATAATACTGTTTTGCAAACAATAACTCCATACAAATATTAGCACAAGAAAACAATAGTGAAATTATCGCTCGATAGAAATTTCCCCCACACTTATTCTCGTCCACACTTGGAAGTGTATAAAGAACATAGAAATCGGGAACTTCCATGTATTCCTCTTGGCAAACCTGCATAGTGTTAGCATCAAGTGTTTCCAATGGTGGATATTTAGAAACAAAATCATCCAAAAATACTTTCGAAGCACATACATTCAAACCAATAAGAGGTAAAGGAGAAGAATCAATAGGCAAAGGGTTAGACAAACCTTTCAAAAATTCTTGTATTATAGAATCCTCTTCATCCTTAAAAAATTCAAGTGAATTACTTACCTCTTGTATATCGTGGTCCTCTATTAAACCTTGCAACCATTCTTCGTCGTTTTCTACCTTAACCAAAGTCTCGGCATCATTAAAATCATTCGCAAGTTCAATTGGGTCTTCCACAAAATCAATGAATGTGGTTTCATCCTCTATAATCATCTCTTCAACATTCTCATCATCGGAATCGGGCCATTCACTAAAATGATTCTCATCGGTATAGATTGTAAGATCTTCTTGTGCGGGTGTTACTTTGTTTACAACAATAGGTAAGTCACACCCAATCTCCTCCTTTTGAATAGGTGAAGGATCGTTATTATGATCCGGAGTTGGAATAACTTCCTCATTGTCGGAACATTCATACACTTCCGCGGACTCCCATCTTTCCTTAAGAAAGTTTTGCCAAGCAATAAATGCATCTTCCTCAAGCTCTTCCTTTTGAATAGGTGATTGATCATTATTAAGATCAATGCTCGAGTAATCTACGCTAGCGTCATTAAAAGTCTCCAAAGGTTGGTCCTTTTCAACACAATCATCTTCATTTTCGGACTCACCATAATAAGAATCTTCATCGGTTTCATAACCTTTATCCCGACGTCGTTTAAGTTCCATATGAATAGTCCTACTAATTTCTGCGACAAGCTCTTCCGAGTCTCCATCATCTTCCAATTTGTATAATTTCTGTGCAAGTTTCCTGACGTTCACACGCTTACCACCGTTGATAGAGTTTCTAGACGACATCTCCTCTTTTGGAAAAAGTGAAGGAAAAACACGATGAAGAGGAGTATATTCCAAATTCTCTGTCTGCACATTACTAGAAAACAAACCATTAGATGCATAACTATCCTTCCATCCATGTGATTGTCCACTTACATACCCGTCATAAGGTTGTTGATATGTATGAGAATATCCATAAGGTTCTATAGGAAATTTATCATAGCCAAAATATTGGTTTTGATTGTATCCTAAGGATGGTTGGAAGTTGTCATAATGTTGAGGTTGAAAACCGTATTGATTGTTGTAATATGCTCGCTCTCGTCCACCATACATGGCACCTGAAATAAGATTCAAAAACCAAGTTAGATACGGAATAGAATCCAACAAAGCAAGAATAAAGCAAAAAGAAAAATAAAAACAACTAAAATCATCCGCTGCTCCCCGGCAACGGCGCCAAAATTTGATGCGTGTCGTAGGTGCAATCAAATTAATTCAAAATTTCCACTCAATTAAAAATAATATAATGGAAGTCAAGTTCGTTCCCACGAGGAGCAAGAGATCTTAGTTGTAAAAGTTGTCACGAAAGGGGGGTGTAAAAAGCAAAATAAAAATAAACAAAGCAATTAAAATCGAAAGTTGAAAGATGAAAACAATAAGAGAGAGAAGATCAAGGAATCCTTCTTCGTTACGAAACAATGATTAAAGTTATGTTCTTTTCTACTTGTTTTTAGTCACAGATTATCACCAACCGTAGGATAGCAGGTCCGCTTAGCTAGCCCCAAAATCCCTAATTTCACTGAGTAACAGGTCCGCTTAGTTATCAGATTCTATTCAAAAGAACCACCTTGAGGTCCGCTTACAAGATGTAATTCCCGAGAATGCATTAAGATTTATGAATTTAGGTTTAGTACTAGTAGTTAAACTCGGTTCGCTTGGTCCACTTTCTAGCGTTGTTTCTACACACAATTGCTCCACGGAATCCCTCCGCAAGGTCTCGTGTTTGCTACTTATGTAAAGAGTCAAGAAACGATTACTTATCTCCTAACTTTCACTAGCTTTAGATCAAATTAACAAATCAATTTAGTTGGCCACCTAAACAATCTATCAATCAATCATGAATGTCTTTAAGATCACTCCTATTAGTAAAAACAAACGATAATCATGTGAAAAACTTCAAGATAGAATTGAAACAAAAACTCAAATCATATGTTTAAAAACTAGGAATTCATCCTCAATCAATAAAATTAGCTACTCATGTTAAAAGAGTTCACACAAAGAAAATAAGAAAAGAAAAGAATTGTGTGTGTAGAGATGTGTGTAGAAGTTGTAGAAAACTTCTCTATTTATAGGCTTCAAAATTCTCCATATCTTCTAAGGATTAGAATCCTTTTCCTTTTGCAATTCAATTTCCAAATCAAAGCTTTTCTCAACTCTTCCACCTTCTCTTTCCAAATTTGAGTCCAATTCTCCATCCAATTCCTAGCCCAAGTCTTCACACCCATGAGAGGAGTCCATAGAAAATTCGGAATTTTGCTCACGGAAAATCGGGATTATGGCGGGAATCCGTGGAATAAATCGCCGCCGGCCACTGGAAATTTCTCCGTCGAGAGAATATTCGACGGAATATTCCGTCCGGTCCTCCGTTAGGACTAACGGTCAAAGGTCAAACTTAACGGTCAGTCGTCAGTCAACCGGGTCAAGTCAGAGAGGAGTCAGACTCAAGTCAGAATGCTGAGTCGGCTGACTGGTCTAACTGGGTGAGCTAGATCGGCTGGATCGGTCATCGGGCTCGGTACGAGTTGACTCGCGAAGAGGAAATCGCGCGAGTTCGGATTCGGTTATAGAGCATTCCCGGGCCACATTCGGGCCGTTCTTTACCTTCATTCCACTGTATCAAATCCTAGCATACATCTAAGTGCAATCGACGACTTCTTGCACAATTGCATTCATTTTACTGACACCATAATCTTCTCGCTTCTTCCCACAATTCACCCATTCAATTCCCTTACGCTAAAACCCATTTCACAGCATCAGGTTCATCTTCTCCCTGTTCATTTCTTCTTCCACTCAATCACCACCAGATTTCTCAATCTCTCGGCCTCAGAGTGCAGCCTCATCTCCACTTGCAGCTGCTTACCCATTTTCTACATTCTCAGCCTGCTCCTGCAAACCAATTTCACTGTCACCACAGCAAGCCAATGTCAAACAGCACCAAACCCTCACTGCCATCTTCGATAGTACCACCAACAGCGACCTCATACATTTCTTCACCTGGGTTTCGATCTCTCAACGAAGATCGATCTACTTCTCTTGGTTCTATCATACTCAAATTCAATTTCAATTCGAAACCAACAGAACCCATTCTCGATCTAATTCATCTCTACTATACCCTTAATCATCACCGTCTCAATCTCTCAAACCAATCGATCCCATCTCCAATTTACTTCCTTCTTCTCTCGATCAATTTACAACAAACCCTCAAACTCGGCTATTAATCACAGACCCATCTTATATTTCGATCCGATTTCCTTCTCTCAGTTTCTCTGAATTAGCCTCACGTTTTGGTCTCTAGGTCTTTAATGGCAGAGCTGCTGTTTCTCACTTTCAGGTGAAAAGAAGAAATAAATGAGATAAACATCTCGATTAGTAGGGTTATAGATGGGGCGGGATATTGGTACTTGGGCTGCCCTGATAAGGGGTAACCAAGTTTATAGCCCCCTTAACCTCTTCTGGTTTGTCTATAGCGCTCCTCCAAAAGACTTGTCCCTTAACATTAACCGGGCTCCAGATAGTGATCTCCCATGAAATGACAATTTTGCCCTTTTTACTCAAATAGATTAATTTCTTCTTCTTTTCCTCCGTGCGACTCCATAGTAGCTACAAAACTCAAAACAAGCGTAAAATACATAATTTACACGAAAAATAGCAAAGAAAGCATAAACTACTAGATAGTAAATTAGGTGTATTCTACACCTATCATTATCCAAGAATGACCAGTTAACTCTATCATATGCTTTTGCCATATCAACTTTTAAGGCAAAATGACCATCCGAATATACCTAATGCTATTTTGTAATTGTAGAAAACATCAAAAATTCATAATAACCTTACAAGTTCCAAGATACATATGTGTACCTGTGTGATGGAACTATAAACATGTATGTACATTATCTAATAATATTTACATACAATTGAACTAGAAATATTATATTTTCTAGTATACCTCCCTATATTAATAACCTCCATATATTAATAAATTTATGAACCCCCAAGTGTATTAATACTAGAAATAATCCGTGCCGTAACGGCACGGCATGAGTCGGAATAATAATTGGTTATAATGATTTTAATAATTACTGCCAACTACGGTAAGACTTATTTTGACCTATGTGAATTTGTAACTATTAAAATCTGGATGAATACATATTATATTGTCAGGTTGTTCTTACAGACTATATTACAAACAAATTCATTTGCTATTTGATGATGACAAACTCAACGTGAATTATCTGGTTAATTACATTTCGTATTAGTATTTTATGATATTTTTTTAGGATTAATTCGGATGGTCTGTACGTGTATATACAATTACTTATACTTCAGCCTTACCTATCATTCCAAAATTAAAATGTGAAAAATTAGAAGAGGAAAACGGTCTACACAGAAGGTTTTAGAATAAATACGATATGTCGGCCAAAATTTACGAGAGTCTGTATTTTATTTCTCCTAAAATTACTGACTTTCTCAAAACTAATAACTTTCCTCTAATTTTCATCGATCTCCACTACGTCTTTGGTTTTCACTTCACATAAGTTAGTGAAACCGTTCAAATTCTGCAGTGATTTCATATATCATATTTGTGGTGCGTACTCGGTCGAGGAGAAAACATGCAAAACCCTTTATGTAACTATGATTATTTTTACATGTTTATCAATTGAAGGGTTTGATTCATACGAATGTAACTGTCGGTTGTGATACTTTGCACAAAACGTCTTCATATCAGCCAAGTCCTTTGCAAACGATTTTATGCTTTGATTTGTTTCTTTGTTTCTCCTCTAGGTACGATATATGATTTTGTTCTTTATAAATGATTATTAACTTTTTTTTCTTTTTGATGCATGATTTAAAAAAAAAAATTGATTATCATGGATTTTCTCTAAATTGTTTTTTTTTATGCACAATCCTTCAATGGCCGGAGAATAACTTAGTTTTCATTTAATTTTGTGGATTTAATTGAATTTTTATATTCTTAATTTTGAGAAATTATTTTGTTATTCATTTATTTTTTTTATTCGTAGATGGAGAATAACCCGTGGGTGATAAATGTCGGATAACATTTATTTATTGTGGAAATTTTTGAGGAACCCAAGTTTGAACCCTCTCTCTTCTATAAACCCATCAATAAGATGATATATATGTCTAGCCCAAAATTTTAGATGTACGGTTAAGATTAATAGTTTTAGATTGGATTTGGATTTTTAAACTTTTAATAGGACTAAATTATCCTTTATCCGTTACAAACTATTATATAAAAAAAATAATAAAAAAATCACTAATTTACAGTGAAAGTAATTATGGGCTTAATTGTTGGCTTTATTTTCGGACCTTACTCATATTCGCATTATAGATACGTTACAGTTGCTACTCGATTAATTAGGCTAGGATTAAGGAGGATAAACGTATATGCATTGACAATAACATTAATGACATCTATCCAGTACGTGTCATGTGTGTGTCCTATGTTCAAGCCTATATATACTTGGTTGTTGTAACTTGCATGGAAACAGGAACCAACAGAATTATGCAACACGCCTTGATTGATTTCAGTAACTCCTCCAACACCACCTTCCTTGCTAAACTCGTTGAGTATGAAGTTTTCTTATGTTTTTTTTTTCTTTTTTTTAATCTCAAAAGAATAATAATAATTTTTTTTTTGTAATTATAGATGAAATGAAAATGGTGATAATTGTGACTTTCCCTCGACCTGATTAGGTTCTAGAGATGAAAACTACGATTTTCACAGTGATTGTTAAACGTGATAATTGTGATAATCAGTAGGTGAAACTAGAATTTTTGTTAAAAATTATAATTTTCACCTATCACACTACCTTATTAAGGTTTAAATTTAAAGTTTTCACGGAAAATTAGAGTTTTCACCAAATATATTTACGTGTGAAAACGAAATATTTCACCGTCTTGTGAAAAATGGAAATTTCCTAAATTTTGGTGATAATTGGGTTTGTTTGTTCGGTTGTAATAAAATTATGGGGAGAAACGAAAGACGGGATAAAATTAGTTATTTACAAATATTTTTTAGGAGAGATGCAAATTGACGTTATTTAGGGAGATATATTAGGAGAAAATCATGCTAAATAAGTCAAAAGATCACGTAATTAATTGTGGAGTTTTTTTAGGGATTATAATTTGTTACAATTGTTTTTATATTAAAAATCACGTAATTAATTTACTTACTAAAAGGTCATTTGTGTAATCACCTCCTACTTATAAAAAAATATGGGCTCCTCATATATAGAATTTTAATGGTGGGTTTCATATATAAAAAAAAAGAGAAATGGGGTATAAAAAAATTCCCTTTTATTTATTTGTACATGGAAAATAACACGTGTCGTAACCCGTGATTAAGATCATAATTAAAGCTAAAAGTCTTAATTGTTATATTTAATTGTATTTAATTTTTATTTATTACCCTAATTATAATGAAAATAGGTTACCACTCTTACATCCGTCAGATGTCTTTCGCTAGGATAAGACTGGATGGTCGGATGCAACGTTTGTCTCTCAAAATGTTATCCGACCGTCCAAGGCCCAAAACCCCCTTCTGTTTTGTATTATAGATATGGAGGTTTTACTGTAGTAAACTAAATAATCACTTATCCATATTTTAGTGATTCGATTTTATTAAAAAACCTATTATAGGACTCCATACATTTGGTTTTAACTTTTAGGGCTCTATGGATTTAAATGTCCTAAAATGTAAATGTGGGGCCTAATTTACAACAAAAATACAAAAATATCCTATGATAGCTAACATAATTAGTTAATTAAACCTATAAAATCAAAAACTAAAATTAAATATAAATAAAACCTAAAAAGAAAAAAACACGTTCTCCTTTTCTTTTCATCTCCCCCATCATGGGTTCTTTCATTTTTTTCTACTCCAACGACGATCACTTTGGATAATAATGGTTTCAATTGAGTAAAAATTGCAAAACCTATTACTATTATTTTTTGTTTGTGTTTTATTGCATGATTAGGTTAGACTTGATAAAACTAAAGATTTAAAAATTAGGTTAGAACTTAATACTGCCGGGAAGCCCAACCGTAAACATATCCTACGGTTTGAAATACATGAAATTCCAAACCGTAAAAAATTTGTGTGGTTGGAAAAACATGAACTCGCAACCATATTTATGGTTTACGGTTAGGAAACACAATCGTATTTTCAAATTTCATTTTTTTTCTTCAAATTGTTTCCCGGTTGTGTCTACGGTTGGAAAAACATGAACTCCCAGTCGTATTTATGATTTACGGTTAGGAAACCCAACCGTATTTCATTTTTTTTTTAATGAATTCCCAACCGTATATTGTATTTACGTTTAGGTTTCCCAACCGTAAGTTCAATTTTCAGAACAAAAAAAAATCAAAACATTTTGATCTTTGATTCCTTTTTTTTAATGTTTAAATTCTGATATCAAAATAACTCTTTCATTTAATTAATCAATCATTAGTTAGTTAATCAATTATTAGCACTAATCAATTGATGGTATTTTAGGCATTAGCAAAAGTAGTACGATAAGAAATTTTGTTGATTAGTACTGATAACCTGATTTTGTCATCTTGTGAGCCCTCAAATCCAAATATTTGGAACCATATAATATATTTTTTTATTAATGAATATGATTAATAGTTAATTAACGTTTGAGAAGCAAAATTAGTATTATTATTTGTACATTTCAAAGTATCAAAATTTTTAGTTGTAACCCATTATACGGCTGGAACTTGAACTCTCAGTCGGGGATTATAACTTCCTGCTAGGAGTTCATGATTTCCTAGCCGTAAAATATCTTATGGCCAGGTTGAAAACCACCAGTATCCAGCCTTATATAGGTTGTTATTTTCATATGGCTAGGTCAGCTAGTCGTATGGTTACTCCAAAGTCACATACACCTGAATATTAGAGAAAAGGTTACTTCAAAAATTATTAAACTTGTGACGAAAAACAACTTCTACAACTAAAATATCACATAACAACTAGGAAAGTTATGACAAAATCAATTCTTTTCAGAGTCACTTTCGACTGAGAATTCATCATTTCCTAATCGTAATGATAAAAAAAATTTAAACTGATAGTCATTAATTCCGAATGGTAATTTGTTGTTTAGGGGTAGGAATTTATCAATTCCCATATGTAATTTGTTGTTTACGACTAAGACTTCATCAATTCCTAGCCGTAGGTAGCTCATAAATTAAAAACTAAATCCTAATTTAATCAAATCTAACCTATGTAAGCAACCAAATACAACAGAAAAAAAATGGGTTTTTCGATTCTTACCTAATAGAAGTCTTGGATGGAAGATTATCTAGTTGTTGACGTATTTCAGCTTCTTGATTTATCAATTCCTCATTTTCATTTTGGAATTAATTTTATTCATCATCCGGTGGTGAATTATGGAGGAGAAGAGAAAGAGAAGAATATTGGATTTAGGTGTTTTTTTTTATTTGTAAATAATTATTAGATTTAGTTTTAATTATGGGGGAAGGGTAATTTTGATATTTGCTATGAATTTGGAAGCCTCCTATCCAAATTCTGTACATTTGAATCAATCTGCAGCCTTCAAGAAAAAGCTTTGCAGCCCCAAAAACAACTTTTATCTAAAACAACCCCAAAATCTGTGGTTTTCAATTTGTAGAATTTGATCTTTAACCCGTCCTTGTTTTTAGCCCAACATTATTTTACTTACAAAACTTGTAGAACTTTATCTTTAACCTACATATATCAAGCATTCTTCACTTAATGTATTTTTAGCCTACTACAAATTTGTGAAGAATCAATTGTGAAGGTACTTCTCCATTGGCAAGCAACATGTCATATTTTGTTTTAGTTCTTGTAAAAAAAAATAATCAACAAAGCAACAACAAAAAATCGTATAATATTTCCTTTAGTTAAAACCATGGAGAAGAAGAAATCCATTAAGAAGATTCAAGGAAAGGAATTAAGAAAAATTGTTAAAGTTCTGCAAGTTTTGAAGATTTACCATCAAGAGTTGAAGCCGGAGACGGAGTTTTTCTATTGAGCACTATATAAGAGAGTCGAGGAGAAATACATTTTGATTACTATGTTAGTCCACTTTTCATCTGGCACAAGGCATTTTTAGCACTGATTAAACTCGTCGTACATACTTTCTCTACCACTGTTGAGCGGATATCCCTCTCCTAATGTTATGCCCATTATTGAATGGATATCTCTCTCGTTGTTTAGCGAATATATCTCTATCGATATCTCTCTCTTGTTGTTGAGCGGATCTCTCCTGCTGTTGAGCAGATATACTAATAGATGTTTTCTCTTGCACTTTTAATTTCTTTGCAATAGAAGGAGAAACTTTATGTCCTCATAGATTTTTGGATACTTGTGACTAGTTGGAGTTAAGGTTTTGTGGGTGTTGATGGTGGATTTTTGACGAAGGCTAAAATCGTAAAAATCATAATTTTGTATATTTCCGACCTAGCTTCAGACGAATGTATGAAATTCATATTTTATAATTTAGACATGAAAGATCATGTCACGATGATCTTTGGTGAGTGTGTAGCCTCTTGAGCACTCATGAATATGTAATTATTAAAACCTCTCAGCCGAGCTTTCAATATTCTACATATTTGATCATTTATCTTTGGGAAATTCCTGTACACACTTACGTGTAAAATCGAGAATGATAGGACAACTCCTAGATGGATTGACACACTAGTATAGAGCAATAACGTCTTCAGGATGTCGCAAATGTTCCCTGACTATGTAGAATAAACATTCAGAACGAATACGATGCTTCCACTATCTCGTACCTCGATTCTCGAATAAATATAATGTTCTTATACAAATTGCCTGCTAGTATAGAGCCATCAATTAATTAATTCCGATTGCAATATTCATAATTTGAATTCCCAGAAAATATTATATTTTTCATCACTTGAATTCACAACTTTCCTCAGCTGAATTGCATGGATTAGTGATAAATATCTACCTTTCGGGCATATGGCCACCACCGAGTAAGCCCCGAGAAAATGGTGCGAGTGTACTTAATAACAATGCACGAAAGAAAACACAAAAATATGGACGAATGAGAATATATGGAGAGTTATACAAAATAGGAAAAAGAAAATAACATAAAAAAATAAAAGAAAAGAGGCGCACGCACGGTACCGGCCATGGCAGGTCCCACGCCTCTTCACTTCACTTTTTTATTTATTTTAAATTTTACGCTTGCTCCTCGAGAGGGCCTTTATTGAACAACATAAAGAGTCATTACACATGGTTGCCTTTATTTTACTATTATTATTATTATAAAAAGAATTTAATTAAATATTATTATATTATTGGATAACGATTATTACATGAAACTAGTTGGAAGCCTAACAAGCTAAGCTCCAACAACATACTACTACATTAATTGAACAGGTTGTTGTGCTAGCCTACCAGCGAGCCTCATGGGTAACCTAGCCAAGGGAGCCGAAGCGGATGGGGGGCTGAGATTGTGTCACAAGGGTGGCAAACTAACTCTACCTTCCATGTTAATTTATGCAATATTACGCATTTTTTTGTTTTGTTTTGTTTGAAAAAGGCTTCGCAAAGGCTTTTATTAACAAAAGAATCAAATACAAGGTACAATGTCGATAGAGGGCAACCTAGCAACAAGTTGAGCCCCTACACCATTTTGAATTGAAATACCTAATCTATAAAAAGAGAATTACCTATTTTGTAATTGAGGTCGTAATTAGCTATACAATTTCCCAACCTCTTCAAGAGAATCACCATGTCTTCACTAAGTTTACCTAAAGTGGAGAAAGCAAAGACACCAAAACCATACCCATGAGCAGACACCTTGTCCAAATATTTTGTCCGCTTGCGTGAAATATCATTAGAAATAGCGACACACAGAACGAAAGCCCGACCTATTAGGAAAAGGTGAAACACTCGTAACATCAAAACAAAAATCTTTCCCATTAACCCAATTATATACAAGAATGTCAGCGGGCTTTAAAACCTTGGCATCATCCGATAAGATTCCAAGATTGACCTCTTTTCTAGCTGCAACGCCACCCTTGTAAAGAATATCCGAAACAACATCCCTAACAAAATCATTCCTAAACTTTATACCCACCTCACTTGCGCAATGATGTGCATGATCTCCATAGACATCCATCTTCCTCTTACAACAAGCACAAACATCAATAGTGTTAAAAATAGGTACACCAAGCACAGTAACAAACAAGCGCCCTGAACTGGCGAGGTCCCAGTGTCTGATTAAGCCCACATATTGGTATAGCTTTAAGGTAATCCTGAGCATGGTCAAGCCTATTACTTTTCCAAAGTATAGTATCACGTTCTGACATAACAAATTTGTAAGGCATATTTTTCTTAACAACTTCAAAATATTGTATTGCCAAAGATTTCATTGGACGAGTGGAAATATTGTTGATATCGAAATAAGACAGCCCACATACCGCTTGAATTGTGACAAAGCATCTTTGAAAGCTTAGGCTTGGTTCAGATTCAGGTGGAAGGTTGAGGATGACCTCCTGCAGATTTCTTGTTTGATAACAGGAAGCAAGAAAACAATATTATTATTATTATTATTAAAAGATTGCCTCCAGGGGCTTTTATTAAACAAAATCAAAGTCATTTTGTACATGAATGGGCGGGAGTCGGGCAACAATTTGTGCACCAACGCCCTTTTGGATATCCAAACCTACCCTATGGAAAAGAAAACTCCCTACTTTGTTGTTAACATCATAGTTGGTTAGACAATTCTTCAATCTCCTCAACAAAATAACGAGGTCATCTCCAAGCTCACCCAAAGTTGAGAAAGCCAAGGCGCAAAACTGATATCCCTGCGACGTGCACTTGTCTAAATACTTGTTGCGCTTACGAACAATGCCCCAGAAAATAGCATGGCCAGTGTGAAGTTATGAATCCCTCACTTTGAAAATGGTGAAACTCCGGTGACGTCGAAGCAAGTATCTTGTCCGTTGATCCAATTATATATGAGGATGTCAGGCGGGCACGAGGGCGTTATCATTGTCGAGATAAAAATCCCAAAGGGACTTCTTTCCTAGTTGCAACACCACATCTATAACAAATATCCATAAGGACATCCCGTACCACATTGTGCACGAATTTAATACCAACTTAGCTTGCACAATGGAGTGCGTGGTCTCCGAAGACGTCCATAGAACGGCCACAACATGAACAGGTGCTATCTACGAGAAATAATGGTATGCCTAACCGATCTTTGAGCAATTACACGAAGCGCGCGACCCAAGTGATTGGTTAAGGCCAAGAATGGGAATAGCTTTCAAATAATCCATAGCATGGTAAAGTTTATTACTCGCCACAAAGTTGAATCTCGTGTGACAAGTTGAACTTAGGCTTGGAATCTCCCTCTTAACAACATCGAAAAAGCGTCTTTCCAAAACTTTAAAAGAAAGAGTCAATTATACATCATTTGTTGGTAGTCTAGCCACCAATTTGGCACCAACGCCCTTTTGAATTACAATACCTATTCTATGAAACAAAAAGCTATCGGTGTCACAAATTACATTGTTGTTAGCAAGACAGTTCTTCAATCTCTTCAAGAAGGTGATAGTATCTTCGCTTAGTTCTCCCAAAGTAGTGAATGCAAGAATGCCCAAACTGTACCCATGAATCTCGCATGTGGCAAGATACTTGTTACGCTTGCGAAGGACTGATTTAGCAATTGCTTGGCCGGGTGTGAAGTAACGGATGTCACACGTGAAAGGCGAGACACCAGTAATATCTAGGAAAGTATCCTTACCATTCTCCCAATTATACACTAGCAAGTCAGCAGGCAACAATTTAGTATTATCGTTGGAGTAGAGACCCAAAGAAGCTTCCTTCCTAGCCACAAATCCTGCCCTGAAACATATATCTATGTAGACATCACGTACCATATCGTGACGAAATTTAATACCCACTTCGCTAGCGCAGTGTAATGCATGGTCTCCATATATATCCATCTCCCTCTTACTACTAGTGCAGCGACTACCTTGACAAAAGGGGATTCAAGACGGTAGCTAAGCACACACCTAAACTGTCGAGGGCCGAGTGTTTGGTTTAAGCCACTGATGGGTAGTGCGAGCAAGTAGTCTTGAGCGTGTTTCATCTGGTTGCTCTGCCAAAGCACACTGTCTCGTGCAGACATGGAAAAGGTAGTGGGCAATTGTTTCTTCACTGCGTCGAAATATGTTGCGGCCAAGGAATACATTGTATGCATGAGAGGGGGGGGGGGGGGTAGCAACATCAAATCTAAGTGGAGAAGAATCAAGTCCACGTACCTGTGTGTAAGTCTGTAAAGCTAGCTGGGACACGAGGCTGTGTTCTTCCGGCATGATGGAGTTTAGAATAATACGCTGCACGGCTTGAGTTTGGAATTGTGAAGCTAGATAACAATACTTAGAGGTGTCCTCCATAGTGTAAACTCCAAGCCCACTATCTCTAAGAGGAAGAGTTGCCAGCCGAAACTGTAAGGGACCAAACCCAGCACCATCTGCAGTAACTAGCAACCTCATGTATTGATTGGTACAGGTGTGTGTCGAAGCGAGATATAGCTTGTTCTAATGCTGCATGACATGATGTGCGCATAGTAAAGTATAATTTAGAAACTCCGGAGCAGTTGCGCAATAACAAATAATTCATATTAGGGATCTTTGAGCTTCTTGATTGCAGTCATAAGTTGAATTGTCTTCTCGACTCTCTGAAGGACCATGTCCTTACATAATTGTAAGTCTAAGCTGACAGGGCCGCCGAGCAATTTGACTCCAGATGATGGTCTGCTAATATTGCTGGGGAAAACGTCAGGTGCATAGCTTCTTGGGTCTACTGTGGGCCAAAAAACCTCAGTTTTATGTATGTTTAGATGAAGACCCCTTGCAACACCTTCTGTTTGAATGATATGTAAAGCCCTGGAAACCTCTAATGTATCCCCGATTACTGTGCCGTCGTCCAAATACCATGCCTGAAGATCTAGTTTGTAGTTGGTTGAGATGTTCTTCACAATAGGGTGGAGTGTAAGGGCAAAAAGTAATGGTCCCAAGGGGTCGCCCTGCTGTACTCCTTGTGCAGATGAAAGCATAATGTCATTGTAATATAGTCTGGCAGGGGTTTCATAACAAAACTCGACCCAATGTGAAATTGATGGGCATTGCAATCGAACCTCTTTAATCAGAGTAGTCCTGTCCACCATATTGAATGCATTTGTGAAATCAATAAGAAGCATGGAGGTGTCGGACCTGTGACCTTTCAGTTCCATCAGCATATTGACAGAATGGAGAATACTTTCTCCTCCACAAGGTACGCCCACGCCAAACTGGTAGTCACCAAGGTACATGGACATAGCTTTCCCAACTTTGATGGCAGCCAGCTTAGACACTAATGTCCTCCAAATGGTACCCACTGCGATGGGTCGAAGACCACCTCCTGGTTTCTGCAAAGGGGTGAGAGGAGCGCTAGCTATAAACTTTCCAAGAGGAGATGGACACTTACCAGACAGCCATAAGTTAACCACCTTAGTCATTGAGGCCAGTAGTTCATCTGCAACCGCATTAGCCGCACCACTCATAGCATCAAGAAGATATTGAGCCCTCAACCCGTCTCGACCACACGACGTACCTTTCGGAAAGCTTTTAATGGCTTTAAGGACTGACACAGTGTCCACTGTAAGAGTATCGCAGGGAATGGGATCAGCAGGGATGGTTGGCGGTGGAGCAGGAGGGTGCTTATCTGATAATTCTGAGATTGTAGCTTCAGTGCATGGAGCCACACCATTTGATGAGAGCACCCTTATAGCAGCAGTATAATGTCCATTGGATAACTTCTTCCGGCATGCATCTAGAGTGGCACTATCTTGCGATTGCTTGCTCTTTGGTTTGCTTGGCTGCTGACGTTTGGGGAGTTCCAACAATCTACTGATCAAGGTGAGGCAGCCATTAGGTTCTCTCCAATCGACAAGGGCTTTGTGAATAGCTGCAATTTGTAACTTCTTACGGTTGACTGATCGTTCCTCTGAAGAGTTTTTGTGGCTACACAAATTGAGGGTACATATAGGCAACAACAATAATCTTATCCAGGAAGACATATCTCTAGGATTAAGAATAACAGCATCAAGGCAGGAAGTAAGGGTTCGAGAGAAACTTAGCCTTTGCAAGGTGGAGGGATGCTTGAAATGGTAGTAAATTTGTCGCCGAAAAACTTCATTTAGTAATTCCCGGGAGACAGACTACATAAGGCATATCTCAGTCGAAGTTGGAGCACGATCTACGCTTGGGCACAGGAATATCTGATATAAGAAAATCAACATGTCTACCATTACGGTCCTGGGATGACAATGTTATTGTGTTTGCAGGTTTTCTTCCAGGCATGTAAAATCATGCAATGACTGCAAATCCAACAATGCAATTGTTGTAGAACCGCCTCCCAAGCTATGTATGTAACCCTATTATTGTGTAGTCGTTCTATGCATTATTGCTTAGCCTCTTCGGTTGGAAAGTGCATGTCATTAAGGTGTCTCTGAAAAGAACTGCGGACGTATCCTCTTCCATTAACACCACCACTGCAATCATCATAATCTTTGAATGGACAATGAATCCGGTCACCACAATTAGAAGAAGGTCTCGGTACATGGTTGTAAGGAGACTGTGATGTAGATGAACCAGACGGAGATGCAAGATAAGATGATGATGCAACAGGTTGAGATGAAGAAACCCTTGAGGAAGAACGTGCTCGGGATCTGGGCATGATGGTAACCGTCGATAACTGTATTGCAGGTGAGACCACAGGCGTATGTACAACTGATGATGTGGATTGTGATTGCGATCTCGTACGTGGCATTATCACAGGATGAACAAAGTAACTTCCCTAACCGAAAACAAGTGAATGAAAAAGGCTACCCGAAATTAAAAAATCAGAGTTTAGTGTATGTGAATTTAAGTTTTCAACACCAAAGAAAACTCAAATTACCATATAACTAAACACTAATTATACCTTCCCAAAGGATAAACAACCACAATGCAAACTCAAACCAGTTAGAATGCAAAACCACAAAGTACTGAGAGCTATTGATGAAGCTTCTCCCTTGCAATCAAACCACAATACCCTTCCCAAATTCAACTTCAATTACACGAGAAAAGTCATAATTTTAAAGCTCATACACCAAAGGCACAACCGAGGATTAATAGATAATTGATTAAAACTTCTCCCTTACAATCAAAACCACAATGCCCAACCCTAAATTAACTTCAATTACACACAACAATCAATCAAATCGAAAAACCTTAACCCCGGCTTTCACCAAGTAGAACCACCAATACAAATTCAACCAACTCAAAACCGTGAATTCCAATCTCATTTGGCTTATTATTATTATTATTATTATTATTATTAAATAAATATTGTATTATTATTATTATGAAAATTACCTCTGAGGGCTTTTATTGAAAAAGAACCAAGAGTCATACAGGATTTGTTGGCAGTCTAGCCACCAATAGGGCACCAACGCCCTTTTGAATTGTAATGCCTATTCTATGAAATATAAAGTTTCCAGAGTCACCGTTTGCATTGTTGTTCGCAAGACAGTTCTTCAATCTCTTCAAGAAAGTGATAGTGTCCTCGCTTAATTCGCCCAGAGTAGTGAAGGCCAGGATCCCCAGCTCATACCCATTAGCTTCGCAAGCAGCAATGTATTTGTTACGTTTTCGAAGAACCGCTCTAGCAATGGCCTAGCCTGGTGCAAAGTAACGAATATCATTCGTGAAGGGTGAAACCCCTGTGATGTCAAAACACGTGTCTTTTCCATTCTCGCCGCTTATAAACAAGTATGTCGTACAGGTAATAACTTGGTGTTATCTGTGGGAGATGAGGCCAAGTGATGCTTCTTTCCTTGCCGCAACAAAGAGCCCTATAGCAGATGTCAACATAAACATCTCGAACGAGGTCGTGGCGGAACTTATTCCCAACTTCACTAGCACAATGGAGGGCATGGTCACCATATATGTCCATCTCCCTACTGCAACTGGTGCAATGACTTCCTTTAGGGAACAACGGAACACCTAGGCGATAACTGAGGACGCATCGGAACTGACGAGGACCTAGTGTTTGGTTTAAGCCATGTACGGGGACAGCTAGCAAGTAGTCACTGCATGTTTCAAATTGTTGCACCGCCAAAGTACGGAATCTCTTGCGACAACGAAAAGTGTTGGGTATTCGTTTCTTTGACAGCTTCAAAGTAAGTTCTGACCGGGGAATGCATCGAGTGCATGGGTTGAGGGGCTGTACTATCAAAGCTGAGTGAAGAAGACAGATTACCACAAACCTGAGTGTACGTCTGCCAAGCTTGCTGAATCGTGGCACTAGGAATTCCATTGGTCTCGCTGTGTAGTATGATTCGCTGAACAGATTAAGTCTGAAGTTGGGAAGCTAAATAACAGTATGCAACCATATCAGACATGGTATAGGTTCCCAGTCCACCGTCCCTGATACGTAGGGTTTCTATACGGAACTGTAACGGCCGAAACCAGTCCATCTCGTCGTGATCAACAGCCGTAAGTATTGATACAACTGATTATCAAAGTAAGAGGCAGCCTGATGTACTGCAGCAGGAGCAGTTGTGCGTAACGTGAAGTATAGCTTGGATACACCTGAGCAATTTCGCAGTAGAAGAAGCTCACATTGGGGGTCGTTTAATTTCTTCACCACATTCATAAGCTGGACCGTTTTCTCCACGCGTTGCATAACCATATCTTTGCAGAATTGTATGTCGAGACTTACAGGACCACCTAAGAGTTTTACACCAGATGATGGCCTTCCAATGTTGGGGGGAAAGACGTCTGTATCATAGCTACGAGGGTCTTCGGTAGGCCAGAAGATCTCCGTTTTATGGATATTAAGGTGGAGTCCTCGATTACCTCCATCCATCTCGAATGATCTGTAGAGCCTTAACAACTTCTAGGGTATCGCCAATAATAGTTCCATCGTCTAGATACCATGCCCGTAGGTCCAAATTTCTTGCGCTTGGAGGCAAGAATCTTCGCAATTGGGGTGTAGGGTGAGAGCAAAAAGCAGCGGTCCTAATGGATCGCCTTGTTGTACACCTTGCGCGAGAGGAAAGAATGACGTCTTTGTAATATAGTCTCGGGGTTCGCGTAATGAACTTCGACCCATCGTGAAATAACAGTGGCACCGGAGTCTGGTTTCTCTAATGATTGTAGTCCGATCCACCATGTTGAAAGCATTTGTAAAGTCAATGAGTAACATGGATGTATCGTAACTACCGCCCTTGAGTTCCATCAGCTTATTGACAGAATGAAGGATGCTTTCACCTCCACAGGTACGCCAACACCGAATTGGTAGTCACCTAGGTATATAGACATATCTTTCCCCACCTTAGTAGCTGCAAACTTGGAAACTAGTCGCCGCCAAATAGTGCCTACGGCAATAGGACGAATACCACCACCGGGTTTTTGCAAGGGGGTGAGAGGAGCGCTTGCTATAAATTCACCAAGCACAGATGGGCACCTACCGAGAAAGCCAAAGATTAATCACCTTAGTGATGGAGTCCAACAATTGTTGGCGATCGCGCTAGCCACACCGCTCATGGAGTCAAGGAGATATTGAGCTCTCAACACATCTCGCCCGCAGGAAGTGCCTTTGGGAAAGCTTTTAATAGCCTTGAGAACTGACGCAGCATCCACTGTGATTGCATCGCAAGTAATGGCTTCAGCAGGTATAGTTGGTGGAGCTGCATTGGGGGTGCTTTCTCTGTGACAATTTCGTGAGAGTTGCTTCATCACGAGAGCGACACCATCGAGCCTAGCACCCTGATCGCTGCTGTGTAATGCCCAAGAGATATTTTCTTGCGGCAGGCTTCCAAGTTTGCGGTAGATTGTGCTTGCTTGCTTTTAGGCTTGCTGATGTGCCTGAGGGTTGGCAGAGACAACGAATTGTTGATCAGTGAGAAACACCCATTTGGTTCTCGCCATTCCTGCAGTGCATTGTTAATAGAAGAGACTTGCAACCTCTTGCGTGTGCCTGAGCGTTCCTCTGTAGAATTCTTAGGGCAGTATAGATTGAGATTGCATATAGGGAGAAGCAACAATTTGATCCAGGATGTGGTATCCCTAGGATAACTGTGTCTAGGCATGCCTTAAGTGTTCTGGAAAAAGTCAGTCTGCAAGGTGGAGGTATGTATGAAATAGTAGCGAATTGTCTCTGGAAAACAAAATTTAGCAACTCCAAGGAGAGGGATACAGGGGGCGTGTCTGTCGAAGTGGATGGGATATCATTGGTTGCTAAACAAGGTTTGGGGATATCAGAGATTAGAAAATTCACGTACGTACCATTAAGTGGTCCTGGGATAACCTCATTACCATGCTTACAGGTTTTCTTCCAGGCATGCAAAATCATGCAATGGTTGCATAGCCAACAGTGTATTTGTTGTAAAATCTTCTCCCATGCGATGTACGTATCCCTATCGTTACTTAATCGTTCTCTGCATTGTTTCCTGGCTTCTTCAGAGTGGAAGTGCCTGTCATTGAGATGTCTCTGGAAGGAACTACGAACATATCCTCTGCCGTTAACCCCATCGCCACAATCATCATAATTCTTAAATGGGCGGTGAACCCTACCATCCCAAGGATAGGATGAACTCGAGATGGGGCTATAGGAAGGTTGGGAATGTGATTGTGAAACGGCAGGAGATGCTAGAGGAGACGATGCTGTAGCGGGTTGGGATGAAGAAGAAGAACGCGTCTTCCTTCTTGGCATGATGATAACTGCCAATAACTGCCCACTCGGTTTAAGAGATTTGAAGAACAATGCATGAAAAAAGGCATCACACTGAAGATCATAACAAGAGGAGTCGAGAGAAAGATGGTTGAAGGAAAACCACAGCGGAAATCCAGAGATGTTGCCGGAAAGATGTTGCAGACTTTCAATCGCCTGTAAAATCGTCTTTATTATTATATTATTATTATTATTATTATTATTATTATTATTATTGTTATTATTATGAATTCTGCCACTCAGGGCATTTTATTAGCGAGAAGAAATATGTTTGTTACACGTCGGTAGTGGGCAGCCGAGCAACAAGTCGGGCGCCAACACCTTTTTGAATAATAATACCAAAATCAATACCGAAATCAACATTACAAGAGATGGTGGGCAACCTAGCAACAAGTCAGGCACCCACACCTTTTTGAATAGTAATACATATACTATGAAACAAAGAGCAACCAACTTTATAGTTAGCATCGTGATGAATAAAGCAATTTCTCAATCTCTTCATGAATATGATAGCATCTTCGCCAAGCTCACCAAATATAGTAAAAGCCAAAACATTGAACCCATAGCCATGTGACAAACACTTGTCTAAATATTTGTTACACTTACGAGAAATCAAGGAAGAGATAGCATGGCCCTATAGTGTAATTGCGAAGTTCGGCACTCGTAAGAGGAGATACAACCGTGACATCAAAACAAACGTCCTTCCAATCTTCCCAATTGTATACAAGAACATCAGCAGGCTTCGCTTCCTTACCATTAATATCATCTGATAAGAAACCTAAAGAGACTTCTTTTCTTGCAACAACACCCCCTTGTAACAAATATCTGCAACAACATCTCTGAGCATATCATGACGAAACTTGGGACCAAGATCACTAGCACAATGCAAGGCATGGTAACCAAATATGTCCATAGCCTTGCCACAAAGATGAACACTTGCTGCCTTCAACAAACAAAAAGGTACTCCGAATCGATACTGCAAGACTGAACTGAATTGCCTAGGCCCAACAGCCTGATTTAAACCACTTATGGGGATAGATTTTAAAAAATCCATTGCATGCTCAGTCCTATTACACTGCCACAGGTGAGACTCACGAACTGTAAGAGAAAAGTTGGTTGGGATAGCTTCCTTAACAACATCAATTTATAAAACTGCCAGATTTTTCATATAAAGGGGGGCAGCATCTATGATGTTGAAAGAGGAAGCTGAGAGACCACTAGCCTGTGTAAAAATCTGCAAAGCTTGCTCATATCTAGGACTTGGTTCGAATACAGATGGAAGGTTCAAAATCTTATTTTGCAAGTGTTGAGTCTCGAGCACAAGAGGCAAGAAAGCAATACTTACTGCATCATCCATAGTATAGACACCTAAACCACCATCTATCATAGGTAACGTAGCTAGGCGTTGTTGAACTAAACCAAAGCTTGCACCATCTCCAACCATTATCTGACGTAAAAATTGCATTAGGTTATCATCAAACTGGGCTGTAGCAAACTGTAATTCTTGACTCCCGTATTCATGCAAACTCTTGGTTTTCCATATTTATTATTATTATTATTATTATTATTATTATTATTATTATTATTATTATTATTATTATTATTATTATCAAGAAAAAGCGGTATTACATAGAATCGTATTGAGGGGTTGGAAGGCGAGCAACAAGTTTTGCCCCCACACCTTCTCGAATAATAATTCCCAACCTATAAAAAAGAGAACTTCCTAAGTTGTTATTAGCGTCATGTGCAGCCATACAATTCTTTCGATCTTTTCAAAAGAACTGATATCGTCTCCCGGTTTCCTAGCGATGAGAAAGCTAAGACACTAAATCCATACCCATGTGTCAAACAATTGGCAGCATATTTATTCCGTTTGCGAGTAATAGCAGCAGCGATGGCATGACCAGGTGTAAAGTTGCGATACCCACTCCCGGCAAAGGGCGACACGCCAGTGACATCAAAGCAAACATCACGCCCGTTTTCCCAATTGTGGATTAGAATGTCAGCTGGTCAGCGAGCATTATCTTTGTTCGATAGACAACCAACAACAGCTTCTTTCCTTGCCGCTACATTTGCTTTGTAGCACAAATCGGCAAAAAGATCACGTACCAAGTCGTGTATGAATTTAAGACCGATGTCACTTGCGCAATGGAGCGCATGGTCTCCGAAGCGATCCATAGGTCTCATTGCGGGAGGCACACAAACTGTCCTCGTCAAATAAACGTATGCCGAGGCGATATTGAAGTACAGACCGGAATTGATGAGGTCCTATTGCTTGATTGAGGCCGTCGATGGGAATGGCTTTGAGGTAATCTTGTGCATTGGCTATTCTATTGCATTGCCATAGAATGGAGTCTCGAACTGACATGGGGAATGTATTTGGAATCTCACGTTTAACGGCATCAAAGAATATAGTTGCCAGAGAATGCATGGGCTGTGGGGCAAGTTCTTTGATGTCGAAAGTGGGAGATAGACCACACACCCTCGAGTAGTGATCGAGAGCAAGCTGGTAATGAGGGCTGAGGCCAGAGACTGTAGAGTTACCGAGTATGGTTCGCTGCAGATGTTGAGTCTGGTAGCATGATGCGAGATAGCAGTATTGGGTGGTGTCTTGCATGGTGTATACTCCAAGTCCCCCGTCTCTGATCGGTAGTGTGGCAATCCGATGTTGAAGTGGTCCGTATCCTGCACCATCGGCTGCAATCAAATACCTCAAGAACAACAGTAAGTATTGATCGAAACGAGTTGTAGCTGCCTGAAGTGCAGAAGGGTGAGTCGTACGCATTGCGAAATACAACTTCGATACGCCAGCACAGTTACGAACCAGCAAGAGTTCACACTGAGGGTCCTTCAGAGTTTTGATACAGTCCATTAGTTGAATAGTTTTATCGACTCTGGTTAAGGCCATATCATTGCAAAGATGTGCATATTCAAAGCTAACGGGACCCCAAGCAATCGACACCTTCGAGTAGGTCTCGCCAACATCCTTAGGAAAGACCTCACAAGGCTAAACTACGAGGATCCATAGTTGGCCAAAATAGTTACTCGTTTTGTAGATATTCAAGCGTAGACCTCGGCTTGGGCCCTCTTCCCGTATGATCCTCAGGGATTTAGAAACTTCTAAAGTATCACCAGCTATTGTTCCGTCATCAAGGTACCAGCTGTGAAGGTCTAGGGTACACTGTGTTGAAATCTTACAAACCAGTGGGTGTAATGCCAAGGAAAATAGTAGTGAACCGAGTGGATCGCCTGCTGCTGACACCCCGGGAGGAAGAAAGAGTATATTCATTGTAGACAGCCGCGCGGCTTGGCGTAACATAACTCAACCCAGCCAGCGAGATACTTGGGCATCTCGTCTCCGACTTCTTTGATTAACACAGACCTATTTACAATGTTAAAGGCATTAGTGAAGTCGATGAGTAGCATCGACATATTGTCCTGAGATCCTTTAACCTCTAGTAGACGATTAGCAGCGTGCAAAATCCCTTCTCCCCGCATGGGATACCAACCCCAAACTGATGGTTGCCAAGGTAGTTAGACATATCCTTACATACGCCAGATGCCGCAAGCTTGGAACAAAGACGTCGCCATATCGTATTCATGCAAAATTCTTGGTTTTCCATATTTATTCAAATATTGTTCGATTCTCCAACAACAACAAAAAAAAACTAGTCCCACAACTCTAAAATATTGGACGTGTGAGAAAAAAACCCTATTTGTTCATTCATGCAAAAATTGAGAGTTTCAGTAAAGATCAAACTCTTCTGAAAATACAAAATATATTGCACAAATGTCCAACAAAATACTAAAAATTCTAAGTAATGGACGGTCGTCGACATGGTGTCCCGTGCTACACATTTTGATTGATTTTTTTAGTCAGCTTTAACTTTGATTAATATTTTACCAAACTTCTAACTGTGTTTTTCTCACAGCACAACACAACAACGCGCATTAGAAAAGTGCTTTTACAAAAACCGCATCAATAGCAAACTAAGCCTAAACCAACCCAAATATTAATCTTTAATATATCCGAAACTGTTATAAACTAAAAGGAGACATCCAAAGTAGAGAGAAAAGAAGAAGACTCATTAAATGTGTACATTACAAAGGAAATGCTCTCTATCTATATTGAAAAAGAATAGCATTTACAATGGAATTAAGGGGCATGCATCCATTATTACTAGTAATGGTGGTGGTTACAAAGTAATGGGTGAAATGAAAAGGTTAAAAGGAGGTGAAAGTATGGTGGTGAAGAGGAGTGTAAGTGTGGTGTAAATCCACTATATATTCATTTCATAACATTCGCCCTTGGATGGCACCACACTACTGGACATTGCCTCATTAAAACCTTGCTAGGGAAACCCAAAGGGAAAAACCTAGGCGAAGGAAAAAGTGTACAAAACATATAGAGTGACGCGCAAATGATGCCTCGATAAAACCTTGACAAGGAAAACCCAGCGGGACAAAACCTTGACAAAGAAAAAAGAGTACAACGCGATAAGTCTAGTAAATGCGCCTTTGATGATGACGCTCCCCCTAATAAGTACTTCAATTAAATCTTCGCTTGCAAATCTTTGAGACGAGACTTCCCAATTTTGATGAGCGAATTTCTTGAATACAAAAGATTGTTTGTTCTTTCGTGAATAAATTGCTAGTTGATGAAGTTTTCTTTTGTGCTAGTCTTCTAATAGTAGAGTTCTCGAGTTTTCATGCTTCTTTAGATGCACTGAGGACTTGTGCTTTGGATTGCTAGCTTCTCGGAGATGATTTGCAAAAGCAGTTGATGTAGTTTCTTCAAAAAAGTTCCAAGATATGAATACATTTCAATACGTGAACAAAAAACGTATTTGTGACTGAACCTTATGGGGTTCAGAAGGATATCCAAAATTCTAGGAGATGGTTATGTTGATTTGGTCTATGAGATTGACCTTGTTGTTAGAGAACTACTCGATCGAACTCGCAAGCGTTGCTATCTCAAGCTTGTTTGTCAAGTTTAGTTGCCAAAACTATAAATCTTGATTTCTAGTCTTCTTATAGCTAAGTCTCGGATTAGGATAGAAAGTGTAGTTGAGCTTTAGACTTCACGACGTTCATCGATTGAAGACGAAGAACTACTAAGGAGATCTTGTGGAACTTCACCAACAAAAGGTATGTGGATACTTGAACTCATCTATCACTCAAAATCTATCTACTCTATCTCATATTTGAGACAAAAGTCGTATAGCTATATAGACTTCGATTATACACATTTGATATTTCAAGCTGAGTTTAACTCGCTTACATATTTCTCGAAATATGTGTTGGTAAGCTTTCGCTTTAACCAAGTTCATCTTATATTTTTGACGAAAGTCAAAAGATGATCATGTGAAAATCGCCTGGTAACATCTTACATGATTTGTGTGAGACGGTCATTTGATGTAGACTCTAATGTTTCAGTATTGATCATTCGATCATTTGAAAATTGCTTCAAGCTAATAGTTTGTGTGAGACAGCTATTCACGTCTTCCAAGAATGTTTCAATGATTTAAATGAGAGTTTAGAACAAATTAACCATGATTGGATATAGCACAGTATGCGTACTTGTATGCTAACTGTTGCAAGTTATTCCAAGTCCGGGATTCATGGTATGCATACCCGTATGCGTACTGGTTGGTTAATGAAAGTCCGAGAACTAGGTATGCGCACCCGTTCGCGTACTCGTATAAGTCCGAGTTCCGGAGTTCAACTGAGTTTGGTGGTATGCGTACACGTTCGCGTACTGGCGAACCCAAACTTAGTCCGACCACTTAGGTATGCGTACTTGTTTGCATACTTGAGTAGGTTATGTTCTAAAATCGGTTTGTTCATGAACTAATACATTTATATAATAAGGAATGCAATCTTTTGAAAACCGTGGCTATAATGTTCATGAATTAATTCGAGTGAATCAAAATCGATTTTGCTTCAATTGTGTCTTGTATACTTCTATGAGAATATAAACAATTGAATAACTCTAGAACTAGTTTCATTTGAGTCATTTGAACTAGTTATGGTTAAGATGAATAAGGTTGATATGAAAGTGTTCATATTGCTTACTTCGGTTAATTATTGTTGAGCCAACAAGGTGTACACGTTTAGGTACGGTTACCCATATCTAAATGAAGTCACTTTTCATTTGTGTGTAACAAGCTAAGTTCGATCTAACGGTTGAAAGATATTAGCTTGAGTCTCATCAGGTTTCATATAACGGTGAATATTGAATGCTTTGTTACCAAGGTAACATTGATTGCAAACCTTGATTTGAAGACTATATAAGGGAGAACTCTAGCAACTGGGAAACCTAATCCCCACACCTCATGTGTGATACTAGTTGCGACTAGAGTCGATTCTCCTTTAACCTAGGTTTTTCCTAAAACCATTAGGTTAACGACTTAAAGACTTCATTGGGATTCTGAAGCCGTAATTCGACTATTTTCTCTGTAGTTACGTGTTCTGATCTTGCTATTTTCTACCGTTTTGGGTACTATCTTCTTTAAGATTTGCTCGAGATTTAATCTCCGATACGCAAGATAAAAAGTAGTTACAAACATCTTCGTCTCATCGCTTGTGATTCCACAATATCTTGTTTTTCTACCATACGATTAAGATTATTGTGAGGTGATTTATATTACTAGGCTATTTGATAGGTGTCTAAAACACCCAATTTCGATAAACGATTTCTTACACTTTTCTTATTAGTTTTCTTGAAATTTTGTATATTACGCTTCTTTTCTTTGTTTTTAGGTACCATGGCTTGAAGTTGCGAAAAGGAAGGAAAAGCGCCACCGATTTTATTTTCTTATAAATGTTTTATATCGGGAAAATTCCCAAGACATGTTCCCATCATAGTTTTTGAGTATGGGTTTGAGTTATATTTGTGATGTGCGGGGAGAGATGAATGTATAACCATTAATGTGCACCAAAGATGTAGTCACTTGATTTTCCCAATTGTTCGACGTAAAAGATGAACCACCAGTTTAGTTCTACCTAGTTCTAGCCATGACCAGTGTGGATTTTGAAGTTACAACAGTGAGAAGAGAGATTTACATTGTCAAGACAGGTTAAGGGATGGAGTTGGTGATAGTGTTACAAGAGACATGGATGAAGTTTTGTGATTATGGAGTTGTGGTTGTCATCTCAGTGGAGAAACCCAAAGAAGTGATGTTTTTGTCCACCGTGTTGATGTTGTAGTGGAGTTGTGACTTGTGATTATTTACGAAAGGGGTTACAATGATTGGAGGTTGTTCTCAACAGATGAATGGAACTGAAATGGGGTTGTCTGCAATGGGTTTTAGTGGTTGTGAAGGTCAGGTGGTGGACATGATTAATAAGCCAACATGGTGAGAATGTGCTGGTGTTGTTAAGACCCACCAAGGGATGTCGAACCAGTCATCACAAATCCAACTCTGTCTTGCTCTTGTGCATCCGTTTACTATGATCATTACGGCTATGTATGAGATTTATTTTGAAGTTGTCGAGAATGGGACCAATGGCCGGGGTTGTTTGCTTTGAGTCGAATTCGGGGATGAAATGGGTTGCATCTTGTGATGCTCATGGTGAGTTTTCCGAGTGAAATGCGAGTCCAAGACGTGTGTTCTTTGGTTTGAGTGTGTGGATGCTGCCGTGGTTCGATGGCTATGAATGAGGGCTTTCTCGGGCAGTGACTAGGATCAGATTTAGATGTCAACGGGATATGGAGACTTGGGCACAAATTTATCTCGGTTTTGGAAGGAGTTTATTGTCGTAAATATAGCCCAGAGGCATTGTCTTAGCCAATCAGTTTTTGTGTGATGAATGACTGTGATTTTAAAGCTGGTAGGGTTTGTGAATGTGGATGATTATTTTGTGTTGATCATGTCACAATTTTACAGAGGAGAAGATCTATAAAGAGGAGGCGCAGAAAAAACAAAAACTACCTCTTTTACACGAAAAATGGCACGTGAGGCATTTGTGAAGTTCCCAACCAGTTCTTCATCACCGGTTCACCGGATTTTCAAGTTCGGGATTTTGTAAACCAAGTGTTTGCTTTCCATCTTTTATTAAATTTAATAATCGACATGAACCTCAATATGAGTAGCTAATAACTTTATTGATTGGGAGGATTTCAAAACTCCAATTATGTTTTATTAATCAATTTTATGCAAGTTATTCTTTCATAAGTATCTTTTGTTGATTATCTTTTACCATTTATATGACCATGAGAAGTATGCTTGGTATCTAAGTGCGCAATTAGGTAACTCGTATGCAACTCTAATGCTAGTATTGAGAACTTTAATCCGTAATTGTTAGAGTAATCTTTACACAAGTAGCGGTGCACTATTTGTCGCAAAGAGATTTTGTATGCAACGAAGTGTGTAAAAGATAACCCTAGGTTAACGTGTCGAGATTACGAACATGTGGCTAGGAGCAACTTGATTCACAAATTTATCAATTGATTGAATTACACCTACGAGAGATTATTTTAGGTAGTTCATTTGATTGGAATCCGCTAGAGAACTTATTCTATGCGGTGATTTAAGGAATCTGAAGATTAGTTGAGCTTATAACTTGTCTAAAAGTTGTTAACAATCAAAATTATTTGGAGGTAGAACTTGTATGATTAATAATATCTTATTTGGTAGTGGCGAATGAATCTCTAGTCAATTCCATCTCATAATTTAAAGTACAATCTCTGCAATTTTCTGAATTTGTGTTTTTCAATCACAACAACTTGTTACAAATAATAACTTAAAACTCACACCTCCCTGTGGATTTGAACTCGACTTGCCTCACTACTTCTCTATAGAATTGTGTAGCATAAGAGAATTATTATTGATAAAGTTGACAACCACATCAAAATTACGGCGCCACTGCCAGTGGAGGCAATGGTAGTATTAAGTTGTTATTTTTCTTTTGCTTTTAGTTTCACTTTTAGATTACTAATACAATTTTTGAGAATCCTATTTTCAGGTTGAAAAGGTGAGGGTACCCAAATATACCTCAAGCTAAAACTTTTCCTACCTATAAGTCCTTTCTTCGAAAGTGATTGTCTATGGACTGAGTCGAGACAATACAACTAATCGGTTCACACTTCGTGTGATCGTCTATGGATACGAGATCGAGACAATACAACAACGAAGTATGTTACTTGATAAAAAGGTTCGGACTTAACCAAACACAATAGGATTCACTTATCAAGTAAATAGGAATTAACGTTTGTGTGATTTACTTTAATTATAATAAAACAATTATAATGCGGAAATATAAAGTAAATGACACAACAAGATTTTGTTAACGAGGAAACCGCAAATGCAGAAAAACCCGGGACCTTGTCCAGAATTGAATACTCTCAGGATTAAGGCGCCACACAAAATTACACCTAACTTCGTATAGTTGAGACCAAGCAACTAAACATATAGTTCACCTAGTTATATCTGTATTCCCACGCCTCCGACATATGAATAAGTAACGTACTTGGAACAATTCCTTTGGTTCGTATTCCAAACAGTAAAGGAACAACAAATCTGTTTGGTATCAACTCTATTCAACCAAGTGATATGAGTCGGACAAAGGATCTTCTGTTATATTAACATAAACTCCTTCGTCAGGTCCTTAGATCTATCTTATGTTCAATTACCGAAGTAATCATTTAAGATTAAGCCAACAACACTATTAATCCAAAGAATTGTGTTGATGCCGATCTACTCAATTAATCAATCCAATCTATCACAAAGATAAACCGATTATTAATTGGATCCTCTTTTACCGAAACAAGTATTGTGCACACCAAAGATTATGAACCCACAAATCAGAAATCTTCAAACTCTTCTTTGTCTTCAAATCTTCTTAGATCTTCAATAAACACCTGCACACAATCACTTGAATCTCTTGTGATCAATCACGCACAGAACGGAGTATGTTAACAATGGATTATCACAAGATCGTCTTTAGAACTAACAACAGTCTAAAGATACACAGCCGAAACTTCTGCACTAGTCCGAGTGAATCTTATATCATAAGAGAAGATTCTCAAGTATAAACAAACTAGGTGCAATCAAAGTTCAACCACTGTTAGTCAATCAAATCAATGAAAAAAAAAAGATAAACCGCAATTATCTAGTTTCCCATCAACGGTACTAATAGAGCTTCTCAGTCCCCAAACAAGACTTTAAACTGAGCGGCCGTAAGAGATTTCGTCTAATTAGGTTACTCTCCTCTCCGAATAGGCGGTTACACCAGTAACAACACAACAAGAGGTAGTTTGTTGTTACAAAGGATTAGTTTGCTAGAAAGGCAAACTTCAAGTATTTATAGACAAGGAAGTTTGGACATCAAGGAATTTCCAAAATCGAAAATATTCTCAAGATATTCATTAAAGCACAAATTCGGTTTCCATAATTCTTGGAAATGCTCTGTCCAAAAATAATGATCGAAATCTCTCGTAAAATCTCTAATTAGTAAATGCACATTACTAATTCTTATTTTCCTAAAAATGAAGTTAATAACCTTATATAAAAAGATTCTTAACTTATTTATTTTTCGATCCTGGGATTCTCTTCCCTTAGCTATTAAGGAATAACTTTAAATAATTAAATAATAAACATTCATAGCACGTGTTCAAAGTATGTCGACATCTTAACTTTGTAAGTTCTCTTTCACACTTACAACCTTGAAACCGATTTGCCACACTTCCAAACAAGTTTAGAATTAGTTCATCGACTTTTTAAGAACTATGCGATTGATCAAATAACATTCAATCACAAATCATGGGTTTAACGGTTCTACCAAAAAAAGTTTCGGTTCTACCTTCCATGTGAGTAGGATCGGTTCCCCTTTCTGCTATAAACCTTGCTGCACCTCATACAAGGATCGGTTCCCCTTTGTGATGTACTGCATCTCTTACTAGGATCGGTTCCCCTTTCCCATATTTGGTCATACATAAACTCACAAACCCGATCATACCATCTCGAGTGATTACTTAAGATCGGTTTCACTAATAAAAGTCATACCAATACATAAGTCGAGGCCTTTGTGAATAGTTTTACCAAGAACACAACAAGTTATGAATCTGTTATACTAAATCATACATATTGGATGTTCACAAGATATGCAATGAATAACAATCCCAATAACGCCTGGAGATTTCCTTTTCGATTCACAAACAAGTTTATGAACTTACTTCCTTAGAACACATGTAAAACATTGTTCCCTAGGATGAAATCCTCACCTCATACCCATACATAATTACAATAGCATTCAAATGATTATGGAGATGTCTTATCTACAAATTTTAATGGTTAAGCAATAAACCTCGTATTGTATTCCTTAATACTATGTCTATCTAGAGTTCAAATATGCTTCACAGTTTTGTTTTCAATATGCACGACTTGAAAGATACGTTAGGGAATGAAACAGTTCAAGTCAAATATCACTAACCTCAAGTGGAAGCATGATTGTCGTCGTTGTAGATCCTTGCTTCTTCACATCTTCAAGTCTTCACAATACTTGTAAAGTCTCATTATCCTAATAATTTCAAGCTAACCTATACGAAGTTGACTCTAGTACATAATCAAGCGACTCTTAACATGAGTTTTGATTCACTAAAATACGACAACCAAACTTGACATACCAACGCTTGGTGGGTTAAACCGAGCTATGCTCTAACAATCTCCCCCTTTGTCAATTTTAATGACAAAACTCTTACATCATATGTATAAACAAATTACAATAATTCATTACACATACGCTTGATTCCCGAATTCAACAGCACAGTAAACTGCTTACATTCAATCCTTGAAAATGCCGATGTTGACATTATAATAACAAAGAGAATACCCCCCCTAAGGAAGATAGGTAGATATTCAATCTGCACGCGTCTTTGTTATACCGCTTCATATGATATGTTACTCCCCTTTAGTCTTTGCTTTCACTCTTTCGTTTAGATAAAAAGTTTAAGCACCAATGTTCTTTTCCTTAGTGATACCAATCAATATAACATCAATGCCAGTATCACTTGTTTACTCCATATATTTCTCCCCCTTTTGTCACAAAATGACAAAGAAACGAAAAAAATAAAGGACAACACGAAAAGAATCTTACAAATCTCAAAATAGACTTGCAACCTGTAGACTTGGTTAGTTAACTAGCATTTCTTGTTAAGGCATTCAATTAGACTTGAATAACCGAAACCTCACTTCGATAAGTCTAACTAATATCAGAATTAACTTAGTTTCTCTTATCCGGAATCGAATTGGACTAAACAACTCATCCCGTAAACCTTTTATTTCGTTAAGCCATAAATAATTCATACAAACCAAATAAATCAACTTGCATAATTATTCACCTCAACCGGAAGCAATTGAAACAACATAGACATTAAAGCACCGCAATTGTACCGAAATTATGTAAGCCTAAACAATTGATACCACACAATAAAGCTAGATAACAATAGTTTTTCTTAACCGGAACCAATTGAATCACACACATCCACCCACACATCATGGAATAAAACATCAATTGTACCGAAATTTTGTTAAGCAAAAGCAATAAATATATATGAAATAAACTCAGGCTTTTTTTTAACAGAAAACAATTAACTAACAAGATTGTTCCCTCAAATTTCGCATCCACTTCTCCAATATGATTGCATCTTCTTCCGGGGAGAATTAATATCGAAATATCATCATGTTGTCATCCTTATGCTAAAACAAAAGAATAACAACAACCAACCTTTACCAGAGAAAGGTTGAAAATCGGTTTTAACAATTGCAAGCAAAAGTTGAAAATCGTCGAAACACATATGCTTTTATGCTAAACCAAAACCGATTCAACATATTGTGACTTTTTCACATATTGTTTCTACCAGAACCCCTCATGATTCTTTGATAAAGCCTACCAACATGGGCTAGAACTTAATCCTGCTAAATCAAAAAGTCACCCAAACCACAAGGGTTCACAACATTATGAGATCGAATATTAAGGTCATGAAAACCGAAATCATACATCTCATAAATCAATTTGCAATACACCATAAATATTCATCATAAAATCAAGTATTTCAATTACCTCAATCTTTTAGGAAATTGAATTACAAAACCAACGCAAAAATAATGAGGTCATTTCGAGTTCGGACGAAGAAGTTATAGGCAAAACAGGTTTTACACTCCTTCGTATTGCACCTCTCACTAGGATAGGTACCCATGTGTTGCACCTCTCACTAGGATCGGTACCCATGTGTTGCTAGTGAAGGATGACAATACTAAACTGTTTTGGACATAACTTTTGCATACGATGTCCGAATTTAGTGATTTTTGGCTCGTTTTAACCATGAAAACAAGAGCTACACATATGATCAGTAGATATCAACATCATCAACTCAAAATTACTGTTTCTATCAAAAGCTCAAAAATAGATAGAGAAGGTATGAGTATAGAAGATAAATCTCCCTAAAGATGTAAATTAGTCATAAAATAATCGAGAGATCATGTGCTCAGTTTTTTTTTTCATGTGCTTTCTCACCTTTAAAGATTGAGCAATAAGGTAAGTATGCACATTCTAACACAACTAGGTTGTGTTAAGTTGAGCCTTGTCTTGTTCGTCATGAGTGACTAAGATAGACTCATCATTCTTGACCTCTTGCTTGGTTTGTTTTCTCTTGTTCCATCTCTTGTTTTTCTTATTTGACTTGTGATGAAGAGTGTCATTATCACAACGTCCACTAGTACAAGAGAATTCGGACATGATGTCTTTCTTTAGTCTTTCAAGAAAACTCTTGTAATTATTGTCACCAACAATTAACAGTGAGAGTCATTCTTGTGACTAACTTTTGGTCCCTTCTTAGATATGGAAGACTTGGACCCATTTAGAGTTGGGTTTCGCAGAGCAGCTTTCTCCTTCATATCATTAAGACGATTGTCCTTTTGAATACTCCAATTTGGAACATCAGATCTTGTCTTTGCATTTGAAACGTCATCTCTCTTTCTATAATTGGGTATTTTATGAGATGACCTTGTCGAGTGATATTCAAAATTTGAACTATCATTATAATAATTCTTTTGCCTAAACTTAGGACAATATCGATCTGAGTTCTTATGAGGAGAAAACTTAGCCAATTCGTTTGATACAAAAGAAAGTTCATCTTGCATCTTAAGAACTTTGCATCCCCATTGCAAGTGTCCTTTATTACCACAATAATAACAATGCTTAGTATAAATATACGAAGTATGAGTTTTGATGTTACCTTTTTGTGGATCCTCTTGCATTGGACCTCGACGAGTTTTCTTCTTCTTCTTGTCTTTGTTCAACGTTGTTGCTTTCTTGACATTAGCATAAATGCCTTCTTTGATTACTGGTGGTTGAACACTATTCTTAAGCTTGACAGACTTTTCTTCTTTACAAGAAATATGAGCATCTGATGCGCGTCGTTTACACAACAAATTATTCAAGATATTTCCCACTAATTAACTGGTAATATAGCGGTAGTAAGAGATCGTTCCCACAGAGAGCTGTGTAATTGATAGGTTATTTAGTTCAGCAAAGTAAAGTAAAAGACAAAAGGGGGTGGTTTTATAGTGAAGTAAAAAGAAACAAATAAGAAAGTAAAGATGACTAAGGAATCATTCGCCCACGATCGAAACTTAATAAAAGTACTTGTTTATTTCTTGTAGAATTCCCATTGTCACCAACCGTAGAATAGCAATAAGCTCTGCTATCCTCACTGGATACGGAAGCGCTCGACTACCAGATTCTATCCATCTGAGCCACCATGAATAAGCTCTCAAGGTGTAACCCATCGAATGCTTTACGTTTTGTGAATTAGGTTGATCCTAGCATCATACGCATAAGCTCGGTCTGCTTACTAGTGTCATCTCTATACACAATTGCTTAACAGAATCCCCCTGTCAGCTTTTGCGATGTACTACTTGTGTATGGAATTGAGTGACTATTACACGTATCACCAACCCCAATACTAGTAGAAGAATTACTATCAAGTTAATTCAAATGGCCAATTGAATAACCCAATAGTAATCTTAGACACTAAAATTAATAGAGACAATCGACAAGAAAATTAAACTCAAAATAAATTTGTAAAAAGAATTAAAGTTTCATTAATCAGGACTTTGAAATCATACCTTAATCAGTAGAATTTAGCTACACATGGATTTACTAAAACCCATGAAAAATATATGAAATAAGAAAAATTAGAAGAAGAAAACTTGGTTTCCCCCTATAGGGATAAACCCTAGATATGAAATAAAACCTTTCCTCTCTCTTTTATTTTCTGTTTCTCTCTCTAAAAATTGTAAAAAGAATTTATAAAAGAAGAAGTAGTTTCCCTTTCGGTGGGTTTTAGGCTGCTATTTAGGCTAAGTCCTATGGGCTAGATTGACTTTGCTAGATTGGCCAAAAAGTGTTGCAAATCATGAAAAAGTGTGGGAAAAAAGTTAACACTCAATCTGGCTACTTCTCTCTCCTAACATTTGCTCGCAGTCGCACTATCGGCGAGATTGAAACGCCGAATAGTGCGGCGCTCAAAAAGTGGCTATAAAGCCGAACCATTCGGCGTTGAAGAAAGAATATGAAAAAAAAAAGCGTGGAGTAGATGGAGAGAGGAAGTGATGTATTGGAAAGAGAGAGGAAAAAGTGGGGGAGAGAGAGAAAAAAGTGGAGAGAGAGAGGAAAAGGTGGAGAGAGAAGTGAATAATTAATTTTAAAAAAAAATATTTGTGGAGAGAGAGAGGAAAACGCCGAATGGTTAGGCGTTTAAAGCCGAATGGTTAAGCGTTTAAAGCCGAATGGTTAGGCGTTTCACTGCTAGATTGGCCATCCCATAGGAGTTAGGAGGTTGCCCTATCTGACGTGGATGACCAATCTAGCAGCTAGATATCTAGCCCATGGGACTAAGCCTTATATAGGCAACATTTAGCCTTGTACGATCCACAAAAATCTTATGGGATAGAGAACACCAAGTCCGTTGAGCTTATCAACGAACAAAAGATGTTGATTCGGTATGGGAGAGCTACGTTAGTAAAATGGAGACGCGACATCCTATTGGCTATCACTTGAAAGGACCTATGTGTCGTCATCTACATCGTTGATATGTCCGCCTTCAATGAATCACCTTGCATCAAATCATTCTATTTTTCCAAAACGCGTACGAGATTGGGCAGAGTACTACAAACACAGCCCTACCACATGCTTGTTATATTCCTCTTTTCTTTCGTTGCATGTGCCGTGTGGGTCCCTCTGTGACGTCATCATTCCTCATCGGCAAATGGCAGAAGCCATTATTCAGTTCCATCGTCCTCATGTCATTGATCTAACTCCGTCGATATCAATCACCAACGTCATTATCTCCAACAAAGAACTCCCTTTCGTTGTCGATCCTAAACATCTCAACTTCCATCACCATGAACGGAATGTGCAATCACCTCAATTCTCGTTTACCATCATTACTGCCATCTTCATCTTCTCTTCCGAACACATACCCATCATTAGCTCGAGCTCCCTGTCTTATTGCTCTCGATCACTCCACTGCCATCAACAACAGCAGCCATCGATATTGACAACAACTCCCAGCCGTCTCTTTAAACCATCCATCACGACTTCGAACTCCATCGGACTTCTCTCGTACCTTCATCACGATCACTTCCATCTACCATTCAACCACCACATCGTCCAAATTCTTCTCTTTTCTCTCGTCTTCAATGGCTGTGATGTCTACTACCAAGCTCGAGTACCCTCCATCGATAACTTCTCCTCAACATCTCATCACCAAGCTCATTTGGTTTCTCCCCGAAACTCAAGTACCACCGATTTATGGAAATCGGGCCCTTACCCAAGCTTCATATCATATCCAGGAACCCAGTGATGTATTCAAATTTGAATATCACTATTGATCAAATCCATCGCCATCGTGATCATCAAGATCATCGAGTACCGTCTGCCATTCCCGTGTTCTCGTTTAAGAACAAGAAGACAAGTGCCCCGAGCAAATAGGTCGGGTGCCTTCAACATATTTTGAATTTCTCGCCTCCCCTTTTGTAAGAGATCGATCTGCCTTTAGCAGTTCCCTTGAACTTGACTACCCCTTAACAGGAAGTGCCCCTTAACGATCATTGAGGATGCCAATAGCACTTCCCAATAAAATGACCATTTTGCCCTTTGCTTATGAGTTCTTGTTTTGCTCATAACTTTTTCATAAGAACTCGAATGACTCCATTCTTTCGCCATTATCTTCATCTTCTCGTCCTCTACACAATGAAAAGTAGAAATCTTGTATTTGAACGAGTTTCAATTGGTCTTTGGCCTTTCTCCACTTATAGCTAGCTTATTTCCTTGCACAATTAAGCACAAATTCACTTCTTTTGGATGATTTACCTAACAAAACACAAATAAAAGAAAACAAGCGTAATATACAATAATTTGCAAGAAAACCAACAAATACTAGCATGGAATTGACACTAAATATATGTGAAATATGCACTTATGAGCATCTTTGTCATCGATGGAAGCCTCGATTGAAAAGAATTTGTAGCTTTAACAAATTTTACCTCTTTGCTAATATTTGAAGCATCTATTCCCTTATAGCCCAATCCTCGTGTATCACGATGATTTCTACTTGCTTCTAACATTGAGGTTAACTTGTTTGAGCTTTCATTGGATTTTTTCAGTTCCAAATTTTCATCTTCCAACGTCTTGATTTTATCAAGAGCACCGGATAGATCATCCTCAAGGTGTTTTTCTCGTGAGAGATATACACCTTCTTTCTCTTCAAAACTCTTTTTTTGAGAGTTAATCCTTGAATCAGATTCAACAAGTTTCTCTTCCAACAAACGTACTTTTCAAGGGCGCATCACGATCTTTCTCAAATAATTCTCGCTTGAGAAAGACTAGCACATACTTTGTCATTTAGACTTTGTATTTGTTGAGAATCATTTTCCCTCAACTTTTCGTAGTCTAGGCGATGCCTTTCACATTCAGTAGTCTTTAATCGTAAAGTAACCAGAAGTTCCTTTACTTTCTTATTAGACACACTTAGGAGAATTTCGTTAGACAACAAGTGTTCACGAATCTCTTCCAACTTAGAGTTTGTAACCTCTGATTCTGAAGGTGGTTTAACGACCTCTTGTGATACGTTAACTGAGTCTTTCAATAATTTTTCGCTTTCGCTTAATCTTACTCTGACTCATTTCTTATAGGTTGGATCGCACCAAACACAGATTGTTAGATATTTTCGTGTTTGCCTGCTCTGATACCAATTGAAAAGGCGAGGGTACCCAAATATACCTCAAGCTAAAACTTTTCCTACCTATAAGTCCTTTCTTCGAAAGTGATTGTCTATGGACTGAGTCGAGACAATACAACTAATCGGTTCACACTTCGTGTGATCGTCTATGGATACGAGATCGACACAATACAACAACGAAGTATGTTACTTGATAAAAAGGTTCGGACTTAACCAAACACAATAGGATTCACTTATCAAGTAAATAGGAATTAACGTTTGTGTAATTTATTTTAATTATAATAAAACAATTATAATGCGGAAATATAAAGTAAATGACACAAAGAAGATTTTGTTAACGAGGAAACCGCAAATGCGAGAAAAACCCGGGACCTTGTCGATTGAATACTCTCATGATTAAGGCGCTACACAAAATTACACCTAACTTCGTATATTTGAGACCAAGCAACTAAACATATAGTTCACCTAGTTCTGTCTGTATTCCCACGCATCCGACCTATGAATAATTCACGTACTTGGAAAAATTCCTTTGGTTCGTATTCCAGACAGTAAATGAACAACAAATCTGTTTGGTATCAACTCTATTCAACCAAGTGATATGACTCGGACAAAGGCTATTCTGTTTATCTTAACATAAACTCCTTCTTCAGGTCCTTAGATATATCTTATGTTCAATTACCGAAGTAATCGTTTAAGATTAAGCCAACAACACTATTAATCCAAAGAATTGTGTTGATGCCGATCTACTCAATTAATCAATCCAATCTATCACAAAGATAAACCGATTATTAATTGGATCCTCTTTTACCGAAACAAGTATTCTGCACACCAAAGATTATGAACCCACAAATCAAATCTTCAAACTCTTCTTTGTCTTCAAATCTTCTTAGATCTTCAATAAACACCTGCACACAATCACTTGAATCTCTTGTGATCAATCACGCACAGAACGGAGTATGTTAACAATGGATTATCACAAGATCGTCTTTAGAACTAAAAACAGTCTAAAGATCCCTGTCGAAACTCTGCACTAGTCTGAGTGAATCTTATATCAGAAGAGAATATTCTCAAGCATAAACAAACTAGGTGCAATCAAAGTTCAACCACCGTTAGTCAATCAAATCAATGAAAAAAAAGATAAACCGCAATTATCTAGTTTCCCACCAACGGTACTAATAGAGCTTCTCGGTCCCCAAACAAGACTTTAAATGAGCGTAGTAAGAGATTTCGTCTAATTAGGTTACTCTCCTCTCAGAATAGGCGGTTACACCGATAACAACACAACAAGAGGTAGTTTGTTGTTACGAAGGATTAGTTTGCTAGAAAGGCAAACTTCAAGTATTTATAGACAAGGAAGTTTGGACACCAAGGAATTTCCAAAAACCGAAAATATTCTCAAGATATTCATTAAAGCACAAATTCGGTTTCCATAATTCTGGAAATGCTCCTGTCAAAAAATAATGATCGGAATCTCTCAAAAAATCTCTAAGTAGTAAAAGCACATTACTAATTCTTATTTTCCTAAAAATGAAGTTAATAACCTTACATAAAAAGATTCTTAACTTATTTATGTTTTGATCCTGGGATTCTCTTCCCTTAGCTATTAAGGAATAACTTTTAACAATTAAATAATAAACATTCATAGCACGTGTTCAAAGTATGTCGACATCTTAACTTTGTAAGTTCTCTTTCACACTTACAACCTTGACACCGATTTGCCACACTTTCAAACAAGTTTAGAATTAGTTCATCCGACTTTCAAGAACTATGCGATTGATCAAATAACATTCAATCACAAATCATGGGTTTAACGGTTTTACCAAAACAAGTTTCGGTTCTACCTTCCATGTGAGAACTGTGCATAGTCACACTAGCTTTCCAAAATTCGGTTGACTAGGTATTAGGATCGGTTCCCCTTATATATATGGTATCTAACTTATATGTGTTGCACATGTCCATAGGATTGGTTCCCCTTTGCCTAAAAACGTGTTGCACATGTCCATAGGATCGGTTCCCCTTTCTGCTATAAACCTTGTTGTACCTCATACAAGGATCGGTTCCCCTTTGTGATGTACTACACCTCTTACTAGGATCGGTTCCCCTTTCCCATACTTGGTCAGACATAAAATCACAAACCCGATCATACCATCTCAGGTGATTACTTAAGATCGGTTTCACTAATAAAAGTCATACCAATACATAAGTCAGGCCTTTGTGAATAGTTTTACCAAGAACACAACAAGTTATGCATGGTTATACTAAATCACACATATTGGATGTTCAAAAGATATGCAATGAATAACAATCCCATTAACGCCTGGCGATTTCCTTTTTGATTCACAAACAAGTTTATGAACTTAATTCCTTAGAACACATGTAAAACATTGTTCCCTAGGATGAAATTCTCACCTTATACCCATACATAATCACAATAGCATTCAAATAATTATGGCGATGTCTTATCTACAAAGTTTAATGGTTAAGCAATAAACCTCGTATTGTATTCCTTAATACTATGTCTATCTAGAGTTCAAATATGCTTCGCGGGTTTGTTTTCAATATGCACGACTTGAAAGATACATTAGGGGAATTAAACATTTCAAGTCAAATATCACTAACCTCTAGTGGAAGGATGATTGTTGTCGTTGTAGCTCCTTGCTTCTTCACATCTTCAAGCTTTCGCAATACTTGTAAAGTCTCATTATCCTAATACTTTCAAGCTAACCTATACGAAGTTGACTCTAGCTAGTACATAATCAAGCGACTCTTAACATGAGTTTTGATTCACTAAAATATGACAACCAAACTTGACATACCAATGCTTGGTGGGTTCAACCGAGCTATGCTCTAACACAGGTAGTATTCCTTTTGTGGATGCTTAAAGAGGGCAGACCAAGTCCAATTGGTATACGTTTTCGATCCGGCACTCAACTCAAGGACTTCATTCGAGCAGTGAACACTCCGCTTCCTCGTTGTTCATCATCAAGCGAATTCGCAGATTCGGACGAAGAGGAAGAACAAGTAGTTATGGCAACACTCTTGGATCTTGCATCACCACAATTAAACACTCAACCTTTGTGTATTCAATTGGACGAGGAAATTGAGTTAAAACCAACTTTGCTCAACTCATTGCCCAAGTTTCATGGCTTATAGGGGGAAGATCCAAACCGTCATCTCCACGAATTTCACATGGTGCTTGTAAGTGTGAAACCAAAGGGAGTTTAAACTGATGATGCTATGCTTAGAGCATTCCCATTTTCTCTTGTGGATATGTCCAAGGAGTGGTTTTACAGTCTCCCAGCGGGTAGTATTACTACATGGACCGGTATGAAGAAATTCTTTCTTGAGAAGTACTTTCCCGCATCCAAGGTAGCACAAATCAGGAAACAGATATGTGGCATAGCTCAAAGGGCAGGTGAAACTTTGTACGAGTATTGGAGCGTTACAAGAGATTATGTCAAAGTTGTCCACATCACCAAATCACGGAGCAGCTTATCATCCAATACTTATATGAGGGACTCTTATTAAATGATTGATGCCGCAAGTGGTGGAGCTTTAGTTGACAAGACACCCGCACAAGCAAGAGCTTTGATTGAGAATATGTCATCTAATTCGCGCAGTTTTCTACCCGAGCGAAACACTTGTCAAGAAGGTTAATGAAGTTGGTGAAGGTTCTCATATGGAACAAAGGATGTGTAATATGGAGAGAATGATGCAACAAATTTCTGCAGTGATTGTTCCATCGTATGAAGGCAATATGTAACATGCAAATGCTATGTACCAAAATCAGCAAAGGCCGAGATATGATCCAGACTCCAACACATACAATCCGGGTTGGCGTGATCATCCAAATTTCAGTTACGCTAACAAGCAAGCTGCAGCAAATCCTACTTTCAATCAACAAGGTGGCTACCAAATCATGCAAAGACCACAACAAGAAACTCAAGGCACAAGTATGGATGACAAGTTTACTCTTATGATGCAAAGTATGCAAGAGATTTGAAGTCAATGCAAGGCTTCAACCAATTTCAAAGAAATCCGAGATGGCTATGAGAGATGTGCAAAACCAAGTTAGTCAATTGGCTAATGATATAAATCTACTCAAGGCACAAGGGTCTGGAAAGCTTCCTTCTCAACCGTTGAACCATAGAGAGAGTGTCAATGCTATTGAGTTAAGAAGTGGGAAGCAAGTTAAGCAACCTAAACAACAACGGAAACTCATGGACTTGTTTTAGAGCAAGAAGAGGATGAAACAGCCCCTAACAAGGCTGATTTGGTAACAAATTCTCACTCTAAACCTCTTGTTTCTACTAATATCACTCCACCTTTTCCCAATAGGTTTGCAAAGTTAAAGAAGGAGACACTATACAAGGAGATTTATGAGATATTCAAGAACATCCAAGTGAACATACCACTTCTTGAAGCAATAAGGAAAGTTCCTCGCTATGCAAAGTTCTTAAAGGAATTATGCACTAACAAGCACAAATTGACCGGTAATGAAGTAATGAGTGTGGGGGAAAATGCTACGACGTATCTTCTAAGGAAACTCCCACCTAAATTAAAAGATCCCGGTAGTTTCACCGTACCTTGCACAATTGGTAAGACAAGGTTTACAAAAGCTTTGCTAGATTTAGGTGCATCTATAAATGTTATGCCTACTTCAATTTATGAAAACTTAAATCTTGGTCCTCTCAAAAGTACCGGCGTAGTTATAGAACTTGCCAATAGATCTAATGTTTACCCGAAAGGGGTTGTTGAGGATGTTTTGGTGCAGGTTAATGAGCTTATATTTCCGGTGGACTTCTATGTTCTTGATATGAATGATGAAAATTTATCCTCGTCTACACCTTTGTTGTTGGGTAGAACGTTTATGAGAACTTCTAGAACTAAGATGATGTCTAAGAAGGCACTTTGACAATGGAATTTGATGGGGAGTTCGTACGCTTAACATCTTTGCGGCGATGAGATACCCGAGTGATGTGTATTCCTGTTTTGCTGTTGAGGAGGTTAACGCTGGTTAAGGATTCGTGCAAGTAGTTAGTCGGGCTGACGACTTTAAACCAAGCGCTTAGAGGGAGGCAACCCGCTTGTATCGTATTTCTAACCTTTCATTTTTTTTTAGTTTTTCTTGTATTTTATCGTGCTTGTATCATATTAGGAATTCCCTGTCTTGAATCATACATTAGAGTCCATTTTCCATTGAGGACAATGTCATGTTTAAGTGTGGGGGAAGGGTTTCATAAAAATAAAAAAAAATTGATGTAGGCAAAACTCCGACTTTTAGAGATTGTTGAAAAATTTAGAATGACCACTAGCCTTTCTAAGTAGATGGAATTTTTTCTTGACATGAGGTATACATATTAGCTGAGTTGGGATTATATTCCAACTAAATAGTTTGTTTAGTGTTTATTCTCTATTTTTCAAAAGTAACTATGAGTTGGAGTATAGGTTTTGTGGGTAGACCTCTTTTAAACCCTCACGAGACTATAACTCGTCCACTAGGGCCGCTTAGTGGTTTAAAGGCTTGTTACATTCCGCTAAAAGTAACCATAGCCTCGACGAAACGAAGTTGTTGTATATTAGATTAGTTTAATTTGCTTGAAGACTAGCAAAGATGAAGTGTGGGAGAATTTGATAGGTGTCTAAAACACTCAATTTCGATAAACGATTTCTTACACTTTTCTTATTAGTTTTCTTGAAATTTTGTATATTACGCTTATTTTGTTTGTTTTTAGGTACCATGGCTTGAAGTTGTGAAAAGGAAGGAAAAGCGCCACTGATTTTATTTTCTTATAAGGCTGTGTTTGATAACAGAGAAGGGAAACAATTCCATGGAAAGTGTTTCCATGGAAAGTGTTTCCATAGAATCAGTTTCCTGGAGGAGGGAAGGAAAGACTTTCCATGGAATTCCACAGAATTTAGTTTAAAACATACTTTAGGCCACGCTTTTATTGCAATTCCATGAAAACAACTTTTTGACCAAATGACGGAAAACACGCTATTTCCATGGAAAGGTGGCTAATTCCATGGAATTAAATCCTATCAAACACAGCCTAAATGTTTTATAAAATTCCCAAGACATGTTCCCATCATAGTTTCAATTTGGTTACACCAAAATGGAACTTGTGTGGTGGCTATATTGGGTGCTGGACCTGTTGGCCAGTTGTAATGGACTTAACAATACCAATGGCTAGGCTAACTTCTACACCGGTAGAAGAAATGGACTTCTATTTGTAAGTGGACTTGACTTCAAGGGAGTCACACATGTGCACTCAAGATGGAGAAAAATTAGGTCTCAATAGAAACCAAAGTTCCCAGCAGATGAAGACTCATTTCCTACTTCAATTCACAATCAGTTCTCGAGTAAGGTTGTCGTCGTATCAAGCAGTGAGGAACTAAGTGACTGTAGCCGTCAATCTGTGGTTGTTTACAAGGGTTAAGAATGCATTTCAAGGTGGGGATAGAGATGGAACCAGTGGTGACAATTTAGTGGAGTATTAAGCTTGCAATCCAGTGGTGACAATTTAGTGGAGTATTAAGCTTGCAATTCAGTGGTGACCAAGATCACTAGCACAGGTCACCAAATATGTCCATAGCCTTGCCACAGCATGAACACTTGCTGCCTTCAACAAACAGGGGTACTCCAAATCGATACTGCAAGACTGAACTGAATTGCCTAGGCCCAACAGCCTGATTTAAACCACTTATGGGGATAGCTTTTAAAAAATCCATTGCGTGCTCAGTCCTATTACACTGCCACAGGTGAGACTCACAAACTGTAAGAGAAAAGTTGGTTGGGATAGCTTCCTTAACAGCATCAAAGTATAAAACTGCCAGATTTTTCATATAAAGGGGGCAGCATCTATGATGTTGAAAGAGGAAGCTGAGAGACCACTAGCCTGTGTAAAAATCTGCAAAGCTTGCTCATATCTAGGACTTGGTTCGGATACAGATGGAAGGTTCAAAATCTTATTTTGAAAGTGTTGAGTCTGAGCACAAGAGGCAAGAAAGCAATACTTACCTGCATCAGCCATAGTATAGACACCTAAACCACCATCTATCATAGGTAACGTAGCTAGGCGTTGTTGAACTAAACCAAAGCCTGCACCATCTCCAACCATTATCTGACGTAAAAATTGCATTAGGTTATCATCAAACTCGGGCTGTAGCAAATCAATTCTTGACTCCCGTATTCATGCAAACTCTTGGTTTTCCATATTTATTATTATTATTATTATTATTATTCCAAAATTCTTGACTCCCGTATTCATGCAAACTCTTGGTTTTCCATATTTATTCAAATATTGTTCGATTCTCCAACAAGAAAAAAAAAAACTAGTCCCACGACTCTAAAATATTGGACGTGTGAGCAAAAAACCCTATTTGTTCATTCATGCAAAAATTGAGAGTTTCAGTAAAGATCAAACTCTTCTGAAAATACAAAATATTGCACAAATGTCCAACAAAATAATAAAAATTCTAAGTAATGGACGGTCGTCGACATGGTGTCCTTGTGCTACACATTTTGATTGCTTTTTTTAGTCATCTTTAACTTTGATTAATATTACCAAACGTCTAACTGTGTTTTTCTCACAGCACAACACAACAACGCGCATTAGAAAAGTGCTTTTACAAAAACCGCATCAATACCAAACTAAGCCTAAACCAACCCAAATATTAATCTTTAATATATCCGAAACAATTATAAACTAAAAGGAGACATCCAAAGTAGAGAGAAAAGAAGAAGAGATTCTCATTAAATGTGTACATTACAAAGGAAATGTTCTCTATCTATATTGAAAAAGAATAGCATTTACAATGGAATTAAGGGGCATGCATCCATTATTACTAGTAATGGTGGTGGTTACAAAGTAATAGGTGAAATGAAAAGGTTAAAAGGAGGTGAAAGGATGGTGGTGAAGAGGAGTGTAAGTGTGGTGTAAATCCACTATATATTCATTTCATAACATTCGCCCTTGGATGGCACCACACTACTGGACATTGCCTCATTAAAACCTTGCTAGGGAAACCCAAAGGGAAAAACCTAGGCGAAGGAAAAAGTGTACAAAACATATAGAGTGACGCGCAAATGATGCCTCGATAAAACCTTGACAAGGAAACTGTAGTTGCGGAAATCCCACAATACACCCCTCACTATATTTTGTTTAACTAATCCATTCAGAAGATAATAGATGAACAATTATGAATATTTATTAATAATTTTCTTAAAATGTTTACACCGGAAAATGGAATTACACTTAAGATCTTACTACATTCGCTCTGTTTCTCTCTCCTAATGACTTGTTTTCCAATCCAAAAGAATCCTCCTTCAACAAATTCACTCATCCCTTTATATAGGGTAATACATAGTGAATGACAGCTAAGCTGTCCTTTATTTTCGGGAATGTCTCGCGAAGTGTCGCAGACGTACAAATATTCATACTCGCGACACTTCTTAACTTTCGCCAGATTTCATATCCTCCTATCGTCATTCAGTGCGTCATTTATATTTAACCCTCTGCGACTCACTCGCAATGTTGTTATCCGTTGTCTTCGCGAATTGTTGTTGTGGCGATATTATGATCCTACATCTTGCCTCTTCTCATGTCTTCTCTGCGAAGGAGAGAATGTCATGAGAATCAATATTTTTGAACTGCCGCAAACTGTTTATCTCGTACTTGTTTCGATTTCATCTTTCCATACGGACTTTATTACATATGTCTACTCCTCCATTCTATTCCTGACACGTCTCTTTCAATCGTTTATTCTTGACCACTCACGTCCCTTCTCACATTAAATGCTCTCGTTTCCCCCGAGGATGTTTCTCTCTCTATATATTTTTCATATCTTTCTCTTTTCCTCTTTCGTCTTCTCTCTGCAACTTCTCTTTTATCTTCTTCTTCCGCAAGCTGCGCTTCTGCAAATCTTCGATCTTTTTTTTTTTTGTCATATCTTAATCTTCGATTTTTTATCCCTTCCCATATTGATAATGGCTTCACTTAGTCGTATGTACAAACCTCGCTTTATTGAGACTCGAAAAAGTTGCAAGATAAAGGTTTCACCCTTTCTACCATTCCTAATCAAGGATGTTCATCTATACTCACCGCTAAGCTTTTTTCGATCATCAATGTGATGATCACAAGATTATTGTTTCGCTAGGTCAACTTCTCGCAGGACTTCCCATTCCTTTATATGATCCCGAGATGCCACTCTTTTATGAAATCCTTTCCCATCCGAACTTCTCGCGAGCTATCTATCAATTATGCGGCGATTGTATCCGTCTAATGCTTGAGTTTGCCGGTCGTGGTCTTTGGCAAAGGATCTCTATATCCTAACAATGTCGGAGACCCCTAATATGTAAATTTAGAAATAATCCCCGAGAGATACACTCGTATAAAACTTTTTTGAAAATTATGAAGTAATAGGCATGAGAAATAAGAAATCTCATTTGGGGCGCCTTCGGTTGAAGAGAAAAGATAATATCCCCGAGGATAAATTACTCATGCAAGATATCGATCGGCATTCGGGTAAGAACACTACTCCTCGCCACTCTAAAGATGAGAGGTGGTGGGTTGTTCCTTTGCTCTTAAGTGGACCTTACATAAACGGGTTCGCATGTACTCCCCGCAAATCTCGCAGCTATCATCCTTGGGAATTTAAGTGGCCCAAGAAGGCGGAAGAGGTATGTCCCCACGCTTTGCTTTTGAAATCCCTCTTTCCTCTTGTACTCATTGAGTTTGTAAATTTTCCAGTTGTCAAACCGAGAAGAGTTACAAGGCAAATCCACCGGCAAGTACCTTGGCAATACTTCGATCGCTACGGATGAAGTAAGAAATATCTTTTTTATGTTATTTAACAATATTGTTGCCTCTATTTCTTATCTTCATTTGTATGCGAAGGTTGACGCGAGGAAGCGATAGTCGAAAGTTAAAGGCAAAACTAAAGCCAACGCACGCAAGGATAAGTCTTCTGTTCCACCATCTAAGAAGCGAAAAACTCAACCTTCCACTCATCTTAGCTCAAGTTAAGAATCTTCCGATGAGGATGATAATGATAATGTTTTGGATTCAACTTTCCAAAATGAAGCTCAATCAGCCAATTATCCTATGGATCAATTGTTCGGATCTTCTCGGATTCTCTTCAAGGAATTGGAGATACTCATCGACTTCTATATGCGAGAACCTCGCCACCATATGTAATGCTACACTGCTGGATGGCAATGACTCTTTCAAAGGAGTTTCTAGATCTGTATCCCCTAGCTTCTTAAATGCACTTAATTCGTTGGTATGTTCGAACTCATATTTCTCCTCCAACTTCGTTTTTAATTTATATCTTAATAACCTTTTTATCTTTCTTCGCAGTCGGGAAAAACTTCTTTTGTGGTTGCCTCGGATCTTGAGAGGAGGTATAACATTCAATTGAAGAAGAATACCCAATTTTGCACAAGGATCAAAGAGTTAGAAGTTGAATCTGCGAAATCTCGCGAAAAGATCCAACAATTGGAAACGAGTTTTGCCAGAAGGACAAAGTTACCACTCTCCAGAACGCTAATCAGCAACTTTATGGTAAAAAAATTTTCTCTCTTATTATTTTCATCTTATCAATTTCTGTTGCTACTGACTTATCACTTTCGCGGAGATGTATATAACCTCTCCGAAGAAGCTATTCTTCTCCATTCATTTCTGAGCCTATGGATAATGACACTCTTCTCGCTCATCTCAACAACTCTTTAAGTAGTTCGTCAAAGCGCATTAATTCTCTTTCATTAAATGAACTCCAAACCAAGTACCGCCTCTTAGAAATTGAGCACGAGATCTAGTTTAAGTACAGCCAACCAGTTTAAACAAATGTACCTCGAGTCTCATGAGGAAACCAAAATTTTAAGGAAGAAAATTAGTGACCATATAGATGACAAAGATCGCATTGCTAATAATGGTGCCCAGGGCATTAGCAACATTTCAAAAGTCCCTTCTCGAAGTGCAAATGGAGCGAGATGAATTGCTTCGCGAACTCCTTACTTAGTGAGCGAGAAAATCAAATTCGTTCACTTCTTATTATAAATAATGACGATGAATTCGCTTGGGCTGCGAAAATCTTAGATAATGCCAGAATAACTTAAGTGTTGATGTTAGTCTTCATACCGAGCATACTTCCTTGGTTAAAGATATAATATCCGACAGAGAAGGTTATTTATTATACCTTCTTGTTTCTTACCTCTGCAATATTGCATTGAGTTGTTAATTTATCGTAATTTATTTGCGAGTCCGAAAAAAGATTTCAAGCAAGGATTGAAGAACTTGAATCTCGAGAAAGCACATTTCATAAAGAATCTCACCCTTCGCGAGAATAGATATTCCAAGTTGAAGAAACAATTTCAAACTACCGTGGCGAATTTTAATAATGATGCCGTTCGTTTTCTGCAATGAAGCCATGGAGTATGTTTGTAATGATCACAAAATCCCTCTTTGTTCATATCCTTGGCTTTCCGAAGAAGTTCTGAGAATTTGCCTGTCTCGGACGTTTCGATAGTGAGGCCGGCGAAAAAGAAGACTACGGCGACGAGAATAATGAAATTGAAGGATCGGATAGAGGAGAAGAATCACCAAAGAGATAATTCTTTTTGTTTCTTTCATTTGCGCCCGTAATATCCGTACATTTACGTATCTCTCTTTTGTAAACTTCTTGGGTTTATTGCCCATAAATTCAATCTCCATTCCCCTTTCTTGGCTGACATTATTAATGTATAACTCTTTCATTGGAAGATGGATAACAATATTTCGCCTTTTCCATTACCATATTTGCCTCTCGTTATGCATCTTCATATGAAAGAATGAAATTTACGAGATTCGCATTTTCTTCCTCGACCCGGGAATGATGTTTAAATTTATGATTACGACGAGGTCGCAAGTGATTTTTATAAAAGAAGAAGTCTATTGATCTCGCCTTATCATTTTTGGTGGTCTTCTAAGCTTGACCTTCCTAAGTAAAGGTCTTACTCTGCCACCCCTTATTGCGACAAGGTCGCGGGACGTCTTTACACTTGCATGCAAAAACCCATTGACCTTGCCTTATCATTTTTCAAGTATTTTTTGCCTCTGCAGGATATTTTGCTTGCGACAATATGACAGGCCTAAATATTCTTGCGAAAATAAAGCCCCGTGACATTGCCGTCTTGCGACGAAATCGCAGGACGTCTTTACACTTGCATGTAAGGACCCACGGATCTCGTCTTACCCTCGCGTTAGTATTATTGCCTCTGCGGGATCATTGCACAAATATGACAAGCCTAAGTTTCCTTACGAAAACAAAGCCTCGTGACATTTGCGTCTTTGGCACTTATCGGCTCCCTAATGGAGGGTGCCGCCCTTATCATCTCCCCTGTTTGCCCCTTCAAGGAGGCGTACATCGGCCATACAAGGCTAGCTCCTCCCATCCGGTCTTAACAACAACAGTTGTTTTCGCACCTCTTATCCCTTATACCTATAGGGTTTATGGTTACAAGGCTGCACCCTAAGTGGAGTTTTCTTCGGGCCGAGTACGGCATGCGCCAAGACTTGTCAAGAGTGGTAAGGAAGTTCCATGCTCCCGCACTCTTGACTCAACCGTGTACCTCGGCGCCTTGATCATACGGCGACTCCTTGAAAGAGACCCTCGGTCGCCCAACCAGGTATAACCTACATATATAGTTGGGAATCCAAGGTACCTCCTCCTGATAGGCTTTCATGGGCCCCAAATCTGCATGACCCGAGTTCCGGGAGCGGTGTAACCTTTTCCCCGAGCCATGTTAAGAGATACCCCCTTATATGACGCACTTTAGGTCTTACATTTGCCTCTTCACGAAATGTAATTCGCGAACTAGGTGTACGCCATAAAGGTTCGTCCCATTCATTTACTCATTCATTGTTGTTAAATCATTCAATCATTCATATTTAATTCTTTAATCGATATTTAATTTGCGAAGACATCGCACAATGTTGTTTCATTCATTTTTCTCTCGGATTCTTGTACATTCTTCTTGTCGAAATTCTCACATATCATTTCTTCTTTGTCTTGCCTTTGATATATCTTTGTCGATTACTTATCACAGACCATTCATTTTACTTTTTATGCATGTTGTTCATTGTACTCTTTGCCTCGCGTTATCCCAATCCTTGAAGGACTCCTTTCCATCGTAACGTTCGCCTGCTTCCATGCATTCATCTGCAGCACTTCGCGATGTTTCTACGGCACTTCGCGATGAACTACAACCAATTATCTTTGCGGCATCGTAACATTCGCCTATTCTTGCGGCACTTCGCGATGCTTCTTCATTTCTTATCTCTATAGTATCCACCATCAGCTTCTCTTTTCTCTGTTCATCTTTGATATTCTGTTTCCAACCTTTCCTTTTAGCATTTCTCTCTTCACAACTCTCTACGTCAACCTCATAACATTTCTGACCTTCCTTCCAATCTCCCTTTATAATTCCAATACCATTTGGATGGGGAAACTTTATACATTGATGGTATGTTGATGCTACTCCCAAGATTTCGTGCAGCCATGGTCGCCCAATTAATGCGTTATAAGGAGATTCCACGTCAACCACGCGAGAATAAAATGTCACCGATAATCCTTGTAAAGGTATCCTCATGTGAACCTCTCCTTTAGGTTTGTTCGCTCTGTAGTTAAAACCGTAAATTTTGTACGTTGAAGGAATCAAATTTTCATCCTCTCCACCCATAGTCTTATAAGTATGGTAAAAAAACAGAATATTCACCGAACTTCCAGTATCGATTAGGATTCTATTGATTGCCCAACAATTTTCTGCTTCGTCATCTTCTCCATCAACTGGTCTTGGATTAATGTCCAGTCGCACCACCAACGGGCTATCATGTGCTTCTCTTCCTTTGGGTACCTCGTCTGCAGAGAAAGAAATAATTTTTAGCTGCCAATCTTTCAATTGCGACTTTCTCGCCAGGTTCATCACTTCTTTGTTATGAAAATCTCTTGCATATACTCTACTAAGCACATTATCGTGAAAATCTTCAATTGTACGATATGAATGAACGATAGAGTTGCAAAATAGATTTTTGGCCTTTGTTCCCACTTCTATTACGAATGCTTCTTTTCCCTTCTTTGAAACTGTTCTTTGCACTTCTGATGGTGATGTTGTTAGTACTTGCTTCCCTTTCTCTTCATCTTTTAGAAAATGAGTCAACTTCCCCTGATCAATCATTCTCGAGAATGATTCTCTTTATGTTTCGCAATCGTTTGTTAGATGTCCATGAAAGCGATGGTAAGAACAATATTCATGACTTCGTCACTTGGTGGTGGTTCACTCCCTTCCATTCCATGGTGGTGGTACGTCCTCCATTACAAGTATAGCTTCCCAAATTTTTTCCACACTAGCATTTAGTGGTGGCATTCGATCTCTTCCCATACCACTCTGCGATTTCTTGGCCCTCCATGGTTATTATGCCTTCGTCCTCCATAAGTTTCTTGCATATGATCTAATCTCTGAATTTTATTATTGTTGCTTGCGGTTGTAATAGTTCCTTTCTCTATCAAATTCCTCCTGATCTCAGCTCCCCATAGCCACTATTTTCTGCGTGTCCATCATCAACTCTCGTTTTCCGGTTGCCCTTGCGAAGTGGTCGCCACCGAGTTTAAAATTTTTGGTAATAAACTTGCATTCGCAGCGTTCGAACTTGTATTCGCAATCGGGTATGATTCCATTTCATTTTGTCTTTCTTCCAAAGCAATGTATTCTTCTTGGAGTTCTCGCAGCTCGACCATCGTAATCGTATTTTTAATTCCGAATATTTGAATGTATAACAAACTTGTTGCGAACAGAGCATTTACAAATGATAAAATGAGATATCTTTCCTCTACCCTTCCGGCCATTTCACCGCACATTGTTCTCCATCTCATTGTCGATGTCTTAAACTCTCGCCGACTCTTTGTTTCAATCCGAATACATCTTCAATTCCCCGGTCGCGTGGAATTGTTACTTATATACGCTCCCAAGAAAATAGTTTGTAAATGGTTGAATGATGAGATTGTGTTTCTCGGTAATCCTTCAAACCATTTCGGTGCTTCTCCAATTAAGCTTGATGCGAAGTATTTGCACAATATGGCATCATGATTCTCCCATTGTAACATACATCTCATATAAGCCTTGATGTGTTGTATCGCACGGAGTTGTTCCATCGAAAATGTTGGTTAATGCGGGCAGATTGCATTTAGGTGGTATTCCTCCCATTTGTACTTCTATTGTGAAAGGAGTCTTCGCAGCTTCGCGATGGCTTCATCCAACTGTCTTCTTCCTCCTTCCTTCCTACTTGTTTAACAATTTTCTCATTTCTCGCTAGTTCTTTCAAGATTTGCTCATTTTCCTCGGGATTTGATTCTGCTTGGTCTTTTTAGCTCGCCTCTCGCCTCCCCGTTCATGCCTCGTTTTGACCTTCTTGTCCACTATTTTCTTCTCTTCTTTCTCTGCGACTTTCTCCTTCGTCTCTTTCATCAATTCGCACACCATTATATCTATCGTTCTCTCTTACGGGTTCTCTATCAACTCTCCTCTCGCATCCTTTCGTATTCTCCATTGGTATTTCTATTGACACGATTTTGTGCTCGCCTCCTTTCTCGGTTGTCGTGATTATTTTGCCGGATTGCTTCTTCCAATTCTTGGTTTTCCACTTCTGCTCTTACTCTCTCTCTCTCGCGGGCTAAGCGTGCTTGTTCAGCATAATGTTTCTCAATGTCGTCCATGATCTCTTTTTGCCTTCTCAATGCTTCTCTTCCATGCAATATTGCTCTTCCTTCGCCGGCTGGATCATTTGGCCCTGAAATCGCCTAGTTCCCACGATTTTCTTCACTCTGCTCATCTTGGAAATTCTCGGGATGGGGAATATAACGATCTTCTACGTCCTCTCTTCTTTCGTGATGTTCTGAGCTGAGATTTTGTGCTTCCCGTTGGTTTTCTATCTCTGTAATTTCTATTGGTAAGGCTCTCCTTCTTTCTTCCCTAGTCGATCTTGAGCTCGATCTCGCAGTGCTTCTCGATCTTCTATTTTGCAATCTCATATTTTCCATTCTTAATTCATGATTCTGTCTTGTCAAATTTGCTCGCTCTTCCGCTCTAGTCGCCTTTCTTCATGTATTGTTTGTCTCAATGTTTCCAATGTCATGATTTCTTCATTTCCTAGATTCACTTCTTGATCTCCTACTTCTTGTCCGTTATTCATCAACCGCTGCTCTTCTTCCCTTTCATCCTCGAATTCGACCTCCAAGTATGTACACTTACTCTATCGTAATCCACAGTTTCATTTGCTATCGGAGGAATTAAACGTTGAACATGATTTTCTTCCTCATTTCTCATATTCATCCTTGACGATTCTCCTTGTTCAATTCTCCTTTCCCCAGCAAGTCTTCCACTTCTTCTCACGGGTTGTTCAAGTACATTTCTTCTTCTAGCCATTTCTCTTTTAGTAAATCTTTTGAAAATTATCGCATTCAAATTCCTCCAAATCTCTATGCCAATCTTTTTTTTAGTTCCCTGTTTCTAGCGCCAATATGTAGTTGCAGGAAATCCCACAATACACCCCTCACTATATTTTGTTTAACTAATCCATTTAGAAGATAATAGATGAACAATTATGAATATTTATTAATAATTTTCTTAAAATGTTTACACGGAAAATGGAATTACACTTAAGATCTTACTACATTCGCTCTGTTTCTCTCTCCTAATGACTTGTTTTCCAATCCAAAAAGAACTCTCCCTTCAACAAATTCACTCATCCCTTTATATAGGGTAATACATAGTGAATGACAGCTAAGCTGTCCTTTATTTTCGGGAATGTCTCGCTAAGTGTCGCAGACGTACAAATATTCGTACTCGCGACACTTCTTAACTTTCGCTTGATTTCATATCCTCCTATCGTCATTCAGTGCGTCATTTATATTTAACCCTCTGCGACTCACTCGCAATGTTGTTATCCGTTGTCTTCGCGAATTGTTGTTGTGGCGATATTATGATCCTACAGAAACCCAATGGGACAAAACCTTGACAAAGAAAAAAGAGTACAACGCGATAAGTCTAGTAAATGCGCCTTTGATGATGATGCTCCCCCTAATAAGTACTTCAATTAAATCTACGATTGCAAATCTTTGAGACGAGACTTCCCAATTTTGATGAGCGAATTTCTTGAATACAAAAGATTGTTTGTTCTTTCGTGAAGAAATTGCTAGTTGATGAAGTTTTGTTTTTGTGCTAGTCTTCTAATAGTAGAGTTCTCGAGTTTTCATGCTTCTTTAGATGCACCGAGGACTTGTGCTTTGGATTGCTAGCTTCTCGGAGATGATTTGCAAAAGCGAACATGTAGTTTCTTCAAAAAGTTCCAAGATATGAATACATTTCAATACGTGAACAAAAAACGTATTTGTGACTGAACCTTATGGGGTTCAGAAGGATATCCAAAATTCTAGGAGATGGTTATGTTGATTTGGTTTATGAGATTGACCTTGTTGTTAGAGAACTACTCGATCGAACTCACAAGCGTTGCTATCTCAAGCTTGTTTGTCAAGTTTAGTTGCCAAAACTATAAGTCTTGATTTCTAGTCTACTTATAGCTAAGTCTCGGATTAGGATAGAAAGTGTAGTTGAGCTTTAGACTTCACGGCGTTCATCGATTGAAGACGAAGAACTATTAAGGAGATCTTGTGGAACTTCACCAACAAAAGGTATGTGGATACTTGAACTCATCTATCACTCAAAAATCTATCTACTCTATCTCATATTTGAGACAAAAGTCGTATAGTTATATAGACTTCGATTATACACATTTGATATTTCGAGCTGAGTTTAACTCGCTTACATATTTCTCGAAATATGTGTTGGTAAGCTTTCGCTTTAACCAAGTTCATCTTATATTTTTGACGAAAGTCAAAAGATGATCATGTGAAAATCGCCTGGTAACATCTTACATGATTTGTGTGAGACGGTCATTTGATGTAGACTCGGAATGTTTCGTATTGATCATTTGATCACTTGAAAATTGCTTCGAAGCTAATAGTTTGTGTGAGACAGCTATTCACGTCTTCCAAGAATGTTTCAATGATTTAAATGAGAGTTTAGAACAAATTAACCATGATTGGATATAGCATAGTATGCGTACTTGTATGCTAACTCGTTGCAAGTTATTCCAAGTCCGGGATTCATGGTATGCATACCCGTATGCGTACTGGTTGGTTAATGAAAGTCCGAGAACTAGGTATGCGCACCCGTTCGCGTACTCGTATAAGTCCAAGTTCCGGAGTTCAACTGAGTTTGGTGGTATGCGTACACGTTCGCGTACTGGCGAACCCAAACGGTGAATATTGAATGCTTTGTTACCAAGGTAACATTGATTGCAAACCCCGATTTGAAGACTATATAAGGAAGAACTCTAGCAACTGGGAACCTAATCCCCATACCTCATGTGTGATACTAGTTGCGACTAGAGTCGATTCTCCTTTAACCTAGGTTTTTCCTAAAACCATTAGGTTAACGACTTAAAGACTTCATTGGGATTCTGAAGCCAGACCCGACTATTTTCTCTGTAGTTACGTGTTCGATCTTGCTATTTTCTACCGTTTTGGGTACTATCTTCTTTAAGATTTGCTCGAGATTTAATCTCCGATACGCAAGATAAAAAGTAGTTACAAACATCTTCGTCTCATCGCTTGTGATTCCACAATATCTTGTTTTTCTACCATACGATTAAGATTATTGTGAGGTGATTTATATTACTAGGCTATTTGATAGGTGTCTAAAACACCCAATTTCGATAAACGATTTCTTACACTTTTCTTATTAGTTTTCTTGAAATTTTGTATATTACGCTTCTTTTCTTTGTTTTTAGGTACCATGGCTTGAAGTTGCGAAAAGGAAGGAAAATCGCCACTGATTTTATTTTCTTATAAATGTTTTATATCAGGAAAATTCCCAAGACATGTTCCCATCATAGTTTTTGAGTATGGGTTTGAGTTATATTTGTGATGTGCAGGGGAGAGATGGATGTATAACCATTAATGTGCACCAGTATGTAGTTGTCTTCAGTTGCACACAACCGTTCGACAGAAAAGATGAACCACCGGTTTAGTTCTACCTAGTTCTAGCCATGACCACAATGGTTGCTACTTTGTGGAGTTTGATGTTACAACGAGGTGAGAAGAGAGATTTTCATTGTCAAGACAGGTTAAGGGATAGAGTTGGTGATAGTGTTACAAGAGACATGGATGAAGTTTTGTGATTATGGAGTTGTGGTTGTCATCTCATTTGGAGAAACCCAAAGAAGTGATGTTTTTGTCCACCGTGTTGATGTTGTAGTGGAGTTGTGACTTGTGATTGTTTGACGAAGGGGTTACAATGATTGGAGGTTGTTCTCCACGAGTAATGGAACTGAAATGGGGTTGCACACCAATGGGTTTTAGTGGTTATGAAGGTCAGGTGGTGGACATGATTAAGAAGCCAACATGGTGAGAGTGTCTTGGTGTTGTTAAGACCCACCAAGGGATGTCGAACCAGTCATCACAAATCCAACTCGTCTTGATCTTGTGCAGTTGTTTACTATGAGCCTTACGCCTATGTATGAGGTTTATTTTGAAGCTGTCGAGAATGGGACCAATGGCCGGGGTTGTTTGCTTTGAGTCGAATTCGGGGATGAAATGGGTTGCATCTGTGATGCTCATGGTGAGTTTTCTGGCCGAAATGCGAGTCCAAGACGTGTGTTCTTGGCCGAGTGTGTGGATGCTTTGCCGTGGTTCGATGGCTATGAATGAGGGCTTTACGCGGTGACTAGGATCAGATTTAGATGTCAACAGATATGGAGACTTGGGCACAAATTTATCTCGGTTTTGGAAGGAGTTTATTGCCGTAAATATAGCCAGAGGCATTGTCTTAGTCGTCGGTTTTGTGTGATGAATGACCGTGATTTTAAAGCTGGTAGGGTTTGTGAATGTGGATGATTATTTTGTGTTGATCAGGTCACAATTTTTACAGGCAGAAGAGCTATAAAGAGGAGGCGCGAAAGCAGAACAAAAACTACCTCTTTTTACACGAGAAAATGGCACAAAGCGAGGCATTTGTGAAGTTCCCAACCAGTTCTTCATCACCGGTTCACCTGGATTTTCAAGTTCCGAGATTTTGTAAACCAAGTGTTTGCTTTCCATATTTTATTAAATTTAATAATCGCCATGAACCTCAATATGAGTAGCTAATAACTTTATTGATTGGGGAGGATTTCAAAACTCCAATTATGTTTTATTAATCAATTTTATGCAAGTTATTCTTTCATAAGTATCTTTTGTTGATTATCTTTTACCATTTATATGACCATGAGAAGTATGCTTGGTATCTAAGTGCGCAATTAGGTAACTCGTATGCAACTCTAATGCTAGTATTGAGAACTTTAATCCGTAATTGTTAGAGTAATCTTTACACAAGTAGCGGTGCACTATTTGTCGCAAAGGGATTTTGTATGCAACAAGTGTGTAAAAGATAACCCTAGGTTAACGTGTCGATATTACGAACATGTGGCTAGGAGCAACTTGATTCACAAATTTATCAATTGATTGAATTACACCTACAGGGATTATTTTAGGTAGTTCATTTGATTGGAATCCGCTAGAGAACTTATTCTATGCGATGATTTAAGGAATCTGAAGATTAGTTGAGCTTATAACTTGTCTAAAAGTTGTTAACAATCAAAATTATTTGGAGGTAGAACTTGTATGATTAATAATATCTTATTTGGTAGTGGCGAATGAATCTCTAGTCAATTCCATCTCATAATTTAAAGTACAATCTCTGCAATTTTCTGAATTTGTGTTTTTCAATCACAACAACTTGTTACAAATAATAACTTAAAACTCACACCTCCCTGTGGATTTGAACTCGACTTGCCTCACTACTTCTCTATAGAATTGTGTAGCATAAGAGAATTATTATTGATAGGTTGACAACCACATCAAAATTGGCGCCGCTGCCAGGGAGGCAGTGGTAGTATTAAGTTGTTATTTTTCATTTTGCTTTTAGTTTCACTTTTAGATTACTAATACAATTTTTGAGAATCCTATTTTCAGGTTGAAAAGGTGAGGGTACCCAAATATACCTCAAGCTAAAACTTTTCCTACCTATAAGTCCTTTCTTCGAAAGTGATTGTCTATGGACTGAGTCGAGACAATACAACTAATCGGTTCACACTTCGTGTGATCGTCTATGGATACGAGATCGAGACAATACAACAACGAAGTATGTTACTTGATAAAAAGGTTCGGACTTAACCAAACACAATAGGATTCACTTATCAAGTAAATAGGAATTAACGTTTGTGTGATGTACTTTAATTATAATAAAACAATTATAATGCGGAAATATAAAGTAAATGACACAACAAGATTTTGTTAACGAGGAAACCGCAAATGCAGAAAAACCCCGACCTTGTCCAGAATTGAATACTCTCAGGATTAAGGCGCCACACAAAATTACACCTAACTTCGTATAGTTGAGACCAAGCAACTAAACATATAGTTCACCTAGTTATATATGTATTCCCACGCCTCCGACATATGAATAAGTAACGTACTTGGAACAATTCCTTTGGTTCGTATTCCAAACAGTAAAGGAACAACAAATCTGTTTGGTATCAACTCTATTCAACCAAGTGATATGAGTCGGACAAAGGATCTTCTCGTTTATATTAACATAAACTCCTTCGTCAGTCCTTAGATCTATCTTATGTTCAATTACCAAGTAATCGTTTAAGATTAAGCCAACAACACTATTAATCCAAAGAATTGTGTTGATGCCCGATCTACTCAATTAATCAATCCAATCTATCACAAAGATAAACCGATTATTAATTGGATCCTCTTTTTCGAAACAAGTATTGTGCACACCAAAGATTATGAACCCACAAATCGAAATCTTCAAACTCTTCTTTGTCTTCAAATCTTCTTAGATCTTCAATAAACACCTGCACACAATCACTTGAATCTCTTGTGATCAATCACGCATGAAACGGAGTATGTTAACAATGGATTATCACAAGATCGTCTTTAGAACTAACAACGATCTAAAGATACCTGTCGAAACTCTGCACTAGTCTGAGTGAATCTTATATCATAAGAGAAGATTCTCAAGTATAAACAAACTAGGTGCAATCAAAGTTCAACCACCGTTAGTCAATCAAATCAATGAAAAAAAAGATAAACCGCAATTATCTAGTTTCCCACCAACGGTACTAATAGAGCTTCTCAGTCCCCAAACAAGACTTTAAACTGAGCGGCCGTAAGAGATTTCGTCTAATTAGGTTACTCTCCTCTCCGAATAGGCGGTTACACCAGTAACAACACAACAAGAGGTAGTTTGTTGTTACAAAGGATTAGTTTGCTAGAAAGGCAAACTTCAAGTATTTATAGACAAGGAAGTTTGGACATCAAGGAATTTCCAAAACCGAAAATATTCTCAAGATATTCATTAAAGCACAAATTCGGTTTCCATAATTCTTGGAAAAGCATCGAAATCTCTCAGAAAATCTCTAATTAGTAAATGCACATTACTAATTCTTATTTTCCTAAAAATGAAGTTAATAACCTTACATAAAAAGATTCTTAACTTATTTATTTTTCGATCCTGGGATTCTCTTCCCTTAGCTATTAAGGAATAACTTTAAATAATTAAATAATAAACATTCATAGCACGTGTTCAAAGTATGTCGACATCTTAACTTTGTAAGTTCTCTTTCACACTTACAACCTTGAAACCGATTTGCCACACTTCCAAACAAGTTTAGAATTAGTTCATCTGACTTTTAAGAACTATGCGATTGATCAAATAACATTCAATCACAAATCATGGGTTTAACGGTTCTACCAAAAAAAGTTTCGGTTCTACCTTCCATGTGAGTAGGATCGATTCCCCTTTCTGCTATAAACCTTGCTGCACCTCATACAAGGATCGGTTCCCCTTTGTGATGTACTGCACCTCTTACTAGGATTGGTTCCCCTTTCCCATATTTGGTCATACATAAAATCACAAACCCGATCATACCATCTCAGGTGATTACTTAAGATCGGTTTCACTAATAAAAGTCATACCAATACATAAGTCGGCCTTTGTGAATAGTTTTACCAAGAACACAACAAGTTATGAACGGTTATACTAAATCATACCATATTGGATGTTCACAAGATATGCAATGAATAACAATCCCAATAACGCTGGAGATTTCCTTTTCGATTCACAAACAAGTTTATGAACTTACTTCCTTAGAACACATGTAAAACATTGTTCCCTAGGATGAAATCCTCACCTCATACCCATACATAATTACAATAGCATTCAAATGATTATGGAGATGTCTTATCTACAAATTTTAATGGTTAAGCAATAAACCTCGTATTGTATTCATTAATACTATGTCTATCTAGAGTTCAAATATGCTTCTCAGTTTTATTTTCAATATGCACGACTTGAAAGATACGTTAGGGAATGAAACAGTTCAAGTCAAATATCACTAACCTCAAGTGGAAGCATGATTGTTGTCGTTGTAGATCCTTGCTTCTTCACATCTTCAAGTCTTCACAATACTTGTAAAGTCTCATTATCCTAATAATTTCAAGCTAACCTATACTGAAGTTGACTCTAGTACATAATCAAGCGACTCTTAACATGAGTTTTGATTCACTAAAATATGACAACCAAACTTGACATACCAACGCTTGGTGGGTTAAACCGAGCTATGCTCTAACAATCTCCCCCTTTGTCAATTTTAATGACAAAACTCTTACATCATATGTATAAACAAATTACAATAATTCATTACACATACGCTTGATTCCCGAATTCAACAAAGACAAGAAACTGCTTACATTCAATCCTTGAAAATGTCGATGTTGACATTATAATAACAAAGAGAATACCCCCTAAGGAAGATAGGTAGATATTCAATCCGCACGTCTTTGTTATACCACTTCATATGATATGTTACTCCCCTTTAGTCTTTGCTTTCACTCTTTCGTTTAGATAAAAAGTTTAAGCACCAATGTTCTTTTCCTTAGTGATACCAATCAATATAACATCAATGCCAGTATCACTTGTTTACTCCATATATTTCTCCCCTTTCGTCACAAAATGACAAAGAAACGAAAAAAATAAAGGACAACACGAAAAGAATCTTACAAATCTCAAAATAGACTTGCAACCTGTAGAGTTAGGCACGATGGTTCCACACACCATGTTCTGATAACCAATATCAAAACCGAAACTATAAGTAGTTTTATTTTGATATGTTACCAAGGAAACAATTTTTCCATTTTAGTTTAGCAAACCAAAAATCAACTAAGCACCTTAGTCCCTTTGCTAAACTGATTGTACAAAAACAATCGCTTAATTCGATAAGACCAAAATAAAGATAACTCTATTTTTCTCATCGGGTTCTAATTATCCATAAACTTAGACCTTTCAATTTTAAACAAGAAAAGTACTAGGTTAGTTAACTAGCATTTCTTGTTAAGGCATTCAGTTAGACTTGAATAACCGAAACCTCACTTCGATAAGTCTAACTAATATCGAAGTGAGGTTTCCGTTATTCAAGTCTAATCGAATTGGACTAAACAACTCATCCCGTAAACCTTTTATTTCGTTAAGCCATAAATAATTCATACAAACCAAATAAATCAACTTGCATAATTATTCACCTCAACCTAAGCAATTGAAACAACATAGACATTAAAGCACCGCAATTGTACCGAAATTATGTAAGCCTAAACAATTGATACCACACAATAAAGCTAGATAACAATAGTTTTTCTTAACCGGAACCAATTGAATCACACACATCCACCCACACATCATGGAATAAAACATCAATTGTACCGAAATTTTGTTAAGCAAAAGCAATAAATATATATGAAATAAACTCAGGCTTTTTTTTAAACAGGAAAACAATTAACTAACAAGATTGTTCCCTCAAATTTCGCATCCACTTCTCCAATATGATTGCATCTTCTTCCAGGGAGAATTGATATCGAAATATCATCATGTTGTCATCCTTATGCAAAAACAAAAGAATAACAACAACCAACCTTTACCAGAGAAAGGTTGAAAATCGGTTTTAACAATTGCAAGCAAAAGTTGAAAATCGTCGAAAAAAATATGCTTTTATGCTAAACCAAAACCGATTCAACATATTGTGACTTTTTCACATATTGTTTCTACCAGAACCCCTCATGATTCTTTGATAAAGCCTACCAACATGGGCTAGAACTTAATCCTGCTAAATCAAAAAGTCACCCAAACCACAAGGGTTCACAACATTATGAGATCGAATATTAAGGTCATGAAAACCGAAATCATACATCTCATAAATCAATTTGCAATACACCATAAATATTCATCATAAAATCAAGTATTGCAATTACCTCAATCTTTTAGGAAATTGAATTACAAAACCAACGCAAAAATAATGAGGTCATTTCGAGTTCGGACGAAGAAGTTATAGGCAAAACAGTTTTACACTCCTTCGTATTGCACCTCTCACTAGGATAGGTACCCATGTGTTGCACCTCTCACTAGGATCGGTACCCATGTGTTGCTAGTGAAGGATGACAATACTAAACTGTTTTGGACATAACTTTTGCATACGATGTCCGAATTTAGTGATTTTTGGCTCGTTTTAACCATGAAAACAAGAGCTACACATATGATCAGTAGATATCAACATCATCAACTCAAAATTACTGTTTCTATCAAAAGCTCAAAAATAGATAGAGAAGGTATGAGTATAGAAGATAAATCTCCCTAAAGATGTAAATTAGTCATAAAATAATCGAGAGATCATGTGCTCAGTTTTTTTTTTTCATGTGCTTTCTCACCTTTAAAGATTGAGCAATAAGGTAAGTATGCACATTCTAACACAACTAGGTTGTGTTAAGTTGAGCCTTGTCTTGTTCGTCATGAGTGACTAAGATAGACTCATCATTCTTGACCTCTTGCTTGGTTTGTTTTCTCTTGTTCCATCTCTTGTTTTTCTTATTTGACTTGTGATGAAGAGTGTCATTATCACAACGTCCACTAGTACAAGAGAATTCGGACATGATGTCTTTCTTTAGTCTTTCAAGAAAACTCTTGTAATTATTGTCACCAACAATTAACAGTGAGAGTCATTCTTGTGACTAACTTTTGGTCCCTTCTTAGATATGGAAGACTTCTGGACCCATTTAGAGTTGGGTTTCGCAGGAGCAGCTTTCTCCTTCATATCATTAAGACGATTGTCCTTTTGAATACTCCAATTTGGAACATCAGATCTTGTCTTTGCATTTGAAACGTCATCTCTCTTTCTATAATTGGGTATTTTATGAGATGACCTTGTCGAGTGATATTCAAAATTTGAACTATCATTATAATAATTCTTTTGCCTAAACTTAGGACAATATCGATCTGAGTTCTTATGAGGAGAAAACTTAGCCAATTCGTTTGATACAAAAGAAAGTTCATCTTGCATCTTAAGAACTTTGCATCCCCATTGCAAGTGTCCTTTATTACCACAATAATAACAATGCTTAGTATAAATATACGAAGTATGAGTTTTGATGTTACCTTTTTGTGGATCCTCTTGCATTGGACCTCGACGAGTTTTCTTCTTCTTCTTGTCTTTGTTCAACGTTGTTGCTTTCTTGACATTAGCATAAATGCCTTCTTTGATTCTTCTTTGTTGAACACTATTCTTAAGCTTGACAGACTTTTCTTCTTTACAAGAAATATGAGCATCTGATGCGCGTCGTTTACACAACAAATTATTCAAGATATTTCCCACTAATTAACTGGTAATATAGCGGTAGTAAGAGATCGTTCCCACAGAGAGCTGTGTAATTGATAGGTTATTTAGTTCGAGAAAGTAAAGTAAAAGACAAAAGGGGGTGGTTTTATAGTGAAGTAAAAAGAAACAAATAAGAAAGTAAAGATGACTAAGGAATCATTCGCCGCCACTGATCGAAACTTAATAAAAGTACTTGTTTATTTCTTGTAGAATTTCCATTGTCATCAACCGTAGAATAGCAATAAGCTCTGTTATCCCCGGAATTCCTGTTGTCACTGGATACGGAAGCGCTCGACTACCAGATTCTATCCATCTGAGCCACCATGAATAAGCTCTCAAGGTGTAACCCATCGAATGCTTTACGTTTTGTGAATTAGGTTGATCCTAGCATCAGACGCATAAGCTCGGTCTGCTTACTAGTGTCATCTCTATACACAATTGCTTAACGAAATCCTCTCCAAAAACTTGCGATGTACTACTTGTGTATGGAATTGAGTGACTATTACACGTATCACCAACACCAATACTAGTAGAAGAATTACTATCAAGTTAATTCAAATGGCCAATTGAATAACCCAATAGTAATCTTAGACACTAAAATTAATATAGACAATCGACAAGAAAATTAAACTCAAAATAAATTTGTAAAAAGAATTAAAGTTTCATTAATCAGGACTTTGAAATCATACCTTAATCAGTAGAATTTAGCTACACATGGATTTACTAAAACCCATGAAAAATATATGAAATAAGAAAAATTAGAAGAAGAAAACTTGGTTTCCCCCTATAGGGATAAACCCTAGATATGAAATAAAACCTTTCCTCTCTCTTTTATTTTCTGTTTCTCTCTCTAAAAATTGTAAAAAGAATTTATAAAAGAAGAAGTAGTTTCCCTTTCGGTGGGTTTTAGGCTGCTATTTAGGCTAAGTCCTATGGGCTAGATTGGACTGCTAGATTGGCCAAAAAGTGTTGCAAATCATGAAAAAAGTGTGGGAAAAAAGTTAACACTCAATCTGCTACTTCTCTCTCCTAGTATTTGCTCGTGATCGCACTATCTCCGAGATTGAAACGCCGAATAGTGCGGCACTCAAAAAGTGGCTATAAAGCCGAACCATTCGGCGTTGAAGAAAGAATATGAAAAAAATAGCGTGGAGTAGATGGAGAGAGGAAGTGATGTATTGGAAAGAGAGAGGAAAAAGTAGGGGAGAGAGAGAAAAAAGTGGAGAGAGGGAGGAAAAGGTGGAGAGAGAAGTGAATAATTAATTTTAAAAAAAAAAATATTTGTGGAGAGAGAGAGAGGAAAACGCCGAATGGTTAGGCGTTTAAAGCCGAATGGTTAAGCGTTTAAAGCCGAATGGTTAGGCGTTTCAGCTCTTTAGATTTGCCATCCCATAGGAGTTAGGAGGTTGCCCAAGGCGGCGTGGATGACCAATCTAGCATCTAGATATCTAGCCCATGGGACTAAGCCTTATATAGGCAACATTTAGCCTTGTACGATCCACAAAAATCTTATGGGATAGAGAACACCAAGTCCGTTGAGCTTATCAACGAACAAAAGATGCTTGATTCGGTATGGGAGAGCTACGTTAGTAAAATGGAGACGCGACATCCTATTGGCTATCACTTGGCCCAGACGGGACCTATGTGTCGTCATCTACATCGTTGATATGTCCGCCTTGAATGAATCGCCTTGCATCAAATCATTCTATTTTTCCAAAACGCGTACGAGATTGGGCGAGTACTACAAACACGCCCCCTACCACATGCTTGTTATATTCCTCTTTTCTTTCGCCGCATGTGCCGTGTGGGTCCCTCCGTGACGTCATCATTCCTCATCGGCAAATGGCGTAAGCCATTATTCGATTTCCATCGTCCTCATGTCATTGATCCAACTCCGTCGATATCAATCACCAACGTCATTATCTCCAATGCAAGGCTTCAACCAATTTCATTGTAAACCGAGATGGCTATGAGAGATGTGCAAAACCAAGTTAGTCAATTGGCTAATGATATAAATCTACTCAAGGCACAAGGGTCCTGGAAAGCTTCCTTCTCAACCGTTGAACCATAGAGAGAGTGTCAATGCTATTGAGTTAAGAAGTGGGAAGCAAGTTAAGCAACCGGCAACAACACCGGAAACTCATGGACTTGTTTTAGAGCAAGAAGAGGATGAAACATCCCCTAACAAGGCTGATTTGGTAACAAATTCTCACTCTAAACCTCTTGTTTCTACTAATGTCACTCCACCTTTTCCCAATAGGTTTGCAAAGTTAAAGAAGGAGACACTATACAAGGAGATTTATGAGATATTCAAGAACATCCAAGTGAACATACCACTTCTTGAAGCAATAAGGAAAGTTCCTCGCTATGCAAAGTTCTTAAAGGAATTGTGCACTAACAAGCACAAATTGACCGGTAATGAAGTAATGAGTGTGGGGGAAAATGCTACGGCGTATCTTGTAAGGAAACTCCCACCTAAATTAAAAGATCCCGGTAGTTTCACCGTACCTTGCACAATTGGTAAGACAAGGTTTACAAAAGCTTTGCTAGATTTAGGTGCATCTATAAATGTTATGCCTACTTCAATTTATGAAAACTTAAATCTTGGTCCTCTCAAAAGTACCGGCGTAGTTATAGAACTTGCCAATAGATCTAATGTTTACCCGAAAGGGGTTGTTGAGGATGTTTTGGTGCGGGTTAATGAGCTTATATTTCTGTGGACTTCTATGTTCTTGATATGAATGATGAAAATTTATCCTCGTCTACACCTTTGTTGTTGGGTAGAACGTTTATGAGAACTTCTAGAACTAAGATGATGTCTAAGAAGGCACTTTGACAATGGAATTTGATGGGGAGTTCGTGCGCTTTAACATCTTTTAAGGCGATGAGATACTCGAGTGATGTGTATTCATGTTTTCTTTGTTGAGGAGGTTAATGCTTGGTTAAGGATTCGTGCAAGTAGTTAGTCGGGTGACGACTTTAAACCAAGCGCTTAGAGGAGGCAACCCCGCTTGTATCGTATTTCTAACCTTTCATTTTTTTTAGTTTTTCTTGTATTTTATCGTGCTTGTATCATATTAGGAATTCCTGTCTTGAATCATACATTAGAGTCCATTTTCCATCGAGGACAATGTCATGTTTAAGTGTGGGGGAAGGGTTTCATAAAAATAAAAAAAAAAAAATTGATGTAGGCAAAACTCCGACTTTTTAGAGATTGTTGAAAAATTTAGAATGACCACTAGCCTTTCTAAGTAGATGGAATTTTTCTTGACATGAGGTATACATATTAGTTAGTTGGGATTATATTCCAACTAAATAGTTTGTTTAGTGTTTATTCTCTATTTTTCAAAAGTAACTATGAGTTGGAGTATAGGTTTTGTGGGTAGACCTCTTTTAAACCCTCACGAGACTATAACTCGTCCACTAGGGCCGCTTAGTGGTTTAAAGGCTTGTTACATTCCGCTAAAAGTAACCATAGCCTCGACGAAACGGAGTTGTTGTATATTAGATTAGTTTAATTTGCTTGAGGACTAGCAAAGATGAAGTGTGGGAGAATTTGATAGGTGTCTAAAACACTCAATTTCGATAAACGATTTCTTACACTTTTCTTATTAGTTTTCTTGAAATTTTGTATTACGCTTATTTTGTTTGTTTTTAGGTACCATGGCTTGAAGTTGTGAAAAGGAAGGAAAAGCGCCACCGATTTTATTTTCTTATAAGGTTTGTGTTTGATAACGAGAGAAGGGAAACAATTCCATGGAAAGTGTTTCCATAGAATCGATTTCTGGAGGAGGAATGAAAGACTTTCCATGGAATTCCACGAATTTAGTTTAAAACATACTTTAGGCCACGCTTTTATTGCAATTCCATGAAAACAACTTTTTGACCAAATGACGGAAAACACGCTATTTCCATGGAAAGGTGGCTAATTCCATGGAATTAAATCCTATCAAACACAAACCTAAATGTTTTATATCGGGAAAATTCCCAAGACATGTTCCCATCATAGTTTCAATTTGGTTACACCAAAATGGAACTTGTGTGGTGGCTATATTGGGTCTTTGGACACATTGGCCAGTTGTAATGGACTTAACAATACCAATGGCTAGGCTAACTTCTACACCGGTAGAAGAAATGGACTTCTATTTGTAAGTGGACTTGACTTCAGGGAGTCACACATGTGCACTCAAGATGGAGAAAAATTAGGTCTCAATAGAAACCAAAGTTCCCAACCAGATGAAGACTCATTTCACGCTTCAATTCCACAATCGGTTCTCGAGTAAGGTTGTCGTCGTATCAGCGTGAGAACTAAGTGACCAAGTGAATCGTGGTTTGTTTACAAGGGTTAAGAATGCATTTCAAGGTGGGGATAGAGATGGAACCGGTGGTGACAATTTAGTGGAGTATTAAGCTTGCAATCCGGTGGTGACAATTTAGTGGAGTATTAAGCTTGCAATTCAGTGATGACCAAGATCACTAGCACAATGCAAGGCATGGTCACCAAATATTTCCATAGCCTTGCCACATCATGAACACTTGTCCCTTCAACAAACGGGGTACTCCAAATCGATCTTGCAAGACCGAATCGAATTGCCTAGGCCCAATGACTGATTTAAACCACTTATGGGGATAGCTTTTAAAAAATCCATTGCGTGCTCGGTCCTATTACACCGCCACAGGTGAGACTCACATGACTGTAAGAGAAAAGTTGGTTGGGATATCTTCCTTAACAGATCAAAGTATAAAGCCGCATTTTTTCATATAAAGGGGGGCAACATCTATGATGTTGAAAGAGGAAGGCGAGAGACCACTAGCACATTGTAAAAATCTGCAAAGCTTGCTCATATCTAGGACTTGGTTAGGATACGAGATGGAAGGTTCAAAATCTTATTTTGCAAGTGTTGAGTCCGAGCACAAGAGGCAAGAAAGCAATACTTACCTCGCATCACCATAGTATAGACACCTAAACCACCATCTATCATAGGTAACGTAGCTAGGCGTTGTTGAACTAAACCAAAGCCCGCACCATCTCCAACCATTATCCGACGTAAAAATTGCATTAGGTTATCATCAAATCGGGCTGTAGCAAACTGTAATTCTTGACTCCAGTATTCATGCAAACTCTTGGTTTTCCATATTTATTATTATTATTATTATTATTATTCCAAAATTCTTGACTCAGTATTCATGCAAACTCTTGGTTTTCCATATTTATTCAAATATTGTTCGATTCTCCAACAACAAAAAAAACTAGTCCCACGACTCTAAAATATTGGACGTGTGAGCAAAAACCCTATTTGTTCATTCATGCAAAAATTGAGAGTTTCATTAAAGATCAAACTCTTCCTGAAAAATACAAAATATTGCACAAATGTCCAACAAAATACTAAAAATTCTAAGTAATGGACTGATTAAAATCGACATGGTGTCCCGTGCTACATTTTGATTGCTTTTTTAGTCATCTTTAACTTTGATTAATATTACCAAACGTCTAACGTGTTTTTCTCACAAGACAACACAACAACGCGCATTAGAAAAGTGCTTTTACAAAAACCGCATCAATACCAAACTAAACCTAAAACAACCCAAATATTAATCTTTAATATATCCGAAATAATTATAAACTAAAAGGAGACATCCAAAGTAGAGAAAAAGAAGAAGAGATTCTCATTAAATGTGTACATTACAAAGGAAATGCTCTATCTATATTGAAAAAGAATAGCATTTACAATGGAATTAAGGGGCATGCATCCATTATTACTAGTAATGGTGGTGGTTACAAAGTAATAGGTGAAATGAAAAGGTTAAAAGGAGGTGAAAGGATGGTGGTGAAGAGGAGTGTAAGTGTGGTGTAAATCCACTATATATTCATTTCATAACATTCGCCCTTGGATGGCACCACCTCTGGGACATTGCCTCATTAAAACCTTGTTAGGGAAACCCAAAGGGAAAAACCTAGGAGAAGGAAAAAGTGTACAAAACATATAGAGTGACGCGCAAATGATGCCTCGATAAAACCTTGACAAGGAAACCCAGTAAGGACAAAACCTTGACAAAGAAAAAAAAAAAGAGTACAACGCGATAAGTCTAGTAAATGCGCCTTTGATGATGACGCTCCCCCTAATAAGTACTTCAATTAAATCTACGATTGCAAATCTTTGAGACGAGACTTCCCAATTTTGATGAGCGAATTTCTTGAATACAAAAGATTGTTTGTTCTTTCGTGAAGAAATTGCTAGTTGATGAAGTTTTGTTTTTGTCTTTAGTCTTCTAATAGTAGAGTTCTCGAGTTTTCATGCTTCTTTAGATGCACCGAGGACTTGTGCTTTGGATTGCTAGCTTCTCGGAGATGATTTGCAAAAGCGATTGATGTAGTTTCTTCAAAAAAGTTCCAAGATATGAATACATTTCAATACTTGAACAAAAACGTATTTGTGGCTGAACCTTATGGGGTTCGAAGGATATCAAAATTCTAGGAGATGGTTATGTTGATTTGGTTTATGAGATTGACCTTGTTGTTAGAGAACTACTCGATCGAACTCACAAGCGTTGCTATCTCAAGCTTGTTTGTCAAGTTTAGTTGCCAAAACTATAAGTCTTGATTTCTAGTCTACTTATAGCTAAGTCTCGGATTAGGATAGAAAGTGTAGTTGAGCTTTAGACTTCACGGCGTTCATCGATTGAAGACGAAGAACTATTAAGGAGATCTTGTGGAACTTCACCAACAAAGGTATGTGGATACTTGAACTCATCTATCACTCAAAAAATCTATCTACTCTATCTCATATTTGAGACAAAAGTCGTATAGTTATATAGACTTCGATTATACACATTTGATATTTCGAGCCGAGTTTAACTCGCTTACATATTTCTCGAAATATGTGTTGGTAAGCGCTTTAACCAAGTTCATCTTATATTTTGACGAAAAGTCAAAAGATGATCATGTGAAAATCGCCTTGGTAACATCTTACATGATTTGTGTGAGACGGTCATTTGATGTAGACTCGGAATGTTTCGTATTGATCATTTGATCACTTGAAAATTGCTTGAAGCTAATAGTTTGTGTGAGACAGCTATTCACGTCTTCCAAGAATGTTTCAATGATTTAAATGAGAGTTTAGAACAAATTAACCATGATTGGATATAGCATAGTATGCGTGCTTGTATGCTAAGCGTTGCAAGTTATTCCAAGTCCGGATTCATGGTATGCATACCGTGTGCGTACTGGTTGGTTAATGAAAGTCCGAGAACTAGGTATGCGCACCCGTTCGCGTACTGGCATAAGTCCATGTTCCGGATTTCAACTGAATTTGGTGGTATGCGTACCCGTTCGCGTACTGGCGAACCCAAACGGTGAATATTGAATGCTTTTTACCAAGGTAACATTGATTGCAAACCACGATTTGAAGACTATATAAGGGAGAACTCTAGAATCGTGGAAACCTAATCCCCACACCTCATGTGTGATACTAGTTGCGACTAGAGTCGATTCTCCTTGAACCTAGGTTTTCCTAAAACCATTAGGTTAACGACTTAAAAAGACTTCATTGGGATTACGAAGGACCCACTATTTTCTCTGTGAGTTGCGTGTTTCGATCTTGCTATTTTGTAGTTTTGGGTACTATCTTCTTTAAGATTTGCTCGAGATTTAATCTCGATCGCAAGATAAAAGTAGTTACAAACATCTTCGTCTCATCGCTTGTGATTCCCAATATCTTGTTTTTTCTACCATACGATTAAGATTATTGTGAGGTGATTTATATTACTAGGATGATTGATAGGTGTCTAAAGACCCAATTTAGATAAACGATTTCTTACACTTTTCTTATTAGTTTTCTTGAAATTTTGTATATTAATCTTTTCTTTGTTTTTAGGTACCATGGCTTGAAGTTGCGAAAAGGAAGGAAAATTTTTTTATTTTCTTATAAATGTTTTATATCGGGAAAATTCCCAGACATGTTCCCATCATAGTTTTTGAGTATGGGTTTGAGTTATATTTGTGATGTGCGGGGAGAGATGGATGTATAACCATTAATGTGCACCCGGTATGTAGTTGTCTTCGGTTTGCACAGTCAATTGTTCGACGTAAAAATCTGAACCACCGTTTAGTTCTACCTAGTTCTAGCCATGACCACAATGGTTGCTGCTTTGTGGAGTTTGAAGTTACAACGAGTGAGAAGAGAGATTTTCATTGTCAAGGCAGTTAAGGGATAGAGTTGGTGATAGTGTTACAAGAGACATGGATGAAGTTTTGTGATTATGGAGTTGTGGTTGTCATCTCGGTGGAGAAACCCAAAGAAGTGATGTTGTTGTCCATTGTGTTGATGTTGTAGTGGAGTTGTGACTTGTGATTGTTTAGATAAGGGGCTACAATGATTGGAGGTTGTTCTCCATGAGAGTAATGGAACTGAAATGGGGTTGCAAATGGGTTTTAGTGGTTATGAAGGTCGGGTGGTGGACATGATTAAGAAGCCAACATGGTGAGAGTTGTTTGGTGTTGTTAAGACCCACCAAGGGATGTCGAACCAGTCATCACAAATCCAACTCTGTCTTGATCTTGTCAAATTTGTTTACTATGAGCCTTACGCCTATGTATGAGGTTTATTTTGAAGGTTGTCGAGAATGGGACCAATGGCCGAGGTTGTTTCTTTAGTCGAATCGAGGATGAAATGGGTTGCATCTGTGATGCTCATGGTGAAGTTTTCCCCGGCCGAAATGCATCCAAGACGTGTGTGTTCTTTGGGATGAGTGTGTGGATGCTTCGTGGTTCGATGTCTATGAATGAGGGCTTTACTGGGCAAAAAGTGACTAGGATCAGATTTAGATGTCAGCGAGGATATGGAGACTTGGGCACAAAATTTATCTCGAGTTTTGGAAGGTTTATTGCGTAAATATAGCGGAGGTGATGTCTTAGCCGTCAGTTTTGTGTGATGAATGACTATGATTTTAAAGATGGTAGGGTTTTGTGAATGTGGAGGATCATTGGGTGTTGATCGAGTCATGATTTTTACGAGAGCGAAGAGCTATAAAGAGGAGGCGCGAACCGAACAAAAAACTACCTCTTTTTACACAGGAACGCCACAACAGCGTTTGTGAAGTTCCCAACAGTTCTTCATCACTAGCTCACCTGGATTTTCAAGTTCCAGGATTTTCTAAACCAAGTGTTTGCTTTCCATCTTTTATTAAATTTAATACCTATGAACCTCAATATGAGTAGCTAATAACTTTATTGATTGGGAGGATTTCAAAACTCCAAATATATTTTATTAATCAATTTTATGCAAGTTATTCTTTCATAAGTATCTTTTGTTGATTATCTTTTCACCGTTTATATGACCATGAGAAGTATGCTTGGTATCTAAGTGCAATTAGGTAACTCGTATGCAACTCTAATGCTAGTATTGAGAACTTTAATCAAGTAATTGTTAGAGTAATCTTTACACAAGTAGCGCACTATTTGTCGCAAAGGGATTTTTATGCAATAGTGTGTAAAAGATAACCCTAGTTAACGTGTCGAGCTTACGAACATGTGGCTAGGAGAAACTTGATTCACAAATTTATCAATTGATTGAATTACACCACGAGCTTATTTTAGGTGGTTCATTTGATTAGAATCCGCTAGAGAACTTATTCTATGCGGTGATTTAAGGAATCCGAAGATTAGTTGAGCTTATAACTTGTCTAAAAGTTGTTAACAATCGAAATTATTTGGAGGTAGAACTTGTATGATTAATAATATCTTGTTTGGTAGTGGCGAATGAATCTCTAGTCAATTCCATCTCATAATTTGAAGTACAATCTTTGCAATTTTTTGAATTTGTGTTTTTCAATCACAACAACTTGTTACAAATAATAACTTAAAACTCACACCTCCTGTGGATTTGAACTCGACTTGCCTCACTATACTTCTCTATAGAATTGTGTAGCATAAGAGAATTATTATTGATAGATTGACAAACACATCACACATTCTTCAGAATATAAAATGCAGTGTATCAATTGGTTCTGTTCACCTTGATTTATCAAAAGACGGAACAAAACTCTTAGGTATTTATGTGGGGAGAAAGATTTATCTATTCAATAGACTTTTCGTGTGATACAGATTGGTTTATCAAGTTTTCGACTTTGGGTCTTAGAAACTCTTAGTTGTGGGTGAGATCAGCTAAGGGAATCAAGTGCGTATAGTCCTGCTAGGATTCAGAGGCGTAAGGAACGCGACCGTATATCTTGATCCGTGTGAGATTGGTTGAGCTCAACTACATTCCCATCCGGTTAACTTGGAGTAGGCTAGTGTCTGTAGTAGCTAATACGTGTGGTGTTCAAATCTGGACTAGTCCCGGAGTTTTTCTGCATTTGCGGTTTCCTCGTTAACAAAATTTATGGTGTCTGTGTTATTTCTTTTCCGCATTATATTTTCTATATAATTGAAATATCACAGGTTGTGTGTAGTTCAATCAATTAGATAATCCAACCTTTGGTTGTTGATATAAATTGATTGACACTTGTGTAGCGCCCCCAAAGCTAGCAAACGACTAATCAAGAGATTAACTAAATAAAGAGGCACTAAGAATCTAAATCATATACTTAGATATTCAATTAAGAAATCACTACAAAACTTAACCCAAAAACTAGCCCCGCTCCGAAATATTTATATACAAGAACTCCACTCAAATTATACATATACAATAGTCATTTGGTTTATAGAAGAATATATAACAATATAAACATAGCGAGAAGATAATCAACTAAATCGGACTCAACCCGTGAAGCTTTGCATTGCGCAACTCGATCCGTCTCAAACCGAAAGTGGGAATGGGTGAGCACATCATCCCTAAAAAGGGGTTCCCGAGTGGAAATAACATTTAACTTTCAAGTATTCATTGGAATGATTTGAAAACAATTCATGTTTTCCCAAAACACTAAAACACGGGATACACAACTTATTTCATAGAGGTAAACAATCATGTTTATGGAACTAACTCCTTCTTCAAACAATGTATATATTGAGTGTCACCAATTCCTTACACACCCTATTAGTTTATATTAGTGTCGACCAATTCCTTACACACCTATTAGGCATAAAAGCTCGAATTCATGTAGATATAAATGAAGGAGCGGTATCCTATACACCAAAGATGGAAATTTTTATTTTCCAAACATACAAATGGAAATTCATATTTCCCAAACAATTCATAAAGACAAACAAAGCATTACAATTCCTTTCCAAGCAATGGAAATATTTAAAAGAATCTGATTTACTTTCGGAATTTAAATAAAACAATGCATGGAATACACAATCGATAATGCATTAATTTGTTAAACATAACCTTTTGTAAAACAAAACAACAATAATCACAAAAGAGTTAAATATAAATTCCACCTCTTTTGATGACAAGCCTCGCCTACCTCGAGATCCACGATCCACTTGGTTCCTCCTTGAATCGATCGTTGTTAATATAGACTAACCGTTAATCACACAAGAACTCTAAGAATCCAGCCAAAATGGCTCACACAAGAATCATACAAGTTTATTTAATGGTTCTAAACCCAAGTCCACTAAACCAGCCGTTAAACTAAGGTCCGGTTCATCTGAGTCAACTAACGGTCAAAGGTCAAGTAATAGTCAACTTCTAATCAAAGTCAACCAACTCGGTCAAGGTCCACTGAGTCAAATAGGAAAATGGTGAGGCAAGTCAGTCAACAAGACTGATTCAGGTCAAAGGGTTAGCTCAGTCAGTTAGATAAACTGAGTCAGCTAGATTAACTAGTTAGATATCTGACTTGGATGACTAATAGGTCTAAATCCAGACATCTTCACTTCAGCTAGCATTCCTACATTCTCAACTTCCATTTTAACATATCAACATCAATTCATTCATTCTTAAATAAACTTCAAACTTCATTTACAAATTACAAACTAAGTTTACCTGCAATTGCAGCTTTTAGCAACACATCCCACTAAACTGAATCACCACCAGTTTGAGATTAACTACAACTAAAATTCAATACCATCACTACTTGTAATTCAATACAATTATCTACAACTGCAAATCAATTCAACTATGTTACTACAATCATACATTCAAGTTATGTAAGCTTCATAACTAATTGACAACCACAACTCAAACTTACCTGCAATAGCAGTGGCAAGCCCCAAATGAACCATTAGCAAATCCCATCACCCCATTCATCTCATACTCCATTCACATTTCAACCATCTCACAAACAACACCAACATCCAAGTCTTCAACTACCAGTTACAAAATCCTAAACATTCATCTAAACCAATTCATACAACATAACTCAACAACTTCAGTTTATAACATTTGTTGCTCTAATTCAGTTACATCAAGTCACCAACACCTACAATTTCATTCCCATTCATTGTACAAAATTATCACCTGCATCTCCAAATCTTGACACATATAACATCTCAACTCAATTAACATTCATCCTTCAATCATTCATATTATTACAATCTAATTAAGCTCAAACCTATCTGGTGACTTATTCGAGACCACATAAAACTCATATACCATTTCAATCTTACTAATTTATAGGTATAACTTCCATTACTGAAATTCATAGTTACAAGTTTAGTTTTACCTATAATCAACTTATCTTCAGCTGCAACTACCCTTCTTCTCGGATCCAGTTCCTGCAACTCAATCTCAGCACAACCAATTCCAGAAATCTTCTTCTCCTTTTTAGCTTCTCACTGTTAGTCACATCTTCTTCACCACTGCCATATCTCCATCTCATTCCACCTTTATTCACTAACTTCAACTCAGGCAATATCTTTATCAATTCTTACCCTGCATGCACCTTCATGTCTACCACCATCCACATCCATCACTTCGTCTGAGGTTGTCACAATAAATAAATCAACATCAACAATCACTTTATATCGCCTTCTTCTTGACATAATTAAGCCTTAGTTTCATCAACAGCTTCCAATTATCAACCTCAGTCCCAAATTCAAAACCCTAACTCTTCAATTAAATCTTATTACTCTTCATATCCAACCCTAATTCATCCAATCGACCAATACCCATCTCAAATCCTCTTCTTCAAATATCAATTTCATCATCTAATTCATTTTTGAATTCACTCTACAAACTCTAATTATAAATTTCTCGAACCATATGCATCTCTGTAATCAAATCTTCAAATCAGTGATATAATCATTTTCTTCATGTTCTATTCTTAAAACCCAACTTTAATCACTTAATCCCATACTCAATTTCTCATGAATCCTCTATAACATCAACTCACAGAAACCCTAACTTCATTTCCCATCAATCCATCATTTCTTCTTCATCCAACGATAAACCAACTTCAACACCATCACCGGTAATCATCCCCCAATGTTTCCCCTAAGTTTCTTTTCGATTTCATGGCCTCAGAATCGCACAGAAGAAGAAAAAGAAGAGAGAAGAAGAAAGAAGAATATAAGAGAAGGAATGAATTCTTCTCGACCGATCTTGATGATAAGGCCAACAAAAAGCTAAAGGCACCCATCACTCGGATATGGGCAGCTAGGTCAGTCCACTTCAAAAAGTCTATTTTGCCTTTGTAACAAATCGATAAATTCTTCTCCATCCTTATCCAAATGACACGTTAAGTAGTCTATTTCGCATAACTTTTGAGATCTATTCAACGGTACTAATTTCAAATCTAAATTGTTGTTAGATTAATTTCTATTAATTCACGTTCGTGTTAGACTAATCGAAATATTATCGACTAATTCGTTACTTGACTAGTCTAATAGCATTGACGAGCTTGAGGGTCTTTACAACTTGAACATTGGCCTTTGGTACCGTTCAAGTTGTTTCACATAATAATCAGGCTAACAGATTTCTATCTGTTTGATTTGCTGATTACATTGTGAAACCGAGATATAACTCTTAGATATATTTCTTAATTGAGCTTCCTTTATTAGTTGGTGCTCTTGGAGTTATATTGGAGTTAGTCCATCTGATTGCTAAACGAAATATTAGGTGAGGTTGTTAGACCCCCATTTTTCACTCGTTAATGGTGGGAATCCCACCAAATAACCAAATTTTATACAACTCCCCTTGGATGACCACCATGTTGAATTAAATTGCCTCACTAAAAACATTGACATTAAAAACCCAGTGGGAAAAAATATAGGACAAAGGAAAAAGAGCACAATATTAACATTTTTAATAGAAAATTAATGTCCAGAACCTTGTCAGGAAAAACCACATGGGATAAAACCTGAAACGAAGAAAAAAGAGTGCAACTTTTGACGATTTATGGATGCTAACTCAACAATATGAGTTTTATAAAAACAAGTATCAAAATCATAATATCATAGAAAAGTTTTATGCAATCATAATATAAAACTTCAGATTTACAAGAAAAAATATATATATTTATCTTGCTAAAATGTGGATTTTGTGTTTTTAAGGACTCCTTAAGAGACTATGAAGTTGATATCATCAACTAATTATTAAACAGTTTTGGTATTTTATCAAATTTCTAAAAACACATAAAGGATTGTGACATAGCAAAAGTCGGTGGTTATCTCGTAATCAAGTATGTTCCCCACATTTCTTGTGTGAGTGCAATATGAGTCCTTAAGAACTACCCGCCAAATGCATCATAAAGGTGAACAAAGTATTATTCAACCAATCCTAAGGTTTGACAAATTAAAAAAATCAAATTCTCAATTCGTTTTTACAACGATCATATTTGTCACATAACGATGAAGATTACACCAACTTTTGTAATTTTAAGAATTCGGGCTTGCAATGTTTAAGGTGTCAAGTCTTGGATCCAAATATTGCGATATTCAAGAGATTTTAATCCGACCATAATTTGGAATTTGTGCTTACCAATCACATTTGTCGATTTTTCTCTCAAGTGAGTGGTTCACAACTACCATCATTTATTATTCGGTAGCTACTTGTTTATGGGTGAAAACTATTTCGCTGGTTTCATTAATTTTGGGTGTGTGTGTGGATGAGAAATTAATCTAA